>AP028452.1:3076477-3606867 GCA_036509395.1 Antheraea yamamai
ATAGAATATAGATAGATTCATTACTATCATTACATAGTATAAAAATTTCATAGTATAAAACAAAGTCCCCTACCGCGTTTGCCTGTCAGTCTGTTCGCGATAAACTCAAAAACTACTGAACGGATCTTTATGCGGTTTTCACCAGTGGATAAAGTGATCCACGGGGAACGTTTTGGTATATAATTTGTTAAGGTTTTTTTTTTATAATCAGGCCGGGACAACGTCTGCCGGGCCCGCTAGTATAATCTATAATAAACTTAAACTGCTTTCTATAAATGGCATTTCACTTTCACTATGGAATGTAGACGTAAGGAGAACCATCTCTGTGCATGAGGAAGTGTCTACCAAAATGCGTTAAATTAAGGTGGCGTTACAGTAGCAACAGGGTTCATTACTGTCCAATTATATCAAACAAGTTTTGTAAAAGTAAATACTCAAAAATCACTACATTTATTATTTAAAGTTCACAAAAATTCTGTCACTCTCCATGTTTTTTTGCAGCAATTATTTTATGTAATATTTACAAGATGACTTCCGACTATTTATGCTTCGCCTATGCTGGCGCCATTTTGGAGGGCCTTGGAACTATTATTTAGTGCCTAGAGCTGTACACTTTTTCAACACGTCCTCCATATGAGATGGTTCTCCATACGTCTACCATCCATGACTGTCACAAAAAACACCACAGATTACACAACGCGAAACCACAGAATTCTTCAACCACAGATAAATAAATTAAAATATGTTTCATTGAAAGTAAATGTTACATTATCCTCACTAATACTATAAATACGAAAATAACTCTGTCTGTCGCGCTTTCACGCCGAAACTACTGAACCGATTTTAATGAAATTTGATACACAGATAGTCTTCTTCTATTTTATTTTTGACAACCAGTCTTCTAGTAGACTATTACTGCCATTGTCAAGTGAGTAACGATATTACAGGTTTCTTGATATAATTTCAATGAACTAACAAGATGGTGGCCGTCTTGTTAGAACTTTCCTGGGAGTTTTTGTGGCGAGTCAGAATCCATGCTCCGTGGTTTTATTTCCGATCCACTTCTCTTGTGCACAGTAACCAAACTATATTATGTAAAGCACCACCAACATTATACAATATAGAGCCAAATAACACAAGATTATAGATAAAATATAAAAACCACTACATGGCATTCCAAGATCCCGCCAAAAACTGACACAGATAGTCAGTCAAGAGCCTGAGAAAGGGCATAGGCTTATAGGAGTATTTAATGCGAAATGAGGTTGTACAAGGTTGAAAGGGGGATAAAAAGTTATATGGAAGTATTGTTACTTTTGGAACAAAAAGCTTGGATCTTATTTTTTAGGCCATTGATTTGATATAAATAAATATAACACTTAAATTTTGTAAAAGATTTACCCTAACAATAGTTTTTTTTTCTCTCGAACTGACTACGCTATTGACCTAGCAAGGTCTTAACAGCTTCACCGGACTACAACCCTAACAATAGGAAATAGGGGATGAAAGTTTGTAAGGAAATGTGTAATGTTCCGCTCCGAATTGAAAAATTCTTTCAGTTTAAGACAGCTCATTTATCGTGGAAGGCTATATATCATTACGCTAAGACCAATAGGAACGGACCACCAATAAAGAATATTTCAAAATCGTTGTGTTTTTTCCTTTTGAGAGCTTCCGTTGCGTATTAGTTAGCCCAAAGTCATTATTCCACGCGGACAAAGTCGCTAGCAGAAGCTAGTATATATATCATTACATAGTATAAAACAAAGTTCCCTACCGCGTCTGTCTGTCTGTCTGTTCGCGATAAACTGAAAAACTACTGAACGGATTTTCATTCGGTGGATAGAGTGATTGGTGAGGAACGTTTTAGTATATAATTTGTCAAGGATTTTTTCATAATCAGGGCGGGACAACGTCTGCCGGGCCCGCTAGTATACAATATTTGTTCTTTTGTTAGTTATTCCCAGAATTCGTTATCTAATTTTATCCATTTCTTATCACTGCAAGGTATACCCGTGCAAATCAAGTCATTTCGAGTGTCCGAGATATCACAATCTCATCGCAAACAATTAATTATCAATCAGTGCTAATATTATATTAATTATTTTATGCATGTACGTTCGTATGAGCGCATAAAGGAAAAACACTGAAACAAATTCGTTTGTCAATTTTAAAAGTCTCTCGGACTATTCTTTATAGAGAGAGTGTTGGTTAGTGCGTACTTATGGGTCTAATTCATAAGATACCAATTTATTGACTTGAATATAGATATTCTAAAACATATGGAAGAAAGTATTGGTGAGTATTCTAAATAATTAAACCTATCACTTCCCGCGGTTTCGCACGCGTTTTCCGAAGAGTAATTATTAACGATTCTCTTAAAACTCTCTATTTATACCTGTTGCCCTGTTGTGTGTCTATTTTGTTCCGCCGTGATAATAAAACAAAATCTTGATAAACTATACACTTAAATCTTAAAATGAGTTTTTGGCGGGATCTTGGTCTGTCGTGTAGTGGATTTTATTTTTTATTCATAATCTTGTGTTACTTGACTCTATATTGTGTAAAATTGGTGGTGTTTTATGTAATATAGTTCGTTTATTGTGCATAAGTGAAGTGAATGCAAAATAATACCACGGACCATGAATTCCGAGATGCCACAAAAACTCCATGGAATGTTCTAACAAGATGGCCACCATCTTGTTAGTTCATTGAAATTATATCAAGAAACTTGTAATATCGATACTCACTTGACAATGGCAGTAATAGTCTACTAGAAGACTGGTTGCCACAAATGGAATAGAAGAAGACCTTGTAATACTATTAACTACTCGACAATGGCAGTAATAATCTAAAAGATTCGTTGCCAAAAATTAAGTAAAAAAAAAAATCTTAAAATATTCCTTAGATGTGCCAAGACACAAGGATAAGCGTCAAATGATTTCAAAGATATCTCAGTGTGCATTGCATAAAATGAAAATTCCACAAAGTTAATATTTTTACTTGTTATTATGAATATAACCGTAAAATGAGTCTTACGCATAATTCAGTCAAAAATTTTACGGAAACCTAAGTTATAATATTATTATAGGCATCCAGAATTGACTTTTTTTATCACTAGCTGTTACCCCCGGGACTCCGTATGCGCTTTTTTAAAATGTATTAAAGAAACGTAAAATTGTAAGTAGGTGTGTACATTATAGAAATGCTTTTTCAAAAACATTTGTAACTACGACACGCACGCCATCTACTGTAACATGTAACGTGTACATTAGATATGTGAATACGAATAGTATATCGAATGGGATGGGATTTATCATCAGCAACATACCTGGAACTTTAACCTACTATGTACCACCCTCAGTACGCACTAACACCATATAAAAAAGTAACGACAATTTTAAGTTATACATTATCAAACAATATGTGTTAAATCTTCTGTTATATTAAATATAATATGCCATTAATATAACATTGTCGATATAATTGTGTTATTCTTATACGTTGCTATAATCACTGAGATATGTAAACGCAAACGCGGCAAATAAAATAAAATGGCCGCCGAATTGAGCAAAAAGAAAATATAATTCAAATTGCATAGAAATGTATGACTCAATTATGTATATTTATTCTTGGAGTCCAGTATAGCGCACGTCTCACTCGCTTGTAAACAAAATATTTTTGATCTATTGCACACGGACGAATGCACAGATGGCAGTTCATCACTACATAGTATAAAACAAAGTCCTCTGTTATGTCTGTTTATCAGTTCGTGATAAACTCAAAAACTATAGAACGGATTTTCATGCCGTTCATGAGGAAATACATCATGATCATGAGGATGTTCATCAGGAGATAGAATGATTTATGGGGAAGGTTTAGGTATAATTTGTCAAGGTTGTCTTTTTATTATCAGGGCTAGACAACATTTGCCAAGCACGCTAGTTTAAAATAAAATAGCTCATTATTTATTTATCTCCCTGTAAAAATCTCGTGAAAATCGGTCCAACCGATTTGAAGATAGGACTGCAGACGAAGTCTTGGCTAACAAAATAAAATAGTCTAAGTTACTTCTTATATTGTGAGTTATCTGCCAATGAAAGTCCCATAAAAATCAGTTCAAGCATTTCGGATATTCCACTGCGGCCTTAGGCGAATAAAATACCAAAATTACTTTTTATGAGGTCTGCTATCTACAAGTTTACATCCCTATACGCCTTAAGCCTTTCTCGAAAAATGGGTTATCTAAAACCGAAAGATTTTTTCAAATCGGACCAGTACTTACTGAGATTAGCGCGTTCAACCAAACAAAGAAACTCTTCAGCTTTATATATTAGTACTAGCTTCTGCCCGCAACTTCGCCCGCGTGGAATAATACTTTGGGCTAACGTTAACACGCAACGGAAGCTCTCAAAAGGAAAAAAAAACGATTTTGAAACATTCTTCATTAGTGCTCCGCTAAAACCAATTTAGCGTGATGAAGCGTTTCTCGAATCCACTGAAACACATACAAAATATTTAATCAAAATCGGTCCAACCGTTTAGGAGCAGTTCAGTTAAGTTTATAAGTATTAATACTGTATCCGCCTAAATAAGTTTCGAATTGCAAGTCATATTTTTTTTAGAAGATAAAATCAGTATAGTGGGCTATCTGGTCCTTCGAGCCGGATATATGTGGGGACTAATCCTGCCCCGGTAATAATTTTGTAGATAAATGAAACACAGTTCGTTACGCGAGGTATATAATGTGCAACTGACAAATTGCGGTATGTAATAAAAAAAAATATAATATCAATTACGTATGTGGTAATTGCAGAGCTATTTTATTTGCGTAGGCACTGTTTCATCTTGAACACTATCCTTAAAAGATATATGGCATCACAGACTTCTTTGTAGATCTATAAAAGAGGAATATCCCACCATGCATTGTTTTATTATATCTCAAAGGGATCAGGCAGCGTTTTCGAAACAAGCTCCCAGGCGGCTTGACTTTTTCTGTTATACTTCAACCAATTTACAGAAAACCTTGACGAATTATATACCTAAACTTTCCTCATGAATTACTTTATCTACTGGTTTTTTTTATATTATAGGTAGCAAAGGAACAGACGGGTCACCCGATGGTAAGCGATCACCGCCGTCCATAGACACCAGCAACACCAGGGGAGTCGCAAGCGCGCTGCCATCCTGTGTTTGGGGAAATGGGGTGAGGGGGAGGGAAATGGGCCTCCGCTCTCATTGACCGAATGAAACGCAACAATGCAAGCACTGTTACTTCACGTCGATTTTCTGTGAGAGGGTGGTACTACCCTGGGCGAGCCGATCCATTCATGCTGGTACCAGTAATAGCTTCAGCATGGCTTCACAACCTCAAAAACCCTGATGAAATTCGCATGAAAATCCGTTCAGTCGTTTTTGAGTTTATCGCGAACAGACAGACAGATAGACGCGGCGGAGGATTTGTTTTATACAATTTAGTGATTTATGTTCCAAGCGGTTCATATTTAGAGCGGTCTAAATGTTGACTTTGACTGTACTTAAATATATTTTTTTAGGCCATCTCCATAAGATGACAGGCAAAGAATTTTACGGTGAAATACCACATGAGGACGGAGAAGAGATTAAAGATAAATTCGAGCGTAAAATATTTTTTAGACAGGTAATACACTTTTACTAGTGGTTTTCTTAATATACTATTATCAACATTAAGTACTGAACACATCGCACATTTAATAACAAATAGAAATAGCTCATAATTTACCTCTTTCGAATTTTCACAAGATAAGAGATAAAGTAAAGATTTGCGAGAGAAATACGTCCAGTTCCGTGGCATTTGCTAATTTAAATTGGTAACACCATCGGCTGACGGTCGAATGAAAAACATCGTGAGGAAGCCTGAACCTGAGATATATCTACTTCAATACGATCAAAACGACGAAATTACAGTAGTCCGGTGAAGAAGCTGTTAAGGTATTGCTAGGCCAATAGCGTAGTCAGTTCGAGAAAAAAAAACGAAAATACATAACTGTTGTTCCCTTTTTCATTTAAGCGTCCAAAAGATTTCAGTCTCATTAAAGATACTTTATAAATCGAAGCAAAATGAAACAAGTCGACGTTTAAATACAATATTATTATGTTATTTATTTTAAAAATGTATTTATTAATGTTAACAATACTCATTTTACATAAAGGAGATGGAAATGCTGCAATATTACATTCATAATTCAAATGTAAAACAAAAGACGATTTTTTCTTCACATTCTATTTTATTCCATGATTCTATTGTCGCCCGCCTAATTGTCAATATGTAAATACATTAAACAATTCCATTACAAGTTTTCTACAATTATTTCATTCAAAGTCCGTCTCCTGTAATAATTAACATTGGTGACCCCGACGTGATACGCCGATATATTCGATGTAATTTGAACAAGCGATATTACGATATATCTGCATGTCGCTGATTCTGAATTTTGCAAGGTGCACTGGAGAGCACGCATCAACAGATAGATCCTCAGTTTACAGATAGTAGACGCAGCAAACTTACAACAGTCACGAAATTTATAAACCCATGGCTTATCAGGAATGTTATCCTAAATGGAAGCATAAGATTTGTCTTTAATTTGGTAGGATACATTCCAGTTTGAGTTCCAACAGCTTCAGTACCCTGGATCCCACTATGTCCTCGTATCCATGCCAGAACTACAAAAAATCCTAAACAATGACATTGATACAAATGGAATTGATTAATTGTGAGAACTGATGTTTTATTGAAATATGTCAAACATGTCAAAACAACTTTAAGAAGTTTCAATAAGAAGAGAAAGCCCTTTCTTTCTTTAAGGCAAACAATTTCATTAATATATAAAAAAAAATTACATACATAATTTTTTTGATACAGGAACCTTCTCGGGCATCCACAGAACACGCTCCTAAATTATTATCACAATCTGTTCAGTAGTTTCGGCATGCATAGCGGACGAACATACAAACATTGATTTTTATATATAAAGAAGCGGTCCGGATTATTAAAAAGAAACATTAACAAATTATATACATTAATCTTCCTCGTGAATCACTTTATCTACTAGTGAAAACCGCACAAAAATCCGTTCAGTAGTTTTTGAATTTATCGCGAATAGACAGACAGACAGACAGACGTGACGGAGGACTTCGTTGTATAATATGTAGTGATAACTATGTTCTGACTGAATAATTAACTACAATGAATGACATGTAGGTGGTCGAGTGGTTTGACCGGTGGAATATCAATGTGATGTCCTCAGGTTCGAACCCCGACGCCCCGACTATCAGCTGACGGTGAAGGAAGACATCGTGAGGAAATCTAAGATTATGAAATGTTTAGTGAGTGTGGAAATATGTAGAACTGTGGATATCTTGAAGTTTGTAATGACCAATACGCCGTGGGCTGACGCGGTGGTTATGTCGATACCTTCCTTCGAGAAGCAGCTTATGGCCTTGCAGCAGGTCTCTCACAGGCTGATAACGATGATGACATATGTAACATTTTTCTACAGTTGTTCGTGAGTAGTGGAGTATGGGTGATCTACTTCTTAACTGGATTGGCATTCGGTGCTCCGACAGTTTTCATACCGCAGATCAGGAGAGAAGCTAATTCAACCGCCGTTATAGACGATGAGATGGCTTCCTGGCTTTGTAAGTACATTGACGCTAACTCGGCAGCATTTAGTTCAGAGTTAGCTAATCCTATTTATATCCTAGCACCGAAACCAAATATTCTATAAGAGCTAAGATACTGTTCAGAATGTTATACCAAAACAGTAAGTTAGTAGAGAGGAGTGCACATTTTAATTCTAATTGTGGCTGACAGAAATTGAATTCGCCTTTTTGTTATGGTCGATTCTATGGTTTTACAGTTTCATCCACATGTTATCATATTCTGTATTTAGGATATATTTCTTCAATAAATATATCCCTCGTTAATAGTACGAACTTGCCATGCTACAGAGTTCTTACCCCTAGCAAGTCGTGTTTGTTCCACCATATGGAAAGAACACATACATGGGAACTTCTGTAAATAAGAGTATTTGCTACAAAACATTTCAAGGCAAGTTGTGATAGCTTCCTTGGTTTGATCATGTAAAACTTTCCAGAAGGAAACTGATTGTAGCATTCATGGTCCGGTCTGGTTATAGAGCCTTAATGCCTTTTCATGGTATGGAAATGAAAGGGAAACGCATGTCAGCGTAGTGAAGTCTGGCAGTTTGTGTATGATTTTTATCACACGTTGTAGGAATGTGGCCGAGGAATTGTGACAAAAATGCTTTTAGACTCCTAGAGGAGTAATGGAGAGGTTATATATTTGGAAATCCTGTAGCTGATGCGGTTAGAATAATTTTTATATGGTCAAATTTAATGGTGCATTAATGCAAATGAGTTGCCATATAAGGCTGGCATAGTCATCATGGATGTACTGAAGCCTAGTTAGAATAACATAACAATAACAGTGAATAGCCAGAATATCGAAACTTCTTTTTAAAATTCAACTAAATTCCGAACACGGTACTCCAGCCGCAATCTTACCAATGTATGTTCTTAACGTGTCTTAAGGCATTGAATTAAAAGTACCCCATTTTCTTGCAGCATCTGTATTCGGCTACAGCTCGATACCCTGGGTCGTGATACTCTGCATATTGACGCGTTACTTCGGGAGGAAGATACCCATTCTTATGGTCGCCGTCAACACAACTTCTTTCTACGTTCTACTATATTGCAGCAAAACACCAACGCAAATACTGATCAGCGAGATCATGGAAGGAATGACATACGCTTCGAATTTAACAATATCTGTAATTGTTGTATCAGAATATACTTCCCCCAACTATAGAGGCATGTTTCTAGCTATAAAGTCAGCGTCACTCTTTTGGGGTGTTTGGGTAACGAACGCTATAGGAACATTCTTTTACTGGAAATATATACCGTTGGTAGGAATAATCGTATCTATTTATCCATTTACTGCAATATTTTGGCCAGAATCGCCTCACTGGTTGGCCAGTAGAGGCCGTTATGATGAATGCAGGACCGCCTTTAAATGGCTGAAAGGATCGAGTAAAAAATCTAGAAACGAAGTGGAGAATCTTATAAAATCTCAAATGGAATACAAGGAAATGAGTAAAACACGTTCAAATAATCTATGTACCCTAAAAAATTACACAACTAGAGCGTTCTATATGCCGGTATTCCTGTCAGTCGTGATGATGTTCCAACACAACACGTCCGGTAAAGTTGTATGCGTCATATACGCGATTGAGATCATTAAAAAGATAACCGACAGCGAGACGACAGCTTACGTCGGCATGTTGATACTAGACGGCGTGACCGTCATGGGGATGTACATCGGTTGTTTAGCTTCTAAATTTATCAAGAGACGTACCATGTTGCTTACTACTTCGACAACCGGGATTATTTTCTTGTTTATAATCTCTTTTTATTTATATTTAGTTAAATTATCAGTTATCGATGAAATCAAACCAGTAACCATAGGTCTATTGATGTTGTTCTCCTTGTCGATAAGCTGTGGACCAATGATACTTGCCACATCGATATACGGTGAACTGACACCGCTTAGATATCAAAATACCTGCATGATTATAACAGCGTTGACATTCGTAACGTTAACGTCGACGGTTTTGAAAATCGCCCCATTTCTATTCAGAACGTTAAATTTGCACGGAACTTTCCTATTTTACGGTGTAACGTCGGCGTTTTGCACGGTAATTCTGTTTTTATATTTACCAGAGACGAAGGATAAAACTTTACAAGAGATAGAAGAAGGGTTCCGTGATAATGTGCAGAGAGCTGATGAGGGTAAAGAATTACTTTCAGTCCAAAATAAATAAAGTTGGCTATTATTATTATAAGTAAGAGTTAACTACATTATTTTTCATTATTCTTCTTTCGATTCGTCGTCATTCATTGTTATTGACAATGTAATCTTAAATGACGTAACAGACAAACAACCATCAACCATCGTAAAGGGGGTTTATCAAGATTACTTTATATCATAGCTACACCGAAGTTATACACAATGTATAATTGCAATCACCTCCGAAAAATATGAGCAAATTGACTTACTACTTTCAATAATCAAGTGAGGAATAATGTCTTTAAACCGGTAGCCTATAGAGACATCCCTACATATTATACAATAAAGACCTCTACCACGGCAGTCTGTCTGTTCGCGATAAACTCAAAAACTACTAAACGGATTTTCATGCGGTTTTACCTAGTAAATAAAGTGATTCATGACGAAGGTTTAGGTGTATAACTTGTCTAGGTTTTTTTTATTATCAGGGCGAGACAATGTCCACCGGCCCGCTAGTACAATATAAATAATACCACGTGAAAGGTTAGACACTCCTAGTACTCTAGGATATGACACTTTATGCATTTAATACATAAAATAATAATATCAAAACAAATACTAATAGACAACAAAGATAACCTTATGTAAAGTTTATTCTAAGTGTTTTAAAAGTATGGATAATAACTTATACACTCATCAAAAAAGTCTAAGCAACATGTACTAATTTAAATTTTAGGATGGTTCTTCACATTATAACGTTGTATTTTATTTTTAAAATAATATCTTTAGGGTTCTATGATGTAAAAATAACAGCTGTTGTCTTTATAAGTTCTTTTAATAACAGAAATGAACAATATTAGAATATACTGTAGAAACTAAGATACATAAGAAACTAAACTTTTTTCTTACAAAATGAAATTTCTAAAGAAAATGTATTTATTGTGAAAGAATAGAACAATTTAATACAAAGTATGGGCTCCTCTGCTATTCAGAACTTGTCGGCAATGATTATTCATTGAATTAATGAGACTGTTTATGTCATCTTGTGGTATTCGCTCCCAATGGAATTGTAGCAAATCCTTCAGCTGTTGGGTTGTTGTCGCTCCGTCCAAGTCCTTCAAAACACGTCTCTGTAGCATGTCCCATGCGTGCTCGATGGGGTTGAGATCTGGCGATTGTGCAGGCCAGAGACATACCCGGATGTTCTCCCTTGCAAAGTATTCACTGGTTCGCCGAGCTGTATGTGAACGCGCATTGTCATGCATTAACCTAAAATCGGAGCCAAAGGTTTGTGCAAATGGGTAGACATAAGGTCTGAGAATATCCTCAATGTAATTTTCAGCATTCATGTTTCCATTTACAAAAACGAGCTCAGTTCGCCTGTTCTTCATAATACCCGCCCATAACATAACTGTTGAGCCGCTGTATGGATGAACTTCCTGAACGCACCTGAGCCTTTCAGTATTTCCGGGCCGACGATACACTCGCACCCTTCTTGTATCAGGCTTAAACCCGAATCGCGACTCATCGGAAAACATAATTTTATCCCATTGTTCCTGGGTCCATGTTATGCGTTCTCTACACCATTCATATCGACGAGCGCGATTCCCGTGACGTATCGGTGGGCACCTGATTGGGCGTCGAGCTCGTAGGCCGTACTCATGCAGTCGATTTCGCACAGTTTGAGGACTTACATCAACACCACTTGAAATTTGTAGCCTCAAACTTATCTCTCGAGCGGTTAACATCGGCTGGCGTCTTGCAGTCAGTTGTATGTACCGGTCTTGCCGAGTGGTTGTACTCCTTTTACGGCCTGGATGCTGTTCAGCGGGTTCTCCTGTATTATTGTAGCGCTACGAAAGACGACAAATAACACTTCTATGAATGCCAAAATGTCGAGATACCTGAGATTGATTACTTCCCGCTTGCAACATCCCTACAGCTCTTTGCATTTCATCTGCCATCAAATGACGTCGCTTCATGACGTAAAGAATATCTAACAATTCAATTTTGTCGCTAACTTTATTTAAATGGTTGGTAAAATTATAAAATCAAGACTAAACGTAGCAATTAAAACGCACTTAAATTCAAACAAATTCGCAGTCATTTGAATTTTATGAAAAAACAAAACATAATCAAATTTTTATTTACAACCAGCCAGTGTGTCATCAATAACAAAAAAGTTTACTTACCTACGCACTTTGTTTGAGTAAATACTTAGAAATTAATTAATATAAATGGTAAAATTTGTAATATCACGCATGTTGCTTAGACTTTTTTGATGTGTGTATAAACATAGTTTGAATGACCGGTGATAAAACCTGCGAGCAGCGACCCGGAGTTAATAACTTTCGATAATAAAACGGACAATAAACCCTTTTGTTTGTTCAAAATTATCCTTTGTTAGTTGATTGGCTTCACTTTCACTTCACCCGACGGTCATTGGCACTGTGCTTCAACATAGACGCTTAGAGGATTGGATATAATTTTTGTATCTTTCTAGATAATTTGTCAAATATTAATCATCTACTTTTAATTGATTTAGAACGAGAATCGAGTGCAGAGTGTCCTTCATAAATATTGCTACTGTCTAAACATTTACCTGGTATAATAGACATATACAATATAAATTAAAATTCAGGCTTACGGTAACGGATTTAGTTCTAAGTCGTCAATGGCAGCGTTATAATGAGCATTTTTAAAAGAGCAGTTCCTTATTATTTTTTCTTAAATTATATTTGTATACCTTGAACCGCTTCAGTTGCGAAGAGACATCGCCTCACTGAGCGTGTTTTATCGTCTGTATCATGGCGAGTGTTCTGAAGAGTTGTTTAACCTCATCTCATCTTTGCCTTTCCACTACAGAACTACACGGGCGGGTACGCGTCTCCACAGATTCACAGTAGCAGCCATCCCTGCAAGAACGAAGAAATTCGAAAATTCTTATCTTTGTCGTACTGTGATGACGTGGAATTGCCTCCCAGCCAGTGTGTTCCCTTCCTCTTATGACATGGGGTCCTTCAAACGAGGCGTGAAGAGGCACAAGTGCAGGTCGGCATGATAGCGACGACTACCGTTGTTATTTAACACCGACAGTCGCCGTTACTTATGGACTGTACTGTACTGTCCATCAGGTACCGTCCAGTCATTTTGCAGAACTAGTTTAAAAAAAAAAACATTCCAGTGATCCAAGCGATAATGTACTCCGATCTTTGTATGTTACGCGTTATATAACCTAAGTCCGGATTAGGGAGTCGAGATAAATGGTGTTACATACCGACTTGGAAACAATAAATAGTTTAAAAATGTCTCTTAATAAATAGTAACTCGCCTATCTGAAGAGAAGTTTGGGCGATTGTTTTACATTATAAATGAAATTACTGTTACCATTTTGCGTAATATGCTAATAATATACTTATATAATGAGTAATTATGAATAAAATAATATTGAATATGTGGCAATTTTAATATCTTCCTTTACAGCGTATTTTTTGACAATTTGTTTTGAAATATTATATCATTACATAGTATAAAACAAAGTCCCTTACCGCGACTCCCCTGATGTTGCTAGTGTCTATGGACGGCGGTAATCACTTGCCATCAGGTGACCCGTCAGTTCGTTTGCCTCTTATCATTACATAGTATAAAACAAAGTCTCCTACCGCGTCTGTCTGTCTGTCTGTTCGCGATAAACTCAAAAACTACTGAACGGATTTTTATGTGATTTTCGCCAGTGGATAAAGTGATTCATGAGGAACGTTTTGATATATAATTTGTCAAGGATTTTTTTTATAATCAGGGCGGGACAACGTCTGCCGGGCCCGCTAGTAGTGTATACATTATACTAATTTAATTTGACGTGCATTCAATCCATCTTGCAATTTACATTTATAGGCCCATATAAGACCTTTCGTAACATGTATGAACCCCAGACACTGAAATCCGGAAGTAAAGTAGATTTATTATTTTTTCTATTTATTCATAACTAGCTGGCCCGGCAGACGTTGTCCCGCCCTGATTATAAAAAAAAATCCTTGACAAATCATATACTAAAATATTCCTCATGAATCACATTATCCACTGGTGAAAACCGCAAGAAAATCCGTTCAGTAGTTTTTGAGTTTATCGCGAACATACAGACAGACAGACGCGGTAGGGGACTTTGTTTTATACTATGTAATGATATGAGAATTAACTAAATTTGTTTACGTACAGTAATAAATATTTTGAATAGAAGTTAATTTGGTAATAGTAAAATAATACTTATGTGTGAACTAGAAATAAGGTTAGAATCCGGATATAACGGTTTATTTATTAATCTCTTTAATAATTAACAATAATTCATAATGTATAAATTATCTATACTCAGTTAGATGTATTTTGATATTTTTGGATGCAAATACATTTTGTAATATAACTGTATGATAGTGTGTAAGTAACTCGATTGCCGGGTATAAAACGGTCGAATAGAAAATGTGGCAGTCATTGTTGAGATTTGAACGAATACGCAAGTAAATAAAAAGTGCTAAAATACCTACCCCTACAATAGATCATTTATTTTACTTTATTTGTTACTAGCCTCTGCCCGCGAATTCGTCCGCGGGGAATAGTTACTTTGGGATAACGCTAACACGCATTATATAAGAATCGATATAAATTAAAATTGGAATAACAAAGTCTCTGCCCACCACAGCAGACGAGACTCGAGGACTGGGAACCAATATCCCACTAAAACAAAAACAAAAAAACCGCAAACACGCAGCGTAAGCTCTCAAGTGGAAAAAATACCCCGATTTTGAAACATTCTTCATTGGTGCTCCGCTCCTATTGGTGTTAGCGTAATGATATATAGCCTATAACCTTCTTCGATAAATGAGCTATATAACATTGAAAGAAATTTTCTAAATCGGACCAGTAGTTCCTGTGCTTACCCCCTATGACGTCACAAACTCACAAACTTTACCTTTTTATAATATTAGTGTAGACTATGCACATAAGTGTTTGGACGCTCTGACTCATTCGCAAGGATTCGAATATCCGATATCCGAATACACTATCGACTGAGTCACAATCACTTGAGGAGTTACAAACGAAAGTACACAACTGATATTATAAATGAGAATTATTGTTACGCTTTCACTCCTTAACTATTCGCCCGATCGTCCATGAAATTTTACATACTTCATCTAAAAAAAATGTCCTTTCTCCAAATCTACTTTAACGCAAAAGAAGCCACAACAAAAAGCTAGGTTTTATAGGTGGTAGAGCCACGCTGAAGCTATTACTGGTTTCAGCATGAATGGGTTGGCTCGCCCGGGATAGTACTACCCGACCCACAGAAACACCCACGTGAAGTAACAGTGCTTGCATTGTTGCGTTTCGTTCGGTCAGTGAGAGAGCCGGAGTCGGTCCCTTAATTTCCCGCCTCCCTCTCCCCTCCGCTTCCCTTTTCGCCCCCATCTCCCGAACGCCGCAGTGTCGAATAATGGGAACCGGGGCGCGAACCGAGGTGCGGGAGACGGGCCGGACTGCGCGACAAGGCGTTATTCATTTATTACACCAGTTCGTTTTTGCGTAAATCAACTGATATTGAGTGCACATCTGTATTGCGTTTCTCGAGATAATTAGGTCAAATATTAAGCACCTATTTTTTAATTGATTTAAAACGAGAATCGACTAATGATTATCCTGTAAGAATATTGCTGGCGACTAAACAATCGCTCGGTATATAACAGCATCCATTTTAACACGTATAGATCTACAAATTCATTTCATTATTCTTTACAGGCTCCTTCCTGCCTTTGACTTCGTATTCGCATTAGTATAGATTTTGTGTACCTATGGAAAACAGTTTTTTTTTTCTAAATGTAGAGTCCATTTAAAAGATATGTCATTTACTGTGCTCCGGACAACATGTATACCAAAATCTCATGGTGATCGGTTGACTTAACTAAAGTTGTGAAAGAGACACAAACAAACTCAATGGCTAAGTTAATAACATGTTTGAATACTGCGTCTATGGACGTAAGGTTGGATCCTAGCAATTGAATCGGAGCATTCGGTGAAAGAAAACATCGAGATGAGACCATAGCATGATGGTAGTGTTTTATCTAAGTACGCCTGGCTCCACCCTCTAGCTAAAAATCTGTCGCCGAGCGTCTGTTAGTATGTTCCGGCAACTACACTTGAGAGCCAGATTCTCTAGTTTTGGTATATATGCCACCTTAGACCACATGTACATAGAAGGTGGTAGAGCCACGTTGAAGCTATTACTGGGTTCAGCATGAATGGGTCGGCTCGTCCGGGGTAGTACCACCCTCTCACAGAAAACCGACGTGAAGTAACTGTGCTTGCATTGTCGCGTTTCGTTCGGCCAGTGAGAGCACCGGAGGCCCACATTCTCTCCCCTCTCCCCCTCCCTCTCCTTCCCCCAAACACAGGCTGGCAACGCACTTTCAACTCCACTGGTGTTGTTAGTGTCTATGGACGGTGGTGATCACTTAACATCAGGTGACCCACATGTTCGTTTGACTGCTGACAAGAAAAGAAAATAGAAATTCCCAATGCATGAACTCTACACATGGATCTGCTCCAAACTATTTGTGTTGTCGTTTTTCACTGCCTCCAAAGTATTATAGTGCGATTTTTGAAAAACAAAATTAGTCGATTTTTTAAATCAACCTATAGTCGACGCATTATGAACTAAGGCTTCGGGTCATAAATCATATTTATCTGTCTCGCTCGCACTTACAGGTCTTATGGAGAGGTGTAGTGATGTGCGTAAGAATTGCAGAGGTGCATATCGATAACGAGATAGGTACGATCGATATGCTAAATTATGTTAAGTATTAATAGGAATAGTTTTTCGCTATCTGAAAATAAAAGTTTTTAATTCGTAATCCACAAATCAGTGCTGCAAGCTCTCGTGGATTATTTGAAACTGAGGCAAGCTTTTTTCTCGGGGTTTTCATATCTTTTAAAAACAAGAACACGTTGTGAATTACAGCCCAAGCTTCAGCGTTGATGTCACCATTTAATTTCTTCATAACCACGTTAGAAAATAAATTCTCCTTTGTGCGTATTGCGTAACGAAGCGTAAGTAACGTAATAAGTGTCAAGAAAAATTCTTATATTTATAGAAAAACAACAACCCTTACTCGTAACGACCAATCAGGAGTCAGAGTGCTAATGAAGGTCACTATGACGCATCGACCCTGCGTGCGCAGGTAGCTAAGTATCGATAACGGGTTGCATTGCGTGCACATTCCTACTTTCAGTGACATTTATTGCCCGACGACTCAGTTCAAAATTTGTCGACTATAGTGTATAATCAGTAACCTAGGGAGGTAGTTGGACCTATATTAGACCTATAACTATAAATCGTGAACACACTTTTCAGGCACAGTCAATGTTTTTCCGCTCTTAAAAACTTGGACGCTTGTATTACATTGGAGATATCTTATTACCAACAGTTGTATTTGTACTTGCACTCTCCTTACATTGAGGTAGTTTTTTCCTGATACAATATTTCTAGATACAATCGCTTCACCCGTCTGATATATGTAACTAAGGGATCGGTTCTGATAGGTACCAGGGAAGGTATCCTGATCCCAATCTATACTAATGTTATAAAGAGGTAAAGTTTGCGAGTTTGTGACGTTGTAGGGGGTAATCTCAGGAACGACTGATCCGATTTGAAAAATTACTTCAGTTTTATATAGTTCATTTATCGTGGAATATTATAGGCTAAATATCACGCTAAGGCCAATAGGAGCGGAGCACCAATGAAGAATGTTTCAAAATCGTTTTTTTTTTTTCCTCTTGAGAGCTTCCACTGAGTGTTAGCGTTAGCCCAAAGTAACTATTACACGCGGACGAAGCGGGCAGATGCTAGTATATAATAAATTTCCCTTTCTTAGTTTTACCGCTCATATTCCGTTCGCGTTATTCCTTTACAATCACAAATCCTCATTAGACATTTTCTCAGAGACATGTGTTCAACACGCCGTATCATTACATAGTATAAAACAAAGTCCCCTACCGCGTCTGTCTGTCTGTCTGTTCGCGATAAATTCAAAAACTACTGAACGGATCTTTATGCGGTTTTCACCAGTGGATAAAGTAATTCACGAGGAACGTTTTGGTATATAATTTATCCAGGATTTTTGTATAATCAGGGCGAGACAACGTCTGCCGGGCCCGCTAGTATAATAATAAATAACAACCTCAGGTATTACTTGCGTCCGCAGGAAAAGTAACTCTCATTCTCCAGCACGTGCTCCACGCGTGGTGCTAAAGAGTAACAATTTTTTGTCCGCTGCCCTGTTCCAAATAAATTGAACCTCGCACCGACAAATAGAGTAATCAGTCAATCGATATTTTGCCATTATTTGGCCCTGTAATACATACAGCAGAAGGAGACATTAAAATAACAATTATATTACTTTAATCTCCTATACATATAATAAAAATGGAGTGTCTGTATGTAATATCAACATTTTTTTTTTTACTGATTGGGTACGAAATTATACACGTTACTGATAACAAAAATGCAATTTTTAAAAATTTTTCGGTCTGTCTGTCTGTTTGTTCCGGGTAATCTCCGAAACGGCTGAACCGATCTTGACGAGAATTTCACTGGCAGATAGCTGAAATTACAGCGGGTTATTTAAGCTACTCTAAATTAGACTAACTATTAACCGCGGCTTTGTCTGTAATGCTATCTCCAAAAAGGTTGGACCGATTTTCATGGAACTTTCACCAGCAGATAGCGGACATAGTAGCAAGTAATTTAGTTTATTTTAAATTAGACTAGCTTTAACCGTGGCTTTATCCGCAGTACTATCTCCAAAACGGTGTGACCGATTTTCATGAAACTTTCACTGGCAGATAGCTGATAATTATTAATAACTTTAATGATATAAAGGTCTTCCTACTAAGATCTTAGATTATAAACGTGTTACGTAAAGAGTTCCATAATACAGTTTCTTGCGGAACAGACAAGCGGTTATTTTTTGTATAGTCACAAAATCTTAATTATAATAATGGCAAATGTAATGTAAATGTAAATCTTTATAATAATATTTTAAGTTATTGTTTCATTAGTTCCTTATACAGTGTAAGTGAGGCACTGAGGTAGTTATATGGTGGGTTAAGGTTCCAAATATGTTGCTGATGACAAACCTCATTTGGCACGCTGTTAGTATTTATATATCTAAGGTACACGTTACATGTTACTTTTAGTGACGTGCGCGTCGTACTTACAATTGTCTTTAAAGAGCATTTCTATAATTGTACATAGTCTCACAATTTTGTAATTCTTTAATACGATTTAAAAAAACGCGTGCGGAGCTGCGAGTACAGCTAGTATCATTATACAAACCTATAACCACCTTATATAATACTTTGTGACAATGTTCGTATGTCCATCATCATTCAAATGTTCATTCTAACTTTTGAGTTTGGTGGAGAAAGGGTCTGCTATCAAATCTTTCGATAACTTTATCAAGCATGTGATTGTAAATCTCAATACATCTAACGGACTTTGAAATTACCACGACTCTCTGACTTGCATCTTAATTATGACTAACAAATCTTGGTGACTTTTATATAATGCTCATGCAGCACGTCAAGGTAAAGAGAAGTATTAAATTGCTATCACCCATCTCTCCCTTTATATCGCTAATTCCGAATTATCTACGTGTGAAAACAACAATATTAAAAATAATATATATCACCGTTACAGTTGCGTATTACTACGACGTGAGGTTGTCAGGTATTCGTATTAATAATCTACCAGCTGACTCGTGCCCACTTCGTTAGGCGGTAAACATTTGTAATAAACTAAGTTTTGTGACTTAAATATAAAAGTTAGACATATGCTGTCGAGGACTTTTTTATAGGCTTTATTAAGCTCTACAACTTTTCTCTAGAACTCAATCATATATCTCTCATCGTTAAGGCAGCGTTCGTAAGAAACGTTTTCGTTCGACCGTTTTTTCTCCGACTTACTTTGCAAATCCGACTTCCACAAAAGAGTCTTTTCATTTTTTCTGGATAATATATAGCATAGGACACTCATAAATAACGTGGCTTCCTATTGGGAAAATAATTTTCAATATCGGTTTAGTAGATCCAGATATTACCCACTACAACATCACAAATTCACAAACTTTACCTCTTTATAATATTATATAGTATAGATACTTCTCATGGCTACTGATACACGCAATAAGGTTACATAACAAATTCTTTCATTCAAGTGTATTATTAAAATACGTTCGTCGACATAAAAACATAACACAGGTTAATTAGCATACAATTTAAATATGAAACAGCTGGTGTCGTTAATATATATTACTAATTAATAATCCAATATTTACTAAATATACTAACACATAATCTTCAGTAATGTTTGTGTCGTAATTTTCGAAGAAAAATATTCATTTAATATCGCAGTTATTTTATTTTATAGTTATATCGACACAGTGGTTACGCTCAGAACATATTTATCTTTACCTTCCAATACGGACCGAGTGGGAGGGCACAAAGGACACGCAGAGAACATAAAAAACGCGTAGCCACTCCGATTCTCTAAACAGAGCGTACACGAAAGCCTGCATAACCACAGATAAAACACCGCCGTGGTCTGGCGGTGAATTTCGTTGTCGCACACACGCCGCGGACTCCCTCGGCAGCGTCTTAAGCCTAAGTCCGTCTACACGGAGTGAGGCTCTCGAGAGTGCTGTTAGCACGATATAGTAACACTGTATTTCACTAGCTCATCACATGCACCACAGTTCACTCCACACACATGCACACATAAACCGTACTGAACCAAACAAAGAATAAATATCCGCCTTCCTTTCCAGGCGGAAGTGAAAAGTAACGTCCAGCCTGATATTCAAAAATTGATGATCTTAAATTTTTTCCAGACATATCGCGTACCGTTTTCATTCTGAGATCTACATTGCCACGGGGCAGTGTAACATTTTGAGCATTATGTTCAAGTAATTCATATTACCAGAGATCAGTGTCTTCGACAATATAACATGATTGGATCTTATTTAATATATCTTTGCCCGCAACTTCGTCAGCATGGAACTTAATGCCAAAACAGTCTTCCGTTTCCTGTGTCTTACACAGTATATAATATAATATCCTGTTTTTGTAAAATGATTGAATTGCATTTACTTACCTACTCTTTTGTCGTACTTAACTCGAGCCGTCATTCAAATTACAATAACTTTTGATAGAGAGGTCCGGTTTTAATGAAACGACTAGATGTTACTAGAGGATATGCTTTATGATCTTCTTGGTGAGGTTTTATCGTGAACGCAGTCTTTTAGTAGTGATGCGTGTCCAAACAAACCGACAGACAGACATTTCTAAAATGATTGAAATGTATTTTATTACTTCCTAGACGCCTGCAACAATTTTTTTCACAAAAATCTAAAAAGTATAGTCACGTTAGATTTACGTTCTTATTATATGCATAGAATAGATAACATTATAATTTATATTAAACAAAATTCTTATATTTATTGATTAACTACCTAACCCGGCCACGCCTTGCTGTGGCTCAGTTATTATCTATACTAATATTATGTATAAAGAGGTAAAGTTTATGAGTTTGTGACGTTGTGGCGTTGTAAGGGGTAATCTCAGGAACTACTGGTCCGATTTAAATAATTCTTTCAGTGCTATATAGCTCATTCATCGAGAATGGTTATAGGCTATATATCATCACGCTAAGGCCAATAGGAGCGGTGCACAGATAAAATTGTTTCAAAATCGAGATGTTTTTTTCTTTTTGAGAGCTTCTGCTGCGTGTTAGCGTTAGCCCAGAGTAGTAACTATTACTACGCGGACGAAGTCGCGGGCAGGGGCTAGTATCATTATATATTGATAAGAATTCATAATTGTTGATGATAATATGACCAATAAACATCACTTAACGATATAAATTATTTTTTTAATATAAAAATCTACTTTTTGTGACTTAAATATAAAAGTTAGACATATGCCGTGCTATTACAAAAAAGTTAAATACGTATTAAATACTTGGTTTAAAAAAGTTTCCCAATAAATGCACCGCGCTCGCCCGAGGCAAATTCGCGTTATCCTTTTTCGCAAGTCTAACCTAACGTAACCAAAGCGAGACAAAAGAGCAAGATGGCGAACATTCAGCGACCGCGGTGCATTTAAAGTCAGGGTTCAATACGTATTTAACTTTTGTGTAATAACAGCGATGCTGTCGCTGACTTTTATGTAGGCATTATGAAGCTCTACAACTTTTCTCTAGAACTCAACCATATAGCACTCATCGTTAAAGCAGCGTTCGTAAGAAACGTTTTCATTCGACCCCGTTTTTTCTCCGACTTACTTTGCAAATCCGACTATCACAAAAAAGTCTTTTCATTTTTCGAGTCAATGTATAGCCTATGAGATTCACAAATAACGTGGCTTTCCATTGGTAAATGAATTTCCAAAATCGGGTAAGTAGATCCAGACATTACCCCCTACAACATCACAAACTTTACCTCTTTATATTATTAAAGTACAGACTAGTATAGATTAAAATTATATACACATGCAGAAACGGGCGAACAAGCTAGCGTCAGTCAATCTATACATATAATAAAAATGAAGTGTCTGTATGTAATATCAAAATAACACGTTTTTACTGATTGGGTGTGAAAGTATACACGCTACTGATAACAAAAATGCAATTTTTTAAATTTTTGTCGGTCTGTCTGTCTGTCTGTTTGTTCCGGGTAATCTTCTAAACGGCTGGACCGATTTTGACGGGAATTTCACTGGCAGATAGAAAAAATTACAGCGCGTTTCTTAGGCTACTTTAAATTAGACTATCTGTTAACCGCGGCTTCATCTGCCATACCATCTTCAAAACGGTTGGACCGATTTCCACGGGACTCTCACTGACAGATAGCGGACATTATAAAAAGTAATTGAAGCAATTTTAGTTTATACTAGCTGTTAACCGTGACGTCGCCCGTAATGCTATCTTCAAAACGGTTCGATCTGTTATACTGGGTCTGGTAAATAGCTTTTTAAAAAAAAAGATTTAGTAAGTACTGAAACGACTTTAATAAAAAATATCATAGAAGAATAAATCGACCGGCGCGAATAAGGAATGGAGACTGACTGACTGGGTGTGTGTAATGAGTGAACAGGAAAGCTGACTTGGAAGTAGGGAGGAACGGAGTCAGGCTTGGTCAGCATTACTGGAGGAGGGAATCAGGGGTATAACATCTCCCCCCTTAAGAGTAAACTTGCTGTAAAAGCAACGTTTACAGGATAATGAACGTTGAGCTGGGTGATGATGAAGGTGTTGATGAGATTTGGTATTAGGATGATGAAATGGATGCGCCGGTTTAACTTAAACTTAGCATTATACAGTTTCATGACTTAATCTATTCTTAGTCTAGGTAATGGGACTTGTTCTACACGTGAACAGTCTTCTTCACTTGAAATAGGCTTTTTACATAAACATAGTAGTGATTTACGAAAATGGTAAATTAAATACATAGCAAAGAATAGACACAACATGATAGTAAGAATAGGGAAACTTATATGTTTCTCCTGGTGCTGGGAGATGGTACATTTTCTGGATCACGGGTACATTTACTGAGCTTGATAGGGACATCTCTATCTGGATTGGAAGTCTGGGTTACAGGTGGGTTTGTTGAGATCGGTTCAGGAGCTTTAGGAAGGCGATAGGGAAAACGGTTGTGTTTTTTAATATATAAAAATAGTTTCAAAGTACAAAATAGTAGAATAATACAACTAATTATGATTAAAGTAATTGAGTAGTGGGCCTCGTATTTTATGATATTGTGTTGGTTTAAGATTTCGTCTGCTTCAGACGACATAGATTTGAGTTTGGATTTAGTTTCTGGTGTGAATGTGTCTAAATCGATATTTTGTAATGTTACACGAGAACTATTACTCATTTTCTTTTGAAACTTACTTAATTCACAACAGGCGTCATTTATTATATTAAAATCAGGGTTTACAACAGTGAGATTTATTTTCATGTTACTAAATTTGGGTATTAGTTTGGTACTTTTACAGTACGCGTTACAATTATTCGGAATTGTGACAATTCCAGTTCCGATAATGTTTATTTCTAAACTCTTATCGGTTGGGCATTCTATATAAAGTTTATTATTTAAAGATTGTACATAAATCCAATTATTGTTAGACAGTGGTTTCCATAAATCTAGGTAACCATATAGAAAATCTGTTTGACAATGCACGGGTAAACTACTCACTATATTTGAAATTAGTTCACTCTCGCAGCTAGGATTTGCAGCAGATGAGTACACCGTCATGACGTCACAAATGAATTCGCGCGGGTTTATCGTTTTGCATTCCTTCAAGGATTCAAGATTACATAATTCGATCTGTCTTTTGTCAAGGCGATGTACTTAGTGCTAGGTATTATATAGCTGAATGAATTTGGTTTTACATTGTCGTACGGGGTAGGCAGAGCTATATTATGATATAAAATATACTCCTTAGACGATACTAGAGGTATTCTTAGAATAAAAACTATCTTATTATTTAAACTATAACAAATTACGTTGGATGCGTTCATTAAAATGTGAATATGACTTAATTCTAAAGAAACAGGTAACTTAAGATCTACAGGTAAATATCTATAATTGTCAACAAGCTCTTGATATAATTTCATGGGAGGTAACACAGCTGGATGCAATATGTTTTGATTACTAAACATAATGGCGTTTGTTATGTCCTCCAATTGAAAAGATAAGGCGAGGACAGAGGCTTCCAAACTGTTTAAGATCGAGTTAATATTGGTTTTTATATTCAAGTCGTTAGAGATTTGTGATAGGTTTTTTAGATTTAATGAGAGATTGTCGACAGCTTCGTTAAGCCTGGCCTCATTAATTTTTATTGTGTGCACGGTGTTATTAAACTTTGACAAGGTAGAAGTTGTAATCAAAATGTTTTCTTTAATCAATGAGCCCAGTCTCTTCTCGTTGTCATGGAGAGTTCGTATTGCGTTATCATATTTGATAGCGTCGTCCTCATCTAGAGTTCCGAAAATTGTCTTAGATATTGTTCCTATACCGCCTAACCATGCACTACGTTTGACCTTACTAGTGCTCGTAAGATGAGCGATGGAGGAATACGCTGAGGTAATGTCATTATACCTAATTGTAAGAGGTTCCAGTATATCATGACACTCTAATTGGCTAGTGGTTTCTAGTTGGATTTGGTTACAGATGAAACGCATTGTCCCTAATATCGAATTAATGTTCTGAATGTGAGGTCCAATATGTGAGACATCAAATGGGGTAACTACATCTAGGTGACCAACGTTTATTTTAAGTTCACCGATTGCATCAAAGTATATTCCGGCGCTCGAGTTGATTCGTTGGACATACTGTTGATGACATTGAGCCAGTGCGCTGTAATAGAGAGATGTCAGAGTTATCGACAATTAATTTGGGCTACGGGAGTTAATGTATAATATATGCTATAATAAAGACTAACATGATTTTTATAAGTATCTTAAGATGATCTATTCGGTATTAGTTCCGGCTAATTTGATCTCATCGTAGTGATGTTTTATGTGTCGGCGGCCTATTTGTAAAGAAAGAGTGTTGTTGCCGTGAATCTTGACAACCTTGTAGGGCCCTTTCCACACGGGGGACAGAGCCTTTCGTAACCTCAGGTGGTTTTTGAGGTACACTAGGTCACCTACTTTATATTTTACTGATCGAGTCCTCCGGTCATAGTACTCCTTGGATTTTTCTTTGGAAGCTTGTATATTTCGAAGTGCTATGTCCCTTGATAATTTGAGTCGGTGGTGTAACATCTTAAGGTATTCAGGATAAGTTATATCTGAACGAAGTTCATAGATGGAATCGGGTATAAATGGTTTGTGTCCAAAGAGAAGTTCGTAAGGAGTGAACTGAGTCGTAGTATGCGTATTGGTATTGTATGCCAGCATTGCTGTGTAAACATATTTGTGCCAATTTGTCTGGTTTTCGTTTATAAATGATTTCAGGTACTCTTTTAACGTTGAGTGACTACGCTCAAGAGCGCCTTGTGTTTGAGGATGGTAGGGTGAAGCCCATATTTGTTTTATTTTAAGAAATTCACAAGTTCTTTTGAAGAGTTCTGCTGTGAAATTTGTGCCTTGGTCTGTTACGATTGTTTTTGGGATACCAAATACTGAGATAAAATGAACTAAACATTCGCAAGATTCCTCAGCAGTGGCGTTAGAGATTGGGTAAGATGCAGAGTATTTTGTAAGGTCGTCCTGAATTGTTAGGATAAATTTTAATTTCGTGATACCGGCTTCCGGTAGGGGACCTACTAGATCTATACTAATGCGATCAAATGGTTTCGTAGAAGAGGTTGTAATCTGCATCGGAGCTCGATTAATTTGACGTAGTGCCTTATTTGATTGACACAGGGAACAACGTTTGACGTACTCCTCTATTTCTGATCTCATATTTTTCCAATAGTACCTTTCTTTAATACGGTTGTACATTCTTGATGATCCCAGATGTCCAGCAATGGGAATATCGTGGTTTTCTTTTAGAATTTTGGGCACTTCGCCAGGTGTAGGGTATATTATAGAATCGTGATGAATGTTAATAGTTATATTAGTGTTATTAAATAGATACATGAGGATATTGTAGATTTTAGTGAATGACACTTTTTCAAATGGATTCTTAAAATCAGAAATAGCGATTTCACTAGCTTGCTCTGTTACAATAATTTCATTTCTGGTTTTCATAAGAGTTTCAAATATATTCTTATAGCATGACTCGTCAAAATAATGAACCTTTGTGAATAGGAAATAATAGATTTTCCCTTTACTTTCAACTCGTTTATGTGAGTAAAGTTCTTTTTCGCAATATATTAGGTCACTTGAGTTTTCTATAGTTGTAATGAGCTCTTCTATGTACGGGTTTGATTCATCGAAGTCAATAGATAGTGGAATTAGTGTGATTTGACAACGGCTTTGCATTAGGCTGTGATTATGTTCAATTATGTGTGTGTTGTAATTCTTGTTTATGTTTTTGTTCATCATAGCTTTAGAGAAGTCGGCGTAGGAGTCATCGAGAATGTCAGAATTCGGTGAGAAGGAAAGTGGATTATTGTCGCTTGTTTTAGTAGTAGTAGGAATGTTAGGATTAGTTTCACTGTTTTCAGTTTCAGGATTGTATGGCGTATTGGGAAGAATATCAGCGTCTTGAAGTGGATCTAACGGAAGTAAGTCGTTGAGATCATCGAAATTTGGAGGACTAAGCGGAAATTCCATGTCCAAGGGGTTTTGGTTTGCAATGTGAGGAGACGGGTTCGTGGGTATGTTTTCAGGGCTAGCGGTTTCAAGCGGGTTCGTATCCGAGTCAATATTTAAAGTTACA
The DNA here is from genome assembly GCA_036509395.1 of Antheraea yamamai. Classification (NCBI taxonomy): domain Eukaryota; kingdom Metazoa; phylum Arthropoda; class Insecta; order Lepidoptera; family Saturniidae; genus Antheraea; species Antheraea yamamai. The sequence continues at coordinate 3,103,760 of AP028452.1, forward strand.
TCCCGGATTGGATTCACTGTGTATCTGGATAAAGCGTCTGCGTTGCAATTAATTAACCCTTTTTTGTATTCAATTTCATAATCAAATTCTTCTAATTTGAGACGCCATCGCACTAATTTTGATCCTGGTTCCTTGCAATTAAAGAGCCATTTTAGTGGCTTGTGGTCAGTAACTATTTTGAAATGATGTCCAAACAAGTATGGACGGAATATTTTTGTACCGAATAAAATTGCCAGACATTCCTTTTCTGTGACACTATAATTGGTTTCGGCTTTGTTCAAAGTACGAGAAGCATATGCAATAGGTTTGTCTTTTCCGACTGTGCCTTGTGAGAGGATGGCTGAAATAGCAAAGTTGGATGCGTCACAGGTGAGCACAAATGGTTTAGAAAAGTCGGGGTATATAAGCAAAGGTGCGGAAATTAATTTTTCTTTCAGAGTTTCGAATGCTAATTGTTGTGAATTTTGCCATTCAAACGGAGTATCCTTTTTTAAGAGTTGTGTCAAGGGTTTAGCAATTTTTGATAAATCTGAAATGAAACGACGATAATACGATACAAGTCCTAAAAAGGATTTAATATCTTTAGCACATTTTGGAATCGGGAAATCTCTTACAGCTTTGACTTTATCTGGGTTGGGTTTTACGCCTTCGTCCGTGATTAAATGTCCGAGGTAAGAGACTTCTCTTCTGAGGAATTCACACTTGTCGGGCTGGAGTTTTAGATTGAATTCGCGAAGTCTGCTGAAGATTTCTTGGAGGTTAGAGACATGGGAGGAAAGATCATAAGAATGAATTACGACGTCATCTAAATAGACAAAGCATTTGATGCCTTGAAGGCCAGATAAGGCAGTGTTCATAAGGCGTTGAAAAGTAGAGGGTGCATTTTTTAGTCCGAAAGGCATTCGTGTAAACTCGTAATGGCCTTGGGGCACGGAGAATGCGGTTTTAGCGGAATCTTCTGGAGCTACTCTAATTTGGTGGAAACCTGACGCTAAATCTAACGTGCTGAAGTATTTACTAGCCCCGAGTTGATCAAGTATCTCGGATATATTGGGAATGGGGTAAGAGTCTCCTATGGTAACATCGTTAAGCTTGCGGTAGTCGATGACAACGCGCCACTTCTTTTGCCCAGAAGCGTCAATCTTCTTGGGGACTATCCAGATTGGAGAGGACCAAGGAGAGGAAGATGGCTTGATAATTCCTTGGTCGAGCATTTTGTTCATCTGAGTTTCGACCTCATGTTTGTGGCATTCGGGAAAGCGGTAAGTTTTCGTATGGATTGGAGTTGAGGATGTAGTTTTGATCTCATGGTTAATGGCGTTAGTGAAAGATAATTTATCTCCTGGTAAGTAAAATATATCCGAGAATTCGGAGCAAACTTCGTGCAAAGCTTGGATTTCCTCATCATTTAGATGGGAAACACGAAGTTGATCGATTACTTGATTCGTTCTTGAATAAGCATTTTGATTTTCATTACAGTGTGAGACAGTGTTTATTTTGTGTGGTATAAAATCACTTATGTTAAAAGGAATGAGATCAAGTTTTAGTGTGGAATCAATAGTAATAGGATATTCGGAAGTATTTACGACTGAGATGTTAATACGACAATTTGATTTAACAGTGACCATACAATTGGCTATCAATAATGATTCGATAGGTTTCTGGTCAAGGATGAGCCCTTCTTTCAGTTCTGGATTAATTACGGAACATTCAATTACGGTTTCAGTACGAGGAGCAATGGTAAAAATCGGCTCAGTGAATTTCAAATTAAGTTTTTTACCGTCAGTTACTAGCACATTTTCGGTATAATCTATTTTACAGTTGAATGTAGAAAGGAAGTCATTGCCAATTATACCGTCGTAAAGAAAATCAAAATTCGGGATGATGTGAAAATTATTAGTCAGAGAGTCAAAGGTTATGCAGATATGACCGAGTGAATGCATTGGATTATCGGTGTTTCCTATACCATTGAAACTTATAATGTGATTTGTGATTTTGGGCATTTTTTCTATAGCGTCTATTTTCACAAGGCTGATGCATGCGCCACTATCAACGAGAAACTTCAGTGGTTTCGAGGAGACAGATGTTTCCACTTCTACGAAGGGTAAGTACTTGTTTTCTGGATTTGTAGCGATATTGTATGTTTTTAATTTGGTTTTGTTTACTTCAGATTCCGAATATGAGTGACGAGATTTGGCGTTAGATTTTGCATCGAATACGTTGAGAATTTGAGATTGAATAGAGGCGGATATATTAGTTTTGGGGTTAGCGAAATTTACTGATCTGTTATTTGCTTTTGAAACAGCAAGTTTCGTTGACGCTCGCGGATTAGATTGATTTAGTGGGTTAGACGAACTCAGAGGATTCTGTGGATTGAGAGGATTCAGTGGACTGGAATGATTCAGTGAATTAGAAGGATTCGATGGATTCAGTGGATTCAGTGGATTAGAAGGATTCGGTGGATTCAGTGGATTCAGTGGATTAAGATGATTCAGTGGATTAGAATGATTCAGTGAACTAGTATGATACAGTGACTTAGAAGGATTCGGTGGATTCAGTGGATTCAGTGGATTCAGTGGATTATCGCAAATAGTGTCGGTTTTACCCATTAGTGTTCCCGCACGACACTGGTCGGGTAGGTTTATTCGTTTAAATTCTGAGTATCTACTTCGTCACAGCCCTGTGGTTCGGGCATATTGATTACATGAATAGGTTGGTTTCTTCCTTGAAATGGGCGATTTGAGATTGGGGGTTGTTGATTTGGAGGGTTTCCTTGTCTCCGGTTATTATATTCTCGCTTACGACATTGTTCTATGGTATGGCCTGGTGATTTGCAATATCTGCATATTGGAGTTGAAAAATTGTTGTTACTGTTATTATAGCGATTAGAAAAATTTAACCTAGGCTGGTTTTGGTTTTGAGAAAATCGCTGAGTTTGATCACGGCGTGTAATTTGAAAATTAGGGTCCGAAATATTTGACTTTTCTTGGCGTGAGCTATGAGGGTTTTGTTTAAATAAAAATTGCTGTATTTTCTCTTCAGAGATCGCCACATTAACAGCTTCGTTGAGAGTTTTTGGTGACTTACATCTAACAATATTTGATATACGCGTTATCAAACCCATCTGGAAGTGATGGAGGGCTAGCTCCTCCATGGCTGCAGTGCGTCCTATCATTTCCCTACTCTTGTGTCCGTGTGAAATGGATATTTCTGTAAGTATTTGAGAAAGACATGTCTCTATTCTTAAGGCATACTGGCTCACAGGTTCATTGTGTTGTTGCTTACATTGCTGGAGGTCGGTTAACAAATGGGCGTAATGCTTTCGCTCACTAAATTGTGTTTTCAAGAATTCCTTGAGTTGTAGCCAGTTCGCGAATTCTTTTACAGAGCAGGCGATTTGCGCTCTACCCTGTAGCTGGCATAAAATATATTTGAATAATGTATCTTTTTGGGCCTCTGAGGCTAGATCATATGCGTTATTACAGTTAACTAGAAATGAGTTCAGTGTTTCTCTTGACCCGTCAAACGGTTTTATGAATTTTAAGAGTGTAGAAAGATCTAATTCTACTTTACTGGTTGGGGTAGTTTTCTTTTTGGAAACTGCCCTTGTAGTAGGGCCAGGGGCAGGAGGACAAAACCCGTCATCCTCTGTGTCTGTAACGGCAACTTCAATTTTCGGACTTGGTGCTCTAGTTTCGGACATTTTGTTATTAAAATTTAAAATCAGTAAAAATAGTACTAGCACAAGGACATTAATCTTAATTAACACACAGAACAATGATATTAAAATAAATCTTAAATTAGTAGAACAATATTAAAAGTTTGACAATCACTGTGATCGAGAACCACTCACTTGAATACAGTCAGAGAGATAACAAAAGTTATCATTCTGTCGAAACTCTCGCTCGACAGACAGGATGCCACACAGGGTGTTTATTAGCGTTGTTGGTCGAGTTGCCACGTTAGCTGTATGCTCGTTGTACACAGGTTCGTCGATAACGGTCACGGTATTTAATTATTTGTGACTGTGGTGTATATTGCGTCCGAGACAAGACCGGCTGTAACACAAGCAGTGTACAGCAGTAGGCCCTTCACAGGACTTGGTTGAGTATTGATTATGATATAGTTGCGCCAAGTCACTTCACTTCACAATGCACTTCACTATATGTAATATATTTAATTCCTGTTACACAAGGAGAACTGCACTTGTACAAACGGCACTCGCGTCGAATTTTCGTATTTACTTGACGGAGACGGTACCGGGGATTTTCGTTTTTAAAATCCCTTTTCGCTGCCACCAATGTTATACTGGGTCTGGTAAATAGCTTTTTAAAAAAAAAGATTTAGTAAGTACTGAAACGACTTTAATAAAAAATATCATAGAAGAATAAATCGACCGGCGCGAATAAGGAATGGAGACTGACTGACTGGGTGTGTGTAATGAGTGAACAGGAAAGCTGACTTGGAAGTAGGGAGGAACGGAGTCAGGCTTGGTCAGCATTACTGGAGGAGGGAATCAGGGGTATAACAGATCGATCTTCACATAACTTTCACTGACAGATAGCTGATCTTATAAAAAGTAATTTAAGCAATTTTAGTTTATACTAGCTGTTAACCGTGGCTTCGCCCGCAGTGCTATCTCCAAAACGGTTCGATCGATCTTTACATAACTTTCATTGACAGATAGCTGATCTTATAAAAAGTAATATAAGCAATTTTAGTTTATACTAACTGTTAACCGTGGCTTCGCCCGCAGTGCTATCTTCAAAATGATTCGATCGATCTTCACATAACTTTCACTGGCAGATAGCTGATCTTATAAAAAGTAATTCGAGCAATTTTAGTTTATACTAGCTGTTAACCGTGGTTTCGTCCACAATGCTATCTCCTAAACAGTTAGACCAGTTTTCACGAGACTTTCACTGGCAGATAGCTGACTTTACAAAAAGTAATTTAAGCAATTTTAGTTTATACTAGCTGTTAACCGTGGCTTCGCCCGCTGTGCTATCACCAAAACGGTTACATCGATTTTCACGGGACTTTCACTGGCAGATAGCGGACTTTATAAAAAGTAATTTAATTTGTTTTAATTTAGAATAGATGTTAACCGTGGCTTCGCCCGCTGTGCTGTCACCAAAACGGTTACATCGATTTTCACGGGATTTTCACTGGTAGATAGTGAACCTAATAAAAAGTAATTGAGGTTATTCTATTTTAGACTAGCTGTTACCCGCGACTTTGTCTGCATGAAATTTAGCAAGATTTCAACTCATTCTTTATTTGACTTTAATATCATCATTATTACATAGTATAAAATAAAGTCCCCTACCGCGGCTGTCTGTCTGTCTGTTCGCGATAAACTCAAAAACTACCGAACGGATTTTCATGCGGTTTTCTCCAGTTCATAAAGTGATCAATGAGGAAGGTTTTGGTATATAATTTATCAAGGATTTTTTAATAATCAGGGCGGGACAACGTCTGCCGGGTCCGCTAGTATAATATAAATACTATATTTGGTAGTATAAATAATATCGTTTTAATTTGTTATTGAAGTGAAAACTTCTATATGCGCTTTGAGCGATATTTTTGGGAAGAGATAAATTTATAATTTCGCGTCATGATATGCTAGTAAGCATGATCGATCGTATTGTGTTTGCGCGGCTAGCGCTGGTCTTCGGAGCCACAGTTTTACGGTAAATCCTATCTGGGCACGAACTAAAAGATTCGCAACATCTTATCTTTGCCGTACCGTGAAGCTGTGGAACAATCTCCCGGCCAGTGTGTTTCCTCCTTCCTATGACATGGGTCCTCCAAGCGTAACGTGAAGAGATACTTACGCAGGCCGGCATGACAGCAGCGACCTACAAAGGATGTCGTATCTCTCGATGATCGCCGTTGTTTTTGGATTATACTGTGTGTGTGTGTGTTAGGCATAGTGCAGTCATTTTGCCGTGCTACAATAAAAAAAAAACTAAAACTAAATCGAGGCGTCACAAGGACTGCCGATAGAAGTGAAAAATCACTACAAATAGAATGTTCTGTTTTGAATTTTTTAATTAATTACGGTGTGAATTATTTAAATTCCATGATTTATAAATTAAATTTATTGACATTTCACATCTATTGGCACTTCGGATAATAATTATATACATTTTTATATAGTTTATTAATTAATCAAACATATGATAGGCCGCAAAATCTCAATACTTTTGTAGGTGGTAGAGCCACGATGAAGCTATTACTGGTTTCAGCATTCAGGGTCGGCTCGTCCGCGGTACTACCACACTCTCACAGAAAACCGACGTGAAGCAACAGTGCTTGCATTGTTGCGTTTCGTTCGGTCAGTGAGAGCGCCGGAGGCCCACTAACCTTCCCCTTCCTCCTCTCCTCTCCCCCCACCCCCAACACAGGCTGGCGACGCACTGCCCTGGTGTCGCAAGTGTCTATGGACGGTGGTGGTCACTTACATCAGGTGACGCACCTGTTCGTTTGCCTCCTACGATATAAAAAAAAGAAGTTTTTCTCATAATAACAGATCTATCCCATGGAAAGAGTACACGTTTTCTGAATCTGAATGAAGTATACAATATTTTGTGATGCTCGGTTGATTAGTATAATAACAACTATAATTAGCATTATAATATTAGATATTTATTATTACCTTGTATATCGGAGGAATATTTGTGGTGACGTAATTTTTTATACTGCAGAAATCCTATATTGGATACCCTCTCACTGTTGGGGGCAGTGAGAGAACGATGCCAGACTCCTACTGGCTAAAACTCTACTGGCCGTAGAGAACTACCACCCGACACACAGACACACCGACGTGAAGTAACAGTGCTGCATTGTTGCGTTTCGTTCGGGCAGTGAGAGCACCGGAGGCCCACCTCCCTTCCCCTTCCTCTTCTCCCCTTCCCTTCCCCTCCCAACACAGGCTGGCAACGCACTTGCGACTCCCCTGGTGTCGCAAGTGTCTATGGACGGTGGTGGTCACTTAACATCAGGTGACCCACCTGTCCGTTTGCCTCATATGATATGACATACAATAAAACAAAGATGTACACAGGCGTTTATATTACGCACCGCTAGTCTGACGCAAGCTGCGCAAACGATCGGTCACGCTTACCATGTACGTCATGATGCGTAATTACAAATTTACCTCCTGGAAGAAATACCGCTCAACGCGCGTCTTAAGAAGATTTCACTTCAAAAACTAAAACTCATCAATGTCTACGCAAAAAATAAAGGAAATCTGTTGAGAAACACAGGATAAGATGTCCTTAACTGTTTTCTCCTTCTTATTTTTGCAGGACTACTATGTACCACTGTTACGGAGATACATGTGATGGTAGTGGGCTATCGAATGAGGATAAAACCGAATGGAAGATATTTTTCAGACAGGTAAACTATATTTTCTCGATAAATAAGAATACTATCCGCATGTCTGTATGTCCTTAACAGGTTACAAAGATAAAATTAAATAAACTTAAATGCACTTTACGCAAGTGTCACGCAGTTTCGGGCAGGCGCTGCACCGGACCAAATAAATTACACTAATCAAAACTGTAATATCATTTGCAGCTACTGAGTAAATCAGTCGCGAGTCTTTAACGCTTAAGAAATTTAATGAGATTTCTATAATTGGGGTATTTTATACCTCATCTCTTACACAGAGGGTAAAAATAGATATGACGGAGATTGGTGACGCCGCGGCGATGTTGACGTCACCGTGGGGTGCAGTGCGGTGGTTTCTATGCTAAATTAAGTGGACTGTATGTGCGGGGGTATCTATGCTAAATTAAAGTGGACTGTATTTGCGGGGGTGCTATATTTGATATTCAACTATTGCGATCAGTTACGACTAGGAAGACAAGGGTAGGAAGGAAACTTGGCACATACCTCGCGGCGATGCAGTCTCCACGTGGCTAGCCGGCTAGGTGATTCTCGTTTCTTTCCACTGGGTTTCCTCCCTCACAACACTTATTGTTTATAATGTATGTCGGCACGTATGTAGCGATGCGTTTATTTCTCACTCGACCATGCAAAAACTCAAAATGTTAGCATGCGGCGCGGCTCGGCGCGGACACAACAACACTGTCCGGCGCGCAAACTACAATGACGATAGCAGTCGAACTAACACAATGGCGGCAACAGTCGAACACTGGCGGCCGCAATCGAAACTAGCGGCGCGAGCGTCGCGATACCGAACTAGCATGTGCCAGGAAAAGGTGATTGGGCAAGTCTAGAAAGGTGGCGTGACCTGATCGCAATTAATTGGTCGGGCTTCAAAGTGGCATAATTTAATCCATAATGCGGGAATTTTCAAACATACATAAAGCGGCGCAACCAGAGATAATGTTAAGTTATCAATGGCAGCGTCATTATGAGCATTTTTATAAAAAGCGATGCCTTATTATTCTTTCTTAAATTGGTAGACTGTACGGGAATTCCGTATATTTGTGAACAGTCCAGTGATCCAAGCGACAATATACCCCCGATCCTACTACGTTATGCCTTACATAACCCACTAAGTCCGGATTGGAGAGTATAGTTGGGATAAATGGTGTTACATACCGACTTGGAAACAATGAATATACTTATCTAGATTAGGAAAGTGTCTTAATATACATAGTACATATAGCTTAAACAGGGTCAGAAATTCAATGATAAAATATAAAAAAATTATGCACATTTCTATTATTTTCTTTTGGCGCGTTATTTGAAATTGTTGAGAGCAAGTTGTTAGTTTGAAACGGATGTTGCCCCCACCGCTATAACGGAAGTTACGTATTACAATTCGTGATGCCTAGGAAGGGTTTTACTGAGGTCCGCTTCGTACTTCGTGCTGGATCGGTTCTAACAAGCAGTCGCTCGCAAACTCTTATGGTGGGAGGTTATGTGCGCTGGTTTACGTTATAAATAAAATTATTATTACTGTTGTATGTTATATATTAATTATGTAATTATAGTGTATGAATAAAGCGATAATTTATATTTGGCAGTTTTAATACCTTCCTCCACTGCGCACTTTTTGATAATTTGTTTTGAAATATTATATACTCATAGATCATTTATTTTACATTATTTGTTATTATGTACATATAAAGTGTTTGAACGCTTCATTCGCAAGGATTCGAATATCGATTAATGCGGTGTCCGAATACGTTACTGACTGAGTCATCATCGCTTCAGGAGTTAAGATATTACAGTAACAGTCGTAGGTTTTTTTTTCTTTATAATTCCATTTTGCCTGCAGTACATACTTATGAGCAATATATTGTACTATGATAACATCGGAGCATTTTTTTTTTCGAACTGACTACGCTATTGACCTGGCCGGTCTTTACAGCTTCACCGGACTACTAAGGCGAGCGCTTAAAGCACTCAGCAGATTTTATTGAGGCATCTAGCTCAAGGGTGCGCGGCACACCTCGGCTTGAGCTGTTTATGATATCCCGGATCTAACCTAGCTAGACTACTCTAAGCTATTCATACATATATTCGATTGTGAGTCATATAATTGAAATTGCATGATCCACAAACGTTTACGTGTATATCTGATGTGAAACGAACTAAACTACTCGATTCAGTTCGATTAAAGGAAAAAAATAAAACCCTTCCACTATGTGTGTAATGTGTGCACTTATGTGAGGTGATCTCATGTGTGTACAAGTGATGTAGGTGAGTCACTGTATCGCGATAGTAACAGCTCGAGATCTCCATCCGGGGACGACCTAGGCTTGAGATGTTACCGGAAGAGACGCGACGTGTGTGCGGGATCGAATGTAAGTGCGGTGCTTTGTGCGTCGCTATTTATAATTTCCATCTCCACTTTGAGGTGGTAGTGAGGAGTACGACTCGTTTGTTCATTTATAAATTGTAAATGGGAATTATAGTTGTGCTTAACTAATCAACCAATCCTGAGGAAATATTTCATACTTCATTCAGATTAAAAAAAAGTACTTTTTCCATGGGATAGATGTATTGTTATGGGAAAGAATATTGTGACTTTAAAATGCTTAATTGTATAATTTACCTTAACTCAGTCCTATATTAACATATTGTATTAGGTTAGCTATCATCAATTTTTCGGTTGGGAGAACATGGTAATTATGTTTTAATTAGTTCGCAACCACTTTACCGCATTTATAGCAGCCGCTATAATGAAACGCTTATACGTGTCGCTTTCCGAAATTAATCGGCGTCTAGACTTATATGAAAAAGTCGATAATTTTTTTCTCAAAACCTGTATTGAAAACATTCACATGACCACAATCTCAACTGATATAAAATTACGTTGGGGTTTAAGATGTTAAACACGCTAAACCTAGAGACGGGCATGTGCTTGGTTGCAAAGTGACTGCACTATGCCTGATGGTAAGCACAGTACAATTCAAAAACAATGGCGGCCACCGAGAGACAAACTATCCATCGCCAGTCGCCCCTATCATGGCCGGGATATTGTTCCACAGATTTACGGTACGGTACGGCAAAGACGTTGAGAACTTTTTAGTTCGCGCCCAGGTACAATTTATCGTAAAACTGTGGCTCCGAAGTTCAGCGCGCGTGGTTTAGTTGTAGAAAGAGGAACAAGGGATTAAATTAAATAATTCTTCAGAACACTCGCCGTACACAGACGGTAGAACATGCTCACTGAGGCTTTTCTCCTGCACAAATAAAGCGACTCTATATACTCTGTTATGTCTGCATCGTTACCAGTGCGGACAGTTGCCCGTCTCTACAACCTGTCCAGGGTATCCAAGAGGTACTTTGCGGAACCATCCCAGAGGTGCGGGCAGTATTCCACGCAAGGTCGAACTTGTGCCTTATAAAGGAGATATAGCTGTTCAGGCATAAAAACCGTCATACCCTGTTGAGGTTTCCGTGTCTCCGAAATGGAGTGGAGATCACGCTTTCGATATAATTCCTAGGATTGAGGTCGCGGCGAATATCTATACCGAATATATTGAGATTGCCTCGCATTCCGAGCGAGACGATCTGAAGAGCTAGAAGGGAGTAAATGGGGATCTTTTGCAGGTAAACGCGCGTACTTGTGTTTTGTTGGCATTAAACTGAACCAAATTACTTGCTCCCCATGTTGATATGCGAAGCAAGGATCGGTCGAGCTCAGTGACAAGTTCCTGCCGTCTTTTTTCTATTTCTCGCCGACCGCAAGAAGGCTTGCTGTAATAGGACTCATAGATGGTGCTGGCGTCTGCATATAATGAATATGGCCTAAAGACTGACTATCACTGACGCAGAATAAACGAAGTAAGCGTAAGTACAGACCCTTGGGATTCACATCCTTTGACAAGGACACGAAGTGAGGGTTGTAGCTGGCTAGGCGAACTTCGTGTTGCAGTATTCTTAATGCTTGAAGACGATACTTAACAATTACTTACATTTATCCTTTACCCTTTTGATATACGTAACTAAGGAGTCGGTTCTGAGAGGTACCTTGGAAGGTACTCTGATCCCACATATCATTCTCCCTTTCTTAGTATTACCGCACATATTCTGTTCGCATTATACATTTCTTCGTATCATAGGAACATTTACTCAGGTACACGTCTTCAATACGCAGTGTATAATTATCATTAATAATTATTTAATCCTATAATATATACGGCAGAAGGAGACATTAAGATAATAATTAGATTATTTGAGTATCTTCGTTATAGTTGCGAATTTCTACGAGGCTTATTATCATTCAATTTAAATACGAAACGGCTGGTGGCGTTTATTATACATATATTCATGATAATCAAAGATTCCCATATATATACGAACAGAAAATTATCAATAATGTCTGTGTGTCATAATATCGCACTTATTTTATTTCATAGGTATATCGACATAGTACACACAACCATAGATAACAACACAGTAGTCTGGCTGTGAATATCGCTCTCGCACACATGCCGCGGCATCCCTCAGCAGTGCTTAATTCTAGATCTGATCCCCCGAATTGAAGCACTTGAGAACGCTGTTAGCGCTATACTGTGACACTGCATTTACAAGCTCATGAGGTACACCACAGTGCAGCCTATACACGTGCACACACGCTGTACGGAACGAAATTGTGGACAACAATCATAATGGACGTTACTTTGCACTTCCGCCTCTCTATCCAGACGGACGTAACGTAACCTCCACTATAATATTTAATGATGGATTTCCGCAAAGTAACGCCTTGTTCAATCACGCTGTGAGAAATTAATAAGCACATCTATTAGGACATGCTTTTGAAACATGATTCTTGATAATATTACAATTTCACCATACGTATCAAGAACTCTTTTCATTCTCAGATTTATTTTACCATAGGACAGTGTAAGACTTTCTTCTAAAATATTAAATGATAAGTAGCCAATTATATTTCAATTTTAGAAAAGTCTGTTTGTTTATGAACGCGTCACCGCTAAATTATAAGGCTTATGATAAAACGTCATCGAGAAAATCATGAAGCCATATCCTCGAGTAACATTTAGTTTTAGTGTCATTAAAATCGGTTGACTCTGTAGCGGCGGGCGAGAGAGGCTGTATCAGCATTTTCAGGCGTGAATGTAATAGCGCGCAGCGCTCGCCAGTCGCTTACAGAGCACCGCCCGGCACGTATTACTTTATCTACCTTTATATCACAGAATCATATTACAGTGCTTGTTACAAGCTTGTAGGACATTTCATATACAACATAAATAACGTCACGCATACCCTTCTATATATGATGACCCCATTTGAACTATATAAATCACAGTGCATTCGTGGTAATAACATTTTTTTGTTGTCCAATCTTATGTAGTGAGCGACTCACAGAATACGTGGCGAGGCGCTATAAACTACGTGGTACAGTATTGTGTCGGATATAGAACAATAATCGCTCGGTACTTATTGTAATTAAATCATGAATCCAACGACCACGGTACAAGGGAATGGCGACAGTGATTCGGATTCTAACTCCCGGGGCTCGGAGATAGCCATAGTAACGGTGCAGATGCGAGTTCCAGAATTTTGGCCAAAAATCAAAATCAAAATACTCTTTATTCAATTTAGGCCCTGAGAAGGCACTTATGAACGTCAAAACTACCACCGGTTCGGAAAACAACCCAGTCATCGAGAAGAACCGGCAAGAAACTCGATCTGGTTTATCTTTTCATAATAACTAACATATTTTTTTTTTATTATTACAACAATAGACACATAAGGCTACATTCGTTTTTAGTGGTTGCACAGAGAGGGGCGTCACTTCCAGACGTCGCTATCGTTCACATACTGATCCACCCTGTAATAACCTTTATGTATTAAGACCCGCTTGACATAACACTTGAACCTACTATCCGGCAAATCGGTAATGTGTTTTGAGACTTTGTTATAAAATCTAACACTATTACCTAAAAAATTGTTACTGGTCTAAGTAAGCCTGAAACATGGAGTGACCAGTTTGTTATGGTTTCTGGTATTTACATTATGTCGGTCTTTTACTAAATCCAGATTATCTAAGTTTTTCCGGACGTACATCAAATTCTCAAGAATACACTCATCAAAAAAGTCTAAGCAACATGTACTAGTTTAAATTTTAGGATGGTTCTTCACATTATAACGTTGTATTTTATTTTTAAAATAATATCTTTAGGGTTCTATAATGTAAAAATAACAGCTGTTGTCTTTATAAGTTCTTTTAATAACATAAATGAACAATATTAGAATATACTGTAGAAACTAAGATACATAAGAAACTAAACTTTTTTCTTACAACATGAAATTTCTAAAGAAAATGTATTTATTGTGAAAGAATAGAACAATTTAATACAAATTATGGGCTCCTCTGCTATTCAGAACTTGTCGGCAACGATTATTCATTGAATTAATGAGACTGTTTATGTCATCTTGCGGTATTCGCTCCCAATGGAATTGTAGCAAATCCTTCAGCTGTTGGGTTGTTGTCGCTCCCTCCAAGTCCTTCAAAACACGTCTCTGGAGCATGTCCCATGCGTGCTCGATGGGGTTGAGATCTGGCGATTGTGCAGGCCAGGGTAATACCCGGATGTTCCCCGTTGAAAAGTATTCACTGGTTCGCCGAGCTGTATGTGAACGCGCATTGTCATGCATTAACCTAAAATCGGAGCCAAAAGTTTGTGCAAATGGGTAGACATAAGGTCTGAGAATATCCTCAATGTAATTTTCAGCATTCATGTTTCCATTTACAAAAACGAGCTCAGTTCGCCTGTTCTTCATAATACCCGCCCATAACATAACTGTTGAGCCGCTGTATGGATGAACTTCCTGAACGCACCTGAGCCTTTCAGTATTTCCGGGCCGACGATACACTCGCACCCTTCTTGTATCAGGCTTAAACCCGAATCGCGACTCATCGGGAAACATAATTTTATCCCATTGTTCCTGGGTCCATGTTATGCGTTCTCTACACCATTCATATCGACGAGCGCGATTCCCGTGACGTATCGGTGGGCACCTGATTGGGCGTCGAGCTCGTAGGCCGTACTCATGCAGATTTCGCACAGTTTGAGGACTTACATCAACACCACTTGAAATCTGTAGCCTCAAACTTATCTTTCGAGCGGTTAACATCGGCTGGCGTCTTGCAGTCAGTTGTATGTACCGGTCTTGCCGAGTGGTTGTACTCCTTTTACGGCCTGGATGCTGTTCAGCGGGTTCTCCTCTATTATTGTAGCGCTGCCAAAGACGACAAATAACACTTCTATGAATGCCAAAATGGCGAGATACCTGAGATTGATTACTTCCCGCTTGTAACATCCCTACAGCTCTTTGCATTTCATCTGCCATCAATTGACGTCGCTTCATGACGTAAAGAATATCTAACAATTCAATTTTGTCATTCGGCGCAGCAAATCCGGATGGAGATCTAGGCAAACAACTATGCGAGCTGTCAAGGGAGTTGAGAGAAATGCGCATGGAACTTAACGAGATTAGAGAGCGTGGAAGAGACCTATTACTGGCGAAAGAGGTTAACCGCTGGCAGCAGAGGAGATTTACTAGGAGAGCACGCAGTCGATCGACACCGCGCCGGACACCACAGTCGGCTGATTGGTTGTGTAGGAACCATTTCCGTTTTAGAGAAAACGCCATAGCATGTGAGAGGCCGTGCAACTGGAGCAGGAGGCAACGAGAGGCGGAAAACTAAAGGCGGTGCAGTTAGCTGCGGTGGGTGATTGTGCCGCGGGAAACCACCGACTCTGCCTTAAAGATGGCAAAAGTGGAATAGTGTATCTCGTGGATACAGGTGCAAATGTGTCAGTTATTCCCGTAAGTGCAGTGAAATCCAAAGATTATCAACGTGAGTATGCGTATAAGCTTTTTGCGGCTAATGGTTCGGAAATAAAGACATATGGTGTTGTAACTGAATTTAGGTTTACATCGTTGCTTTAGATGGACATTTATTATATGTAGTCTTAAGCAAGCTATAATTGGCACAGATTTTTTAAAAGCACATAATTGAATTGTAGATTTACGTAAAAAAAAGTTCATTGACGGTCTGACTAATTTGAGTAGAGAAGCATCAATTATAACATATGTAGGCCCATCCCTTTCTAGCATTCAAAATGATAATCCTTATAAGGAATTGTTCGAGTGGTTTTCTGAGATTACTAAACCAGTTTCGTATAAGGAACCCACAAGCCATAATACTTATCATTATATCGAGACGACAGGGCCGCCTGTATTTGCACATGCCAGACCTTTGGCGCCTCATCGATAAGTTAAAGAAGAGTTTAGGCTAATGCAGGAACTAGGCCTTTGCAGGCCTTCGAAGAGTCCATGGGCCAGCGCTCTACATGTGGTGCCGAAGAAGGACGGGCAGATAAGACCCTGCGGTGATTATCGGGCACTCAATGCGATAACGAAGCCGGACAGGTAGCCGATTCCAAGACTGCAGGATTTTACGTATGGGCTGGCAGGTAAGACAATTTTTGCTCGTATAGATATTAATAGGGCTTCTGGAGTATTAAGGTCTTGATCGTGGAGGGGATATTGCGCGATCGGACGTGCGGACAATGTAGGAGTTAGCTTGACACTGCGGGGGCGGTGTAGGAGACGTTGTCATTTAATACAGCGCGGTGCCTTGCGCGTGTATCGCGCGTTCATGTTGCCGCTCTGTACTGTAGCACGTATACCACATCATACCATAATATTTGTGTTACACCCGAGGATATACAGAAAACGGCAATTATTACGCCTTTCGGACTTTATGAATTTCCGAGAATGAGCTTTGGCCTGCGGAACGCAGCGCAGACGTTTCAAAGATTTATGAATAACACAGTATGACAAAGGCTACAGTATCTTAGAGACGAGGCAGGCAAGGATAAATCGTACTTATTTAGCTATATCGATGACGTCATTATCGCGAGTACTGATTCAGCGGGCTTGCGTAGGCATTTGCGCGAGGTTTTTAAAAGATTCAGTGACTATGGAATAACGATTAACCTGGCAATATGTAGTTTTGGTGAGAGTAATGTAGAGTTTTTAGGCTTCGACGTCAGCACAAAGGGCATCAAACCGTTGAGAAATAAGATAGAGGCTATCCAGAATTATCCGCGGCCAGAGACAATAGAGCAGTTGAAACGATTTCTGGGCATGGTTAATTTTTATAGGTCACACATGGCTCAGGCCGCGGGATACCGAGCGGAACTCCACAAGTTTTTACACGGTGCCGAGAAAAGGGATAAAACTAAAATTAAGTGGGATTATAAGGCTATAGAGGCTTTTGAGCAATGTAAGGCAGGTCTTCAAACCTCCAGTACATTGGCTCACCTGGGAGCTACAGGTAAACTATTGCTCATGTGTCACGCATCAAATACCTGTGTAGGGGCAGTTTGGCAACAAAATATCAAGGGTGAATGGCAGCCGCTAGGTTATTTGTCGAAAGGCCTATCAATGGCTCAACAAGAATACTGTACATACGACAGAGAGTTATTAGCCATTTATTTAGTTATAAGACATTTCAGAAATATGATAGAAGGCCGCGACTTGGTAGTATTTACGGATCATAAGCCATTATCATATGCGTTTTCGAAAATAGGCACAAATCGTGAAACACCTAGACGAACACGACAATTATTGTATATAACTAGCGATATACAATACGTCACCGCCGACGCATTATCAAGGGTGGAGACTATAGTTTGTCCGTCAGTATAGATTTCGACGAAGTCGCTCAGGCGCAGGAAACTGACGCTCAGATTACGCAGATGCAAGCAGAATTGTGAGATAAGTCACTGTTGCAAAAAGTTTATTCGCCGTTGTGTAAAAATGTGATTTATTGTAATGTTTCAGATAATTGTATTTACCAGAGAAATTTCTCAAAGTAGCTTTCGATTTAATACATAATATTAGCCATCCAGACATGAAAACCACGCGTAAAATGATAGCAAAACGTTATTTCTGGCCAAACATGAACAAGGACGTTGCTACGTGGGCAAAGTGTTGTGTAAAATACCAAAGGGTTAAAATACAAAGGCACACATCTTCGGTTTTGAGTAGTTTTCCCCCAACGGATAGGTTTGAACATATACATGTTGATATTGTGGTGCCTTTACCAACATCTAAGGATGGGTACTGTTACTGCGTTACAATGATAGATAGGTATACTCGATGGTCAGAGGCAATCCCGGTGGTAGATATCACAGCTGAGACAGTAGCGAGGGCCATTTACAAAGGCTGGGTTTGTAGGTTCGGTTGTTCTAAAACTCTAACTAGTGACCAAGGTACGCAATTTAAGAGTGAAGTATTTAGTAGTCTTATGGGTATTTTAGGGACAAGAAAAAACCGGATGACGGCCTATCAGGGAAGCGGGATGGTGGAAAGAATGCATATATCCCTTAAAGTCGCAATAATAGCTCGTTTGGTAGATAATAGATCTTGGGTAGACGAATTACCGACAGTATTGTTAGGGCTTCCGGCAGCCTGCAAAAGTAACCAAGATGTTAATTCAGCAGAAATGGTATTAGGCCATACGTTACGATTACCCGGTGATTTTTATTGCGAAATTGAAGAACCTCGAGTACAGCGTTTACCCACTTTTGTATAGAATCTTAGAAATATTATTTATAGGTTGTGGCGGCAACCACTAGCGGTTATCGACTCTGAGAAAATATTTGTACATAAAGATTTGCTCACTTATTCTCATGTGTTTCAAGGAACGACATGATAAAGAGTCCTTTGACATCTTCATATTCGGGTCCTTACCAGGTCATTAGTAGAGCGAACAAAACTTTTAAAATAATAATAGGGGACCATCAGTCAACAGTAGCTATAGATAGATTAAAACCAGCGTACTTATTAAGAGATAATTTAGACGTTAATGATAAAACAGTCGTGCCTGTTAAGGTTGGAAATAATGTTGAAAATAATACGCAGTCAGAGGAACAAAAATCGCTACCGCCGGTAACTAAGACCACACGCTTTGGCCGAGTTACTAAGAAACCAGCGCGATTTATGCTACCGTGAGCTATTTAGTTTGTCTGGCGATATTAAGTTGTTATTGGGTTGTAGTACGTTTCACCAATACCTAACGTTGGTACTTTGTTTTTCATATTTTATATATATATATATATATATATATTTGTTTTTAAAGTTAAGTATCAAAATAAGCAAAATAAAGAGTACATTACTACGGCGCAAGCCCAAGTAGTGGCTGGAGAGCAGTTAGAGAACAAACTGAATATTGTTGGCATAATTGTAATTGTAATAGCGGCGATTTTGGGCGTGTGGTTGTGCCACGCCATTAAAAAAGGCTGTATAGGCCATCTGAGAGACTGGTTAAGGAAAGAGATTCCCGGGCTAGAGTTGACGGGGGTATCCCAAGGTCACGGTGACCCATGGGTACATTAAACCCGAACCCGGCCACATCAGCGGCTAAAATAGTGTAATCGTATTGTTTGTGTAAAGGGAGGCTATTATCGTGAATCTTATGAGTGTATCAAATTGACAAAAAAAGTGTATATATATATATATATATGTGTGTTTATATATATTATTGTTATTTTTCTATGATGATATTAAATATGTATGTATAATATTGTTTATTTTAAAGAGAATAAATATAACAAGAAGGAGAACAATAGTTAGTACGTAAGTAAGCGTAACGGTTAGCGAACATAAATGTGTTATTCTCTATTGCAGAACTCAACGCTATCAATGTTTTTGTAATACTTATGTGCGGGTTATACAAAACGTTATTATTGTAAAATTAAACTAAACCTTATGTGATTGAAATGCATTGTGTGTCACAATGTTATGTCGATGGTAACAACAATTGTGTTTATTTTTATGAAAATTGTTTTTATCGTATTCCTATTGCTAATTGTATTTTTTTTTTTTTTGTGTAAAGGGGGGATGTGATGTAGCGACGGGCGAGAGACGCTGTATCAGCATTTTCAGGCGTGAATGTAAGTTAGCACGCAGTGCTCGCCAGTCGCTTACAGAGTACCGCCCGGCACGTATTACTTTATCTACCCCTGTAAAGGCGGACCATGGTATAACAGAAATAACGTCACGCAGCATACCCTTCTATAACTCTGTTCGAAGATATTGTCGACACAAGTTAGTACGACAGAAAAATAGGTAAGTATATACATTACTCATTCCAAAAGCTTTAACACATAAAATAAAAATATCAAAACGAATACTAATAGACAACAAAGAGTACCTTAAGTAAAGTTTGTTCTAAGAATTTCAAAAGTATGGATAATAATTTATATAATTAAGCCTGCGAGCGGCGACGCGGAGTTAATAACTTTCGATAATGAAACGGACAATAAATCCTTTTGTTTGTTCAAATTTCGAAAAATTATCCTTTGTAACTTACTTTCACTTCACTCGACGGTCATTGACACTGTGCTTTAACATAAACGCGTAGAGGATTGTTTATAATTTCTGTATTAGGTCTTTACCTATGAAATTGCCGTTTTGTATGAAAAAATTTAAAGGAATTTTTTTCATGTATTTTTTATTTGTTTTAATCGAAGTAATCACCCATGCAATCAATGCATCTTTGCCAACGCAGTGGCAGTTTATTGATGCCCTTCTTAAAGAAATCAGCTGGACAAACTGGCAACAAATTCTTCAAAGGCATTTTGTACTGCCTCTCGGGTATTGAATTTTTTTCCCGCCAAGGAGTTATTCAAATTCTGGAAAAAGTAGTAGTCTGTAGGCGCAAGGTCTGGGGAGTAGGGTGGATGACGGAGAACTTCCAACCCCAGTTCTTGCAACTTGGAGACCGTCTGCTGTGCAGTATGAGGTCGCGCTTTGTCGTGCAGGAGCAGCAGAGACGAGCGATTGACCAATGCTGGTTGGAGATGTGCCAGCTTCTCCATCATTGTGTTCAGTTCTTCACATTTCATATCAGCAGTAATGCTCACTCCGTTTGGTAAGAAGCTGTGGTGAATCACACCGGCGCTAGACCACCAAACAGTGACCATCACTTTTCTAGGGGTAAGTTTTCGTTTAGGGTTATTGTTTAGGTGCTGAACCAGGATCCAACCAACTTGCTGAGCGCTTACGGTTATCAAACAGAATCCATTTTTCATCGCAGGTAACAATGCGGTTCAAAATTCCTTCCATTTGTGTGTCTGTTGAGCAGTGCAAGGCACGTCTCAACGCGTACTTCGCGCTGGCGATCATAGAGTTCGTGGGGCACCCATTTGTCAAGCTTTTTTGCCTTGCCAATTTGACGCAAATGGACCATTATTGTTTTGACGCTAACGTCGAAAGCTGCTGCTAATTCAGCCGTAGATTGTGTATCATCAGCTTCCACAATCGCCTTTAATTCGTGATTGTCGACCAAAGCCTTCGGACGACCGTGAGGTTCATTTTTCAGGCCGAAATTCCCAGAACGGAAGCGAGCAAACCAATAACAGGTGGTGCGTTGGTTTGTAGTGTTAGCTCCGTAAACATCGTTGATGTTGCCTGCCGCTTGTGCCGCGTTGCTGCCACGACGGTACTCATATTCCATAATTACTCAAATTTTTAACGTATCCATGATGACAAAAAAGATTGAAATGCGATGAAAATGTAACACTAATCAATAAACAAATGACTACTTTTGGAAAAAGGATTCCATGTTTTTAAAATAAAATTAATTTGAAATTAGAATTCTTAGCCAAACAAAAATTATTTTGATTTGAAATGGCCAGTACTGCAGAACGGCAATTTCATAGGTAAAAACCTATTATGTTTCTAGATTATTAGGTCAAATATTAAATACCTATTTTTTTATTGATTCACATCAAGAATCGAGTGCAGACTGCCCTCTATAAATATTGCTACTGTCTAAACATTCACGTGGTATATAAATAAAATTATAGAGGTCGGCTTCGAGAGTTTGAGTAATTTTTTTTAGTTTTATTTTTTAGATATTCGTTTCTTATCTAAGGAAATATCACGATATCTAAATTTAATAAAAATTTAATTCGGTTTTCAGGTCATTTTTATAAAAACACTACGCGCTTAGATATATGTACAGAGGGATGGCAGGAGTGATAAGATAAATGGATAACATTGTTTACTAAGAAATTTTGTAAGTAAAGTACATTTTTAAGACGATAAACAAAGCAGACGAAGTGGCAGGCATCAGTTAGTTTAATACAAGTTACAAATTATATTAAAGAGAATCCTTATAGTTATCACATAATTAACATTACTTACACATGCAGAAACTGGCAGATAAGCCAGTGTAAGTTAATTACTACATATCTTAATTTTGTTAAGCACATATCACAAAATTTGAAACCTACTTTGACTGTAGCAGCAAAAAACTTTGTAAGTATTATTTAAATATTTCACTGTAAAGAATGAAGATATTATATTAAGTACAATAATATATCATTTTTGATTTTTATTACTGCCTTTTCTTGTGTGAATCAATAAATAGCACAGTAAAAAATGAAGCTAGGCAATAATAGGGAGTTATCTTAAAAATTCAAGATCGAAGGACGTATACTTGTTGCCTTCAAATTCACAGCACAGCATAGCAAGTACTGTTGCTCTGTGACGGAAATAGGTGTGGTTAAATTTTACACAGTTTCTACTTCTGAGTACACTTACTAATGAGAAGTATAAACTGTTTTCTTCAAATGTTAATATAAATATACAAGATGAATGTTTAAAAGGTTCATGGTCACATTTAACATATAAAATAATAATATCAAAACAAATACTAATAAACAATAAAAAGAACCTTAGTTAAAGTTTGTTCTAGAACGTTTAAAAGTATGGAAACGATATTAAAGCATAAGTGGGCTGACAAACAGAGAAGAAAAAGGTACTGAATTGATATCAGAAGATAAAAATCTACGCACAAATTTCAATGTTAAAAAAAAGAAAACGAAACATTTCCAAAAAGTTTATTCATAAAACTAAAGCTCGTCAATATCGACTAAAATAATTTAAAAAATGAATAGTTCGAGGAACAGAGGATAAAGATATTCTTAACTGTTTTTACTTTGCCCATTTATATGGGTCATTCCATGTCAAATCGACAAATTTTTTACCTGACCCCCTTTGATTTCGCTGAAAATTTTCTATCTTTTTCTACCCCCCGAAAGTTATTTTTCAGAATTTTTTCAAATTTTTTTTCCCGACTCAAAAAAAGTTATGAATTTTTGAAAAAAACCGCTCTTTTATTTTTAAATTGCCAGAACTTTTTCAAAAATTGACCGTTTGGGAACTTTTTTTTTTCAAAATTTTTGTTTTTAAATGTAGTTTTCGAAAAAAAATATGAAAAAATTTTCAGAGTCCCAGATATATGAAATATTTTAGTTTTTTTGAAAAAACCGTAATTTTCTCAAAGTCCGACCGTTTTTTTTTTTTTTTTTTTGCTCTAAAAATACTTCAACTAATTCTGCAATGATCCCCGTTAATCAAAAGATGTGACGACAGTCGCTTCTAATTTTTTTTCTTGATTATAAAAAAACTTTTGTTGAATTTTTGCTGATTTTATATAACTTTGTTATGAAATTTTTTTTATTCCCTCGTGAAACCTCAAAAGTTGAAAAATAAAATTTTATTGGAGAATTTCAAGTGATTATCGTCCAAGAAATTGTTATTTTTAAAAAAAAGTAAAAAAAAAGGACTTTTCATACTCATAAATAAATTCACCGTCTCCTAACATCTTTAAATAAATTAAAAACATTTTTTTGTATGTGTTCAAATTATATTATCTTTTATTTAACATAATACTTGATTCTAAAATTCAACATTACACCTATTTTTATTATCTCTTTTTACTGGATGATTCCCTTCTTTTCTTCATCGTACTGTGATTTAAATATTTTTCCGAAGAAGAAAACATCTTAACTTGCACCATACAATCTTCCAATGGTGAAATTTTATGGATTTTAAAAAACGTCCATAAGAGTAAAAAAATAACGTCAATGAGAGAAAAAAATTTTTTTTTTTTTAAATAACAATTTCTTGGACGATAATCACTTGAAATTCTCCAATAAAATTTTATTTTTCAACTTTTGAGGTTTCACGAGGGAATAAAAAAAATTTCATAACAAAGTTATATAAAATCAGCAAAAATTCAACAAAAGTTTTTTTATAATCAAGAAAAAAAATTAGAAGCGACTGTCGTCACATCTTTTGATTAACGGGGATCATTGCAGAATTAGTTGAAGTATTTTTAGAGCAAAAAAAAAAAAAAAAAAACGGTCGGACTTTGAGAAAATTACGGTTTTTTCAAAAAAACTAAAATATTTCATATATCTGGGACTCTGAAAATTTTTTCATATTTTTTTTCGAAAACTACATTTAAAAACAAAAATTTTGAAAAAAAAAAGTTCCCAAACGGTCAATTTTTGAAAAAGTTCTGGCAATTTAAAAATAAAAGAGCGGTTTTTTTCAAAAATTCATAACTTTTTTTGAGTCGGGAAAAAAAATTTGAAAAAATTCTGAAAAATAACTTTCGGGGGGTAGAAAAAGATAGAAAATTTTCAGCGAAATCAAAGGGGGTCAGGTAAAAAATTTGTCGATTTGACATGGAATGACCCATATATAGACTAGAGGGCCTGGCGGCCGTTATCCCGTTCTGATAATAAAAAAGAATCTTGACAAATTATATACCTAAACCTTCCTCATGAATCACTTTATCTACTGGTGAATACCACATGAAAATCCGTTCTGTAGTTTTTGGAATTTATCTCGAACAGACAGATAGACGTGGCAGAGGACTTTGTTTTATAATATATAGTGATAATAATACATTTTACAGGACTACTATGAACTGTTACGCAGATATATATGACAAAGCTGGGCTATCGAATTCGGATAAAATTGAATGGAAGTTTTTTTTCAGACAGGTAAACCATATTTTGTAGATAAATAAGAACTAGTGGTCAATTATTTATTTATGTTGGATATAAAATAAAGCTTTGAAAATAATTACTGGATATAAAAAGCGTCGGAATCCGCGAGAATTTCCTATAGTCGAGGCATTATAAACTGAGGCTTCGGGTCATAAATCATATTTATCTGTGTGTCTCGCTCGCACTTACAGCTCTTATGGAGTAGTGATGTGCGTAAGAATTGTAGAGGTGCATATCGATAACGGGATAGGTACGATCGATATGCTAAATTATGTTAAGTATTATTAGGTATAATTTTTCACTATCTGAAAATAAAAGTTTTTAATTTGTAAGATAAAATGTTTGTTTCGACGTAATCATAGAGAAACTGTATAGATCGTAATGTGGCCCTGAAACGTTTTTATCTTTTCTAGGGATATTTCTTAGTTCTTCAAAAATCCTCATCTGTATCTTCCCCATCTATGTCATCTTCCTATAGGTTAATTATCAGAGGTGGTGCTTGATCTCTTAAAATAGTTTTCTTAAGTCCTTATTCTGAAGCTCCTCGGCATGCCTCACACATTTGGCCCAGTCTTCTTGAGTAACATTATCAATAGCGTTGTGGAGAAGAATTTCAACATCAGCAGTGTTAAATGTATGATTTTTTGCAGCAACTTCTGCTTTGACTTGAGCCCAGATGAGTTCGATGGGGTTATGTTGACAGTAATTTGGAGGCAGTCTTATCACTTCGTGACCCCTTACATATGCCAGCTGATTTAAGGCATATATTTTTTTTGGGTTACTCTCCTTCACTTTTCTTAACAACTCTTCCCTTATATCTGCATTCGAGAAAGGAATGTTCTTCTTTGTCAGCCATTCTTCAATGTCACTTTTCTTTCTAGACGATGTGGGTAGCCTTTCTAATTGCATGGAATGGTAGCTGGCGTTATCGATGACTATTACAGAAGGTTCTTCAAGAACATTTAATAAATCAGAAAACCATGCCGTATATGTATCACCATTCATTTCAGTGTGGTAGTCAGCGTCCTTAGACTTAAAGGCTCTGAAAATAAATTTTGCATCCGGCACAAAGCCAGTCTTTCCAGAACCAGCATGACACACGATTAATCTCTGGCCCTTCCCTACTGGCTGATTCTTTAAACCACCTTCATCATTCGTTCCAAGCCACATGCATTTTCTCGAGTGGTTTTGATTGACCCAAGTCTCATCAAGATAAATTCGTGGCCGTTGATCGTTGGGTTTCGTGAGAAAATCCACTTTTCGTAAAAACGTCCACTCTGGCACAGACTATATCCGCTCTTTCCATTAAATACTTTCGTCCATCGGCATTTTTTTCAACTTGTAGCCGACCTTCGTCAAAAATTGTTCTCATTGAAGAATATCCGCACTTAAAATTAGGCATCTGTTCTTTGTATTTTTCTAGAATTCTAGCCACCGATGGATATTTCCCGTTGTCATAAAATTAATCAATCTTACGTTTTAGTACGCTGACATGAATGTCTTTTTAACATTTGCTCTTGGTGTATTCGGGTTACCTGCCTGTGATACATCGGTTTTTATTCGATCTACGGCCGCTCTACTAACTCCACAAATCAGTGCTGCAAGCTCTCGTGGATTATTGAAATTGAAGCAAGCTTTTTTCTCGGGGTCAGTTTTCAATTATTTTAAAAAAAGGAACACTTTGTGAATTACAGCCCGAGCTTGAGCGTTGATGTCACCATTTAATTTCTTCAAAACCACGTTAGATAATAAATTCTCCATTGTGCGTATTGCATAACGAAGTGTAAGTAATGTAATGAGTGTCATAACAGAAGAACTTATATTTATAAAAAACCAACAACCCTTACTCGTAACAACCAATCAGGAGTCAGACTGCTAATGAAGGTCATGATGACGCTACGGCCCCGCGTGCGCAAGTAGCTAAGTATCGATAACGGGTTGCATTGCGTACACATTCTTACTGTCAGTGACATTTATTCCCCGACGACTCAATTTAAAATGCGTCGACTATAGTGGTCGTACAAAATGTTGATAAATCTTGTGAATAAAATTTAAAGAAAGAAGTCCAGGCAGTCCTAGTGACAGTCGACAGAAGTGTAAACTCAAAACAATTAAATAACTGTTTCCTCCTTTGAATTCTCATATTAACAACAGCGTGAATGACAATATTTCAATTTCACAATTTGTTTATTGAAATTATTATTAACGTTAGTGTAATTTTCATATCTAATGGAAGTCTGAACAATACCTATATACATTTTTATACAGTTTATTAATCAATCAAATAAGTAATAGCTGCATCTCTATTTTGTATCTCGATATAAAATATCAATATTACATGTACACAGGTCCCTACACTACGCGTCGCTAGTCTGACGCAAGCCGCGAAGCGCAGTACGATCGGCCACAATTACTAGTATGTCATCGCGCGAAATTGTAAATTTATCTCCTGCCAAAAATACCGCCTATACAAATTTTCATTTCAATAAGCATGACTCCAGTTATGCTTATCATGTAAACTTTCCGATTATTTGGCGCTCATACGGTTCATAGTACGCTGAGTAATATTGATTTAAATTGATTCACAGTTGTTCGTGAGTAGTGGAGTATGGGTGATTTACTTCCTAACTGGATTGGCATTCGGTGCCCCGACAGTCTTCATACCGCAGATCAGGAGAGAAGCTAATTCAACCGCCGTTATAGACGATGAGATGGCTTCCTGGCTTTGTAAGTACTCTCCAACATACACTCACGCTTACTCAGCAACAGTTGGTTTTGTACCATCTTGTACTATTTTATATGATAATACCTATCTAATAAAAAGAACCTTGACAACTTCTCTACTTGTGAAAACCGCATGAAAATCCGTTTAGTAGTTTTTCTTCTATATTTTCTCACATAAATGATACTATAAAAACATTTCACAACATTATTTTTATTGGAAACAGGATATTTTTAAGGACGTCTCATTTTACTCCCATTATCATTACACCTAGAAATTTGAGGATACATACAGTAGGGAAATCCTCAAATTTGAATAGGTGATGCATAGTAACGGAGATGTCGGTAGCTTTGTAATAATCCAAGATGAAGGAGGTAATTATAGTCAAGGAGGTTGTAGTGCATTTTTCTAGTGTAGATTGTTTTAAAGTAGCGTTTTTTTTACCAATTAATAAAAGTAATCCATGTAATTATGTGGCTTTGTTACAGCATCAGTCTTCGGATACAGCGCGATACCCTGGGTTGTCATACTCTGCATGCTAACACGCGCATTCGGAAGAAAAATCCCCATAATATTGGTGGCGCTGAACACAATGGTTTTCAACATTCTATTATATTGCAGTAAAACACCAACGCATATTCTGATCAGCGAAATCATGGAAGGAATGACGTACGCTTCGAATTTAACAATATCTGTAATTGTTGTATCAGAATACACTTCCCCAAATTATAGGGGCATGTTTCTAGCTATAAAGTCAGCGTCACTCTTTTGGGGTGTTTGGGTAACGAACGCTATAGGGACATTCTTTTATTGGAAGTATATACCTTTGATTGGAATGATCATATCTATTTATCCATTCACTGCGATATTTTGGCCGGAATCACCACAATGGTTGGCCAGTAAAGGACGGTTTGACGAATGCAGGACCGCGTTTCAATGGTTAAAAGGATCGAGTCAAAAATCTATAAATGAACTGGAAAATCTTGTCAAGTCTCAAAAGGAATATCTGATATCTCGTAAAGAATCGCCAACTTCTTTTTATAATCTCAAAAATTATTACAAGAAAGCATTTTACATGCCCGCATTCCTGTCGGTCGTGATGATGTTCCAATACCATTTGTCAGGAAAAATTGTATGCGTCATTTACGCCATAGACATAATTAAAAAGATAACCGACAGCCAAACGACAGCTTACATCGGCATGTTAATACTAGATGGCGTAACAGTCACGGGGATGTACATCGGTTGTTTAACTTCTAAATTTGTCAAGAGACGTGCTATGTTGCTTACTACTTCGACAACCGGAATTATTTTCTTGTTTATAATCTCTTTTTATTTATTTTTAGTTAAATTATCAGTTATCGATGAAATCAAATTAGTAACCATAGGTCTATTGACGTTATTCTCCTTTTCGATAAGCTGTGGACCAATGATACTCGGTACATCGATATACGGTGAACTGACACCGCTTAGATATCAAAACACCTGCATGATTATAACCGCTTTGACTTTCGTAACGCTAACGTCGACGGTTTTGAAAATCGCCCCATTTCTATTCAGAACGTTAAATATGCACGGAACTTTCTTATTTTACGGTTTAACGTCGGCAGTTTGCACGATAATTCTGTTTTTATATTTACCGGAGACGAAAGACAAAACTTTACTACAGATTGAGGAGGGGTTCCGTGACAATGTGCAAAGAGCTGATGAGAGTAAAGAATTGTTATCAATGCAAAAAAAGCATGTCAGTTCATCATAGAAATAACCAGTACATTTTATGTAAAAAGAAGTAGGTCAGCTTCTGCGACATCAATACATTACTAGCAATTCTTCATAACTTTACACGCGTTTCAGGTTATTATTTATCATATATAGATATATATCAGGTGAAAGTTTAGACGCTATCAATATTTATGGGGGATACTTTGCACTCGATTCTCGTTCTAAATCAATTAAAACACTAGGTACTTAATATTTGACTTAATTATCTAAAAAAATACAAAAATTATACTCAATGTTCTGCGCGTCTGTGTTAAAGCACAGTGGCAATGACCGTCGGGTGAAGTGAAAGTGAAGCGTAAAAAAATGTGGGAACAGCATGAATAAAACAAAAGGGTTTATTATTTGTTTCATTATCGAAGGTTATTAACTCCGGGTCGCCCCTTGCAGCTTTCGGCACCAGTCATTGCACCTAGGGTTATTACGTTTCTATCCATACTTTTGAACGTCATAGAACAAACTTTAACTTAGGTTATCTTTGTTGTTTATTAATATTTGTTTTGATATTATCGTTTGTATGTTTAATGTGACCATGAACCATCATCTCTTAGAATATTGTAAGCGACTAACCTAACACCTGGTATATACAAAAGAATAACTGACTGACGGAAAAATTATGGATTGTTATACAAACCACCGTTTCCATTTTAACCTCCTTTGAGTTTGTACTTCTTAAAATCCTTCTTTAGTGCTGACGTACAGCCTAAAAGGAACCTGCGCACAAAATTTCACAGGCCCAGCTGTTTAAGGTTTGCGTTGATATGTCAGTCACTTATTATCTTAATATATATATTTCTTGTGTGCGTGTGTATGTGACTGAACTCCTCCTAAACGACTGGACCGATTTTGATGAAATTTTTTGTGTGTGTTCGTGGAGATTCGAGAATGGTTTAGATTCACAATTGGACCCGGCAGGTGGCGCTGCGATCGACTTTTAGGATTTTTTTTTGTTTTCAAGGCAGGACAACGTCCGCCCGGTCCGCTAGTTTTATTATATACCTAGTCGGTCATAAGTTCTGTCATAACCTTATATGTCCATGATCCCAGAGCTGCCAGATACAACATATGAAACCTCAAGTTCTGAGCACTGTTTCATGTACTTAAAACACATCCGCACTCTTGTAGTGCGGTGAAGCTATTAAGACCTTGCTAGGCCAATAGCGTAGTCAGTTTGAGAAAAAAAACTTGCGCACTCACAGAGTTTGAGTCCGGGACCAATGTATAGATGATAAATGAATGAATGCGTAAATCAGGTGATAAATGTGACTAAAAATAAGAGCTACTTTACTTAAATTAAAATGGTTGGATTTTCTTTATTTTTTGTATAATATCATTCTAAAGTAGGATCCAGTATCGCTAAACTCTTTCCCACGTGCACGACATCTCCCGAACGCATTAAAGCGGACAGAAAAATGAATTAAAAAAAATCCTATGACATGGGGTCCTTCAAGCGCAACGTGAAGAGATACTTACGCAGGCCGGCATGACAGCGGCGACCGGCGATGGACAGTATGTCTCTCGGTAGTCACCATTATTTTTGGATTGTACTGTGCTTACCATCAGGCACAGTACAGTCATTTTGCCGAGATACGATAAAAAAAAAAATTAACTTTACTTATTTTTAAATGTTTCATTTTCGAATATATTATTTAGATAACTATTACAAAACTATATTTCATAAGCTAGACAGATTGTAAGGGCCAAACATCTCGCCAGACGTGAAAAATAGTCAGCTGTTAGTATGACCGAACACCGTAATGTATGCCTTAGTCTGTGAAAACAACTGTTTACTTCGGCTACAACGTGCGATTTGCAAGCGAAATTAAAATATTTCCAGTAGAATATCATAGAAGAAAAACAATTATTAATGTGTGAATTTTATAAAAAGTCTGATAAGTTCATATTGTTTAAGGAAGGAACCTTAAAAAAGCGTCAATAATTAACAATGACTTGAACATACAATATCAAAATTAACTAGATGATTAGTTTCGAATGATTTTTGTGCTGATGACCATAATAATTATGAAACTTAGATAAGGTGGATTTATTAAAAAAAACAACAGAATTTAAATACTAGAAACAGCAATAAATTGGTCATGCCATGTTTCAGGCTCACTAAGAACTTTATAAAACCTAACACTATTACCTACCAAACTGTTAATGCTTTTACTAGCTCTGAAACATGGAACAACTAGTTTGTGACAGTGTCTAGTAGATATTTAGACAGGGCCGATCCTTTACGTAATTTAGCTTTTCGCAGGAAAAAGTACCGTGAAATTTTGTTTTCGTAAGAAAGAGTTTTTCAAATTGAAGAATATTCCAAGCAATATTCAGAAGAAGAGACTGGATATTACTCAACTCAAGATGCTCGAGGCACGCAAGATTAGTCGACCGCCCGTGGAATTGACTTCATCGGACATGGAGGCTGGCTCCCGTCTAGTCCAGATTTAATCCCACTGTATTACAAGACATGGTGTTATTTGGAGGAGGAAGTCTGCGCTAAACCTCATCAGAATTTGGAGTCTATTCGAGCATCTCTAAAGCAGCGGTAGAAATAGATATAAAAGTGGTGCGTGCTACGATGGGTGTCTGGCCGCGTCCAAAATCGTCGTATCCAAAATGGGGCAAATTTTGAATAGTGAATTATATTAAGCATTTCATTATCGTTTATTTCATATATGATCTTTAACTAATTATCAGATAGTATATAGTTAATTACATTAAAAGTTTATGACAGAATTTATGATCCGATAAGGTACGTTATGAAATTTTCATAAACGCATTCAGAACGCCCAAACGATAACTATTACATTAAAAACAGGAAGACGCTTATGTTAATTATTTATAATTAATGTATTATTATAAGATTTTAACCATATTAATTATTATTAGGCAAATTGTGTAATTAATTATAAATAAGTTAGTACGTGTTGATTAAAATAAACAATACTATATTTTCTTTTTTTAACATTTATAAAAATATAGCGAATAAAAAATTCAATTTTAAAATGACCAGTGCGTTTATTCTTTCTTTTCCTCCTCCGCAAGTGTATATACACCTTTAACCTTAATGTACCATTGCGGTCAAAGATAGATTAATTAAATACCAACCTAAACCACTAGCCAAAGTAGCAGTTTTACAGATGTTCGCCTCTTGAATTCGTCTAAAACCTTTGCCTTTTTTTTCTTCGAACTGACTACGCTATTGACCTAGCAAGGTCTTAAGAGCTTCACCGGACTACTAAGGCGAGCGCTTAAGGCACTCAGCCGATTTTATTTGTCAACTAGCTCAAGGGTACACGGCACACCTAGGCTTGGGCTGTTGCCTGATATATGCAATTCGCGACCTATCTGAGCTAACCTAAGCTAAATTTTTTTGTTGTTGTTGTTGTTGAAACATATATGTATACCAAGCATTCATACCTCAACAACTCTTACATATATTCTGTATCGGATAATACGAAACCTTTGCTTCTACAGTCTTCAAT
Source organism: Antheraea yamamai (assembly GCA_036509395.1). Lineage (NCBI taxonomy): Eukaryota > Metazoa > Arthropoda > Insecta > Lepidoptera > Saturniidae > Antheraea > Antheraea yamamai. The sequence goes on from AP028452.1 coordinate 3,136,093, forward strand.
ATATTTTGTTACAAAATAACGTATAGTCGGTCGATTAGAGAAACTAATTAACACTCTGTAGGCACTGTGACTATTTATCCGGGCAGAGCTTCGCCATATAATAACTTTCACATACAAGTGCGTGTATCTCAACGACATCTTTCTTTATATGCTAAACTGTGGAAATCAAAGCAATCACTATTTACCCAAATTCCCCAAAATAATTTGAGTAACACAGAAATAATAATATCGTTCAAATAATTCTTATTCAAGTAATTCGTATCAAGTAATTTAGATTTAGAGCCACGCTGAAGCTATTACTGGTTTCAGCATGAATCAAAATCAAAATATACTTTATTCAATTTAGGCCCTGAGAAGGCGCTTATGAACGTCAAAGCTACCACCGGTTCGGAAAACAACCCAGTCATCGAGAAGAACCGGCAAGAAACTCGATAAGGTTTATTTTTATGTTATATATTTTTACAATAACATAAACATTTACATTCGTTATTAGTGGATGCACAGGGAGGGACGTCATTTCCAGACGTCAAAATCGTTCACATATTGATCCACCCTATAATAGCCTTTAGATATTAAAACCCGCTTGACATGGTTCTTGAACTCACTATCCGGCAAATCGGTAATGTGTTTTGGGACTTTGTTATAAAACCTAACACTATTACCTAAAAAACTGTTCTTGGACTTAGTGAGTCTGAAGCATGGAATGACCAATTTGTTGGTGTTTGTAGTATTTAAATTATGCTGGTCTTTTACCAGATCCAGCATATCTAAGTTTTTGCGGACATACATTAAATTATCAAGAATATATTGGGAGGGCAGAGTTAAGATACCGAATTCCTGAAACTTAGTCTTTAATGATTCGTGAGGCGTGAATGGGTCGGCTCGTCCGGGGTACTACCGCCCTCTGACAGAACACCGACGTGAAGTAACAGTGCTTGCATTGTTGCGTTTCGTGCGGTGAGTGAGAGCGCCGGAGGCCTACCTCCCCTCCCGTGCCCTCTCCTCTCCCCCTCTTCCTCCCTTTCCCCCAAACACAGGCTGGCAACGCATTTTCGACTCCCCTGGTGTTGTTAGTGTCTATGGACGGTGGTGATCACTTTACAGGTGACACACATGTTCGTTTGCATGCTATGACATAAAGAAATAATACAACAATTCTATATAATCGTTCTTATTTACGTATAGAATTGTTTTACGTGTAATATGGTGGACGCTAGTGTTAATGTTCTGTTCGCGTTGTAGTCTCGCTTCTCGAATGTATCGTAGCGCTACCGAATGAAGTCAATAATCTATACTAATATTATAACGAAGTAAAGTTTGTGAGTTTGTGACGTTGTAAGGGGTAATCTCAGGAACTACTAAACGGATTTTGAAAATTCTTTTACCAATAGAAAGCCACGTTATTTGTGAGTGTCATAGGCTATATATCATCACGCTAAGGCCAATAGGAACGGAGCAACAATGAAAAATGTTTTAATATCGGGGCTTTTTTTCCTCCTGAGTCTGTCTTAGCCCAATATAACTCTGCCACACGTACGAAGTCGCGGGCAGAAGCTATTAACTAATTATCTATACTAATATTATAAAGAGATAAAGTTTGTGAGGTTGTAGGGGGTAATATCTGAGGAGTCGGAGAAAAAATGGTCGAACGAAAAGGTTTCTTACGAACGCTGCCTTAACTATGAGAGATATACGATTGCGTTCTAGAGGAAAGTTGTAGCTTGATAATGCCTATTACCGCCCAACGAAGTGGGCACGGGTCGGCTAGTAATTTATACATTGATTGAAAGTATCCCGAATGAAAATTGGAGTTTTTTTTTTATAACTAACAGAATCAACAACAACACTCTTTCCCTCCAAAATTCCCAGTCACGGTTTTAAAGGAGTATCAAATAGCATATCATTATCATTACATAGTATAAAACAAAGTCCCCTACCGCGTCTGTCTGTCTGTCTGTTCGCCATAAACTCAAAAACTACCGAACGGATCTCCATGCGGTTTTCACCAGTGGATAAAGTGATTCATGAGGTACGTTTTAGTACATAATTTGTCACGATTTTTTTTATAATCAACATCTGCCGGGCCGGCTAGTATGAAATAAAACAATGAATAATATAAATCACAATTTATTTATATAAAATTCAGTCACTATGTAAAGTAATTTACAGCTTACATTGGTTTATAATGTCCATTATAATATGCAGAGATATTGTCGCTTTACTGTTAAAACAAGACAATCACATTCTTATAAAATCTGTGTGTTTCTATAATCATATTAAAAAAAAACATTAAAATATATCGAATAAAACATCGATAATTTAAATATATATATATAAACAAATAATCTATCCGATTCATTTTCGTTTTTGTAGCGTTCACTGTAGGGCAAATAACTGTACCCGCAAATTTATATGGGCGCCAAAATTTAGAGGCGATTAATGATATTACAGTCAAAATCTGTTATAACGACATCGAAGGGACTGCTCGTATTCAGTCGTAAAAACCGATAGTCGTAACAACCGGTGATGTTTAATGTGTATCGTGCAAGTACAAACAAATCGATAGGGAATTATTGGTAAAATATATTTATTCAACTATGTACATTTTGTTTATTAGACGTAAGTACAATGCATATTATTTTTCTGTGAGCATAAAATCTGTAATTTTGGTCTGTTTGGAACACTTCTGTTGTGCATAGATATTTTGTAATTCACGTTGGATTTTAATTAACGTATCGTCATAATTTTCATTTATTATTAATTATCATTCATAATTTGTTTTTCATAATGTGTTTTGTTAATTCATAATTATTAATTCATAATTTGTTTTCTTTTTCTTTGCGACATTTTGAAAGTTTCACGAATAACTCCACAAAGTTTTGGTGCGTCTTGTGTATAGATAAGTAACAAACTAACTGAAGAGATATGAAGAAGCGGGCTTTGACTCTACTGCATGCACGTGTTTTGTTTCTAAGAATTAGAAAAGACCCTACACTAAACTAAATCCTTTTTTTTTCTTTCCTGATTTTAATAGCCATTGAAGACAAATATGGATACCTATTCAAATTGTTTACAATACAGCTTAGCCGGTCGTTCTAACAGATCTAATTCTCCGAAATATTAGTTAAATGTGGTCGTTTTATGAGGTATGTCGTTTTTAGCAATGTCGTATAAAGCAATGTTTTTAATAAGGCGGTCATTAGCATTCAGCCAGGACCTTTGTTCTAGGTTATTATAACCGGCATGTTGTTCTAAACGATGTCGCAGTAAACGGTTTTGACTGTATAACTAAAAACTGTAGATACGCCATAATCGCTTCAACATCTTAAAAACTTGGCGAACTAGCTAATTTTTGACGACTTCCCCGTTAATCCGCCCGTATCTAAGCGACATATAACGATCTCTCTTTCACTACTTAAGAATATGCTATCTTACTTCCACATTTTATATAAGTGTGGCGTTGCAATATTACTTTACGTATGTGTGCGTTATCGTGACATTTGTTTTGTCAAACTATTATTTAGGTAACGTATCTACAGCTTTTTAATTATAATATCATTGGAGGAACATGTTACTTGTCGAACTATTAAAAGTTAATATATTGAGTCACTACATTTGAAAGTAAGCTAATCTTGTACACATAAAGTATGAAGCTACTAAAACATTAGTGCGTGTAACCGTCACACGCGATTGAAGTAAAACTTCTTTCGCGTTATAAGAGATGGCGATTTAGTTAAAAATAAATACATCATATGAGACTTTAATTTTTTGCGTACTTTTCCATATTTTATTTACTTTATAACAAAGAGTTGTTAATAATATTTCCTGTGTTAATTAAGTTCCGAATTAGCTGATAGATGGCACTACGGATAATGAAGCTTTGATTTAATTTGTTACTTACATTGAAACAAGATCGCAGCACGGTCGCGCGCCCATTTATAAATAATTAATTCTACTGTATGTTTTTATTATTATTCAATTAATTCTTTTTTTTCAAAAATTTTTGATTGTTTTGTTCATAAGCTGTTTATTGACAAAATCAAAAATATTTAAAAACCGGATGGTACAGATATTGCCGTAATGGACTTCCGTTGCATTGTCGTCCAGTTACCTCCTAGTCGCGCCTAAAGAAGTTTTACTTCAAAAAAACTAAAAACCTTATGAACGGCAAAATATGAACTACGTTCTCGGTTTATAAAAGCTGGAAATCTTAAAAAAATTAAACGACTTATATGAACAACTAATTTATTGTTATCAGTATGTTTATTATAATAATTTACTTTATACAATTGTTTATTATGGAAGTGAAACTTCTTTATCGGCGTAGGGAGGAATTTTAGAGCATGTAAAAACGCATGTAACGTTTTTCGGTTACGCGCCATCTTAATTTCTGTACATTTTTCCGTTACGCGCCATGTTTATTTCTAAAGGTGCGCTCACAATGATCAGATTCCGTTTTTTTTTAATTTTCTGTAAAGTTGTACATATAGTAGATCATTTTTCGAAAAATGATGTCATAAAGAAGTTTCACTGCTTACGTGTGTACACTGATACACGCATGTATTTTTTTATTTATTTATTTTTATATCATAGAAGGCAACCGAACAGGCGGGTCACTTGATCTTAAGTGATCACCGCCGTCCATAGACACTAACAACACCAGGGGATTCGCTAATGCGTTGCCAGCCTGTTTTTGGGGGAGGGGGCGAGGAGAGGGGTTGGGAGGGTGGAGGGGAGGTGGGTCTCCGGCGCTCTCACTGACCGAACGAAACGCAACAATGCAAGCACTGTTACTTCATGTCGGTGTTTCTGTGGGTCGACACATTCATGCTGAAACCAGTAATAGCTTCAGCGTGGCTCTACCACCTCTCAAATTATCTTATATTCCGTGCTTCTCCCTAAATATATATTTATTAGGAGTGCCAATAGATTGGAAAAACTAGACTAACGTTAAGACCTTCATTACACAAATTATGACATTTAAATAATTCAGACTAAAGGAGTTTTTGGCGGGATTTTGGTCTGTCATGTAGTGGATTTTATATTTTATTCATAATCTTGTGTTACTTGAGTCTATATTGTGTAAAATTGGTGGTGTTTTATGTAATATAGTTTGTTTATTGTGCATAAGTGAAGTGAATGGAAAATAATATCACGGACCGTGAATTCTGAGATGCCACAAAAACTCCATGGAAAGTTCTAACAAGATGGCGGACTATTACTGCCATTGTCAAGTGAGTATCGATATTACAAGTTCATTGAAATTATATCAAGAAACTTGTAATATCGATACTCACTTGACAATGGCAGTAATAGTCTAAAAGATTGGTTGCCAAAAATAAAGATAAAAAAAAAATCAGACTATAAATAATTTGATAATTCAAAAGGAAACGCAGTTATTCCTTTGTTCTGAGTTTTTATTTCCGTCGACAGTACTTATTACTGCCTCGGCTTTTTTCTTATAAACGAAACTGTAGAATCGTCTCACATAACGAAACCCCTTTCAGGGGAGTATCTGAGAACAGCCACTGGTTTGCATACATCATCTGTAGCTTTTTCACACGAAATTTCGGTAACGGTCATAGTTTTCTCATCTTTACGTCTCTTGCACGATAGATAACGCTTCGATTTAATATTCAAATGTACCTGTAAATGTTAATAGACCACTTTTAAAAGAACTTTACACAACGTTGACACTTTGATACGAAAAAATATATGTATCACTAGCTGTGCCCGCGACTCCATTCGTGTGGAACCTAATGTAAAAAAAACAGTGAGTAATAAAATCATCTGAATGTATTAAGTCCATTTACTTTTGTCTCGTACTTAAGTCGCGTCGTCATTAAAATTACAATAACTTTTGATAGAGTGGACCGATTTTAATGAAACAAAGACTAAGTTATTCTCGAGGATATGCTTTATGATTTTGAGATGTGCGGTTTAATCGTAAACCCAATACTTTAACAGTGATGCGTGTTCATACAGACAAACAGACATTTCTAAAAATGATTGGAATGTATTTCATTACTTATTCCTAGACACCTGAAACAATTTTTTTCACTAAAATCTAAAAAGTACAGACACGTTAGATTTACATACTTATTATATGTATTCATGATAAACAAAATACCTGTCTATAGTGCTTGTATAGATTAGATTTCTGTGTGAACGTTGTAGGGCAATATTCGCATATGAACGGCCGCTCCCCGGTATGGGTTCTCATGTGAGACTCCAATTGAACTCTAGTCTATTAACACAGACATATATATTCATTTATTTAGTCTCAGAAGCTACATTCACCAAAAACTGAATAATAGATTTTTTTTAATTTTTTTCCCCCCCTCCCAGGTTTTTTGGGGGGGGGGGGGGGCTCCCCTTTTTTTTTTTTTTTTTCTTTTCTTCTTTTCCTCCTTCCTCCCAATTATTATATACTATTTTTCTCCCCCCCCCTTTTTTTTTCTTTTTATTAAAAAAAAATTATTTAATTTGGATGTTTTTTTTTTTTTTTTTTTTTATTTTTTTTTAATAAAAATAAATTTTTCTCCAAATATATATATATTTATATATAATATTTATTTATTTTTTTTTTTTATATACTACCCCCGCGTTTCCCCTCTTATTTAAAAAATATTTTTATTTCCCCCCCCCCCCCCCCCCCCCCATTTTTTTTTAATTCCCTTCTCCTCCATACCCACAGATTTCTCATAATATCTCCCCCCCCTTCCGAGGATTATTACCCAAAAAATTTTTATATAAAAAAAATTTATTTTTTTTAAAAATTTAATTTTTTTTATTTTTATTAAATATTTTTCCCAAAAAACAAATATTTTTTAATAAATTAAATTTATTTTTTTATTTAAAAAAATTAAAAAAAAAAAAAAATAGCGCGTGGAGTCCCCCCCCCCGGAAAAAATGAAACTTCGTAATGTGGAAATGAAAATAGCTGGGGTAGAAATTGATTTTTAGTGAAATCATATTGTTTCTTCAAGACAAACTTTATTAACATCGCTTACAGTTCACAATTGATCGCATCTTTTAATTATCATTTTCGAGTGGAGAAATATCCAAAACTATAACATTTACAATGGGATTACGATAGCTAAAGTAAGATACGAAATGTCTGATTATTTTTCTCGCTCTGTCTCTTTGTATTCCCCCTCCCCCGGAGCGTTGAACGTTTAACGCGACAGTGCTTTCATACCCCCCTCCATGGTAGCGTTAAACGTTTGCGGGGTGGTAGGGTGTCTGTACCCGACTGAATCGCGACCACCGTACACCAGGTGGAACACCCGCTATAGTGGCACGTCCCTGACTGGGTGGCTTTCAGGCCGGCATGACAGTATAGACACTCCGAAGATAGTATGTCTTTCGGTGGTCGCCATTGTTTTTGGATTGTACTGTGCTTACCATCAGGCACAGTACAGTCACTTTGCCGAGCTACAATAAAAAAAAAAAAAAAAGTTTAACGCAACCTTGTTGGAAGTCGCAGTACAAGTATCACTTCAAAAAAAGAATTACTTTTTTATTAAAATATCGACTTATTTCACTTTATGAACTATCTTCGGAGACTAAGTTTTTCCCGCGTTTAAATTAAAAACAGAACAACAGTCATGTATTTTCGTAGTTCTGATCGTATCGAAGTGGCTGTTAAATTGGACGTATTCTTCCCGCAACGTTAATTTACTTTCCGGTGAAAATTCGAAAAACGTAAATTTTGAGTTAAATCTTTTTTTTATTAAAGGAACGAAGTGATTAATCTATGTAAGTGGTAGAGCCACGCTGAAGATATTACTGGTTTCAGCGTGAATGGGTCGACTCGCCCGGGGTACTACCATCCGACCCACAGAAACACCAAAGTGAAGTGACAGTGCTTGCATTGTTGCGTTTCGTTCCGTCAGTGAGAGCGCCGGATACCCACCTTCCCTTCCCTCCCCCTCTCCCCCCTCCCCCCAAACACTGGCAAACTACAACCAGGGTCAGAACAGAAACACACACGTTAACGTAACAGTAACGGTCAGTGAGAGCGCCGGACACCCACCTCCCCTCCCCCTCCCCCATTCCTCACTCCCCTCTCCCCCGTACACATGCTGACAACGCACTTGGGACTCCCCTGATGTAGCTAGTGTCTACGGACGGCGGTAATCACTTACCATCAGGAGACCAGCCTTTTGGTTTGCCCCCTATTATATATATAAGGTTTCCTCACGATGTTTTCCTTCACCGTCAGCCGATACTGATACCAATTTACATTAGTAAATGTACGCGAATTCCGAAAAAATCGTATATGCCGGGGTTCGAAACTGTGAACATCGCAATGATATTCCCACCGGTCAAACCACTGGACAACCACGAGGAAGGATAGGTCGTATAGAATCGTAGGCGGCGGCTATCTACAGTTTTTGGGAAGAATAAGTTTTTTATGTGGCGAGACAGCAAATTTTAAATAAAAACGATCCATAGATCTTTTATTTATTTTGATCTATAAATTAAAATACACTGTATAGGTACATTAATCGTCACCGCTATGCTTTAGAAAAGAAACATTTTATCCACTTTACCAAAAATGAGTTGAAGTATAGATAGCCACTTTTGATTATATACGACTCGTATACCAGGTGAAAGGTTAGACACTTGCAGTATTGTAGGATATAACACTTCATGGTCACATTTCATATATAAAATAATAATATTAAAACAAATACTAATAAACAACCAAGAAAACCTAAGTTAAAGTTTGTTCTAAATAAAATAATAAACCTAAGTGTAATGACCGGTGCCAAAAGCTACAGTGGGCGACCCGGAGTTAATAACTTTCGATAGTAAAACGGGCAATAAACCCTTTTGTTTCGTTCCTGCTGTTCCTACGTTCTCTTTCAAATGAAAGGAAGTCCCCGACGGTCATTGACACTGTGCTTTAACATAGACGTGTAGAGAATTGTGTATAATTTTTGTATTTTTCTAGACAATTGGGTCAAATATTAAGCACCTATTTTTTTAATTGATATAGAACTAGAATCGAGTGCAGAGTATCCACCAGAAGCATTGCTACTGTCTAAACAGTCACCTGGTATGAGACCAAAAATTAAGTAATAAGTCCAAAATAATAATTGCATAGAAAACACGTGCGAAACCGTGGGAAATTGTTAGCGTACAATGGATATTAAGAAAACCTATAACAATACTCACAGGAAATCCTTTCCCACAATGATGGCAGATCTTGTTGTTAGGTCGTCCTTTGTGAACGTTACGTATGTGTTGATCCAAGTTTACGCGATTTTTCGATGACTGTAACATGTTTTCTTGATCTTTACTAGCTGTTTATATATTTTATTTTTAATTATTAGGTACGTGTCTGTGCTTGGAATGTATTTTCTATACTAATATTATAAAGAGGTAAAGTTTGTGAGTTTGTGATGTTGTAACGTTGTAGGGGGTAATCTGAGGAACTACTGGTCCGATTTGAAAAATTATTTCAGTTTTATATAGCTCATTTATCGAGGAAGGTTATAGGCTATATATCATCACGCTAAGAACAATAGGAGGCGAAGCACCACTGAAGAATGTTTCAAAATCGTTTTTTTTTTCCGTTTGAGAGCTTCCGCTGCGTGTTAACCTTAGCCCAAAGTAACTATTCCACGCGAGCGAAGTCGCGGGCAGAAGCTAGTTAGAGATAAACTCCTTAACGCGTCTACTACATTATACAGTGTAAACTCTTATGTAGTTTGTAGTGTTGTAGTAAGGTTGATGTGTTGTTGTGTAATGTAGTTCGTTATGACGAAAAACTTTCTACAACGTAGAAATTAGTTCAGTTCGGTTGGTTTACCACTAAACCATTTATTTGTTCTCTTCCCTCCGTATAACGAAACGAAATGCTCGATCCCTTGTAATCCGTTATAGATACTTTACACTGTATTTGTTTAAATAACATATCACATTAAGATGTTCTCTTAAACCTTGTAACTTATTTCATTTATGTAAACAAAAGATATGTCAGTGAAATCCAGAGATTACGATTATGATTTGAAGAAATATTCATATAAATTGGTTTAATACTTTTCAAACACATAAACGGACCGACATACGTTCCATTTTATAATATTGCTACAACCTGTATAAAAAATCGTTGTTTCAAATAAAACAATTGATGAGTCATCAAACGTGGTAATCAGAAAAACAAACGAAGTGTTATCGCTTCGACTATTGTAAGGTTCTAAAAATAGGACGACACTAATGTTGTCGAATCGTTCGAATAATGACGTCATTCTCCCATAGCATTCCACCCTTATATTAGTAAGGTATATAAGCGTACTATAGAACATCCTAGTGGTGTTTTATTCTTTATATCGGAGTTAATACGGAGAGAAGAAAAGGGAAGAAACCTTCGGGATAACTGCAACTATAGCTAAATAAAGCGGTGAATGTGTCTGTAATGTAACTGTGAGTTTAATTTACCTACTAGTTACAACACTATGCATAAATATCATCATATAAGCCTGTAAGAGCTCCCGAAGTATAGTATATATATAATATTATAAGTAAAAAGCTATAAATACGTTACCTACATGATATTCTGACAAAACAAATGTCCCGATAACGCACACATACGTAAAGTAATATTGTAACGCCGCATTAACTTAGATAAACTGTGGCAGTAAGATGGCATGTTCTTAATATCGATGGTGAAAAGATCATTTGGTTTAATCACCACACTCTAGCCAATGAAGTATTCGCGATTTCAAACTTCGAGAAATCCACAGTTCTATATTGTTCCCACGTACGGTGATACCACAAGAACATTTCTCACGGTTCAATTTCCCACACGATGTTTTCCTACACCGTCATCCGATAATGTTATCAATTTAAATTAGTAAATGTATGTGAATTCCCAAAAACTCCATAGTACATGCTGACTATGTATTAGGTCGATTCAACTGACCTTAAGGCAAATATGACACTGGTACGTCTTGTGCAAATGCTTGTCCTCGATGTGGTCACGGAGCTTCGTCTTGTCTATGAAACGACGGTCGCAGTGGTCGCAAACGTACCTAGAAGTAACAACAATTGACCCTATAATAGTTCGCAGTTACCGTAATGTACTTCTATAAGTTACAACTTGATGTTTTTTTATATCATAGAAAGCAAACGAACAGGCGGGTCGCCTGATGATAAGTGATCACCGTCGTTCATAGACACTAGCAACACCAGGGGAGTCGCAAGTGCGTTGCCAGCCTGTGTTTGGAGGGGATGAGAGGAGGGGGGGAGGGGGAGGTGGTCCTCTGGCGCTCTCACTGAACGAAACGCAACAATGCAAGCGCTGTTACTTCACGGAGGTTTTCTGTGTGTCAGGTGGTAGTGCCCCGAGCGAGCCGACCCATTCAATGCTGAAACCAGTAATAGCTTCAGCGTGGCTCCTACCTACCTATGTCGGAGCTGCGTGAGAGACAGAGGAAGGGTAAAATAACAGAACGTATAAGAAGGATGAAACAAAACCGTTGTGTATCTAAATTAGCCTCAACAGAAAGCAACGAATACTTTAAATCAGGTGTGCTCAAACTTAAACTGGTGGCAATCCACCTCGATACTGTTAGACTGGGGTCGATTGACTCTGAAAGGCTGCAAATATGTGTGCTGCAGCATCGTCGTCTATCTAGATATCGGTAACTCCCGCTTAAATTGATAAAGGAAAGTGATCGGATTCTGGCTAAATTGTGGATAAAAAAAATGTAATAGTTTATTAATTAGATTTTGTAGGTAGTAGAGCCACGCTGAAGCTATTACTGGTTTCAGCATAAATGGGTCGGCTCGCCCGGGGTAGTACCACCCGACCCCCAGAAAACCGACGCGAAGTAACAGTGCTTGCATTGTTGCGTTTCGTTCGGTCAGTGGGAACGCCGCAGGCCCACTTCCCTTTCCGCCTCCCTCCAAGCGCAGGCTGGCAACGCACTTGCGACTCTCCTGATGTTGCAAGTGCCTATGGACGGTGGTGATCACTTGACATCAGGTGACCCGCATGTCCGTTGCCTCGTATGATATTAAAAAAAAATGTTTTTGTCATCCACTACCTAAAACTTATAAAGTATATCCCTAAATAAAGACAAAGTTTCGTTGAAATCGTTACAGCCGTTTTTGAGATACAGCGAATGAATTTATATACATATGTATCTATAACAATTGTTAATATCAAGTTATAAGATTCGTCCAAGCGTTATGGATTATACATAATTTTTTTTTTTTTTTTTTTTTTTTTTTTTTTTTTTTTTTTTTTTTTTTTTTTTTTTTTTTTTTTTCTCTTTTTTTTTTTTTTTTTTTTTTTTTTCTTTTTTTTTTTTTTTTTTTTTTTTTTTTTTTTTTTTTTTTTTTCTTTTTTTTTTTTTTTTTTTCTTTCCTTTTTTTTTTTCCTTTGAAATATAAATTTCAAGTAGCTACAAAAACTCCCTGAACGATTTTAACAGACGAGCCAGTATATAGCTAGAAACATTTTTAAGGTAAGAAAAATAGTAACAAGTTATACTTAAAGGACGAGTATCCAGTGACCCTAATAATAAAACAAAAATAGTGCGTGGAGTGAAGAAGTAAAACTTCGTAATGTGGCAATGAAAATAGGAAGGGGTAGAAATTGATTTTTAGTGAAATCATATTGTTTCTTCAAGACAAACTTTATTAACATTGCTTACAATTCACAATTGATCGCATCTTTTAATTATCATTTTCGAGTGGAGAAATATCCAAAGCTATAACATTTACAATGGGATCATGATAGCTAAAGTAAGATACGAAATGTTTGATTATTTTTCTCGCTCTGTCTCTTTATATTCCTTCTCCCCAGGAGCGTTGAACGTTTAACGCAACAGTGCTTTCATACCCCCTCCATGGTAGCGTTAAAGGTTTAACGCAACCTTGTTGGAAGTCGCATTAAAAGTTTCACTTCAAAAAAATTGAGCCGTCACGGGACGTATGGCAGATATGAAACATCGTAATTATTGGAATCGAACTAATCTCAAATTACACTATATAGTTACATAGCTTAACTTCGGTGATCGGACGAGAATCGGTGTTTTCAGCGTGGTATGGACGTTAGCAACAAAACATTTCTATCTAAGCGCCTCTCTCGCATGTGTGTGACGTCACGCAATATTAAATAAAAAAAACAATTTGAATCGTATGTTTACGCATAGGGTTGCAAATGTTTTTGAGTATTTCGTTAATAGTGCAAAGTTCGTATTATCCGACATAAAATACATATAAGAGTGGTTGAGGTATGTATGCTTGGTACACATATATGTTTCAACAACTCATATAAGTATGAATATGTAGTTTAGCTTAGGTTAGCTCAGATAGGTCGCGAATTGCATGAGTCGGACAACAAAGCCGAGGTGTGCCGCGCACTCTTGAGATAGTTGTCAAATAAAATCGGCTGAGTGCCTTAAGCGCTCGCCTTAGTAATCCGGTGAAGCTGTTAAGACCTTGCTAGGTCAATAATCAGTTAGAGAGAAAAAAAAACAAAGTTCGTATTTCGCGTCGCCACGGGTCGCTAAGTCAACAATCAGGTTCATCCGCGCCTATAGATGTTTCACATCAATAAATAACATGCGATGCGTCACTGTTAATATTAGCACCTCCAGATATCAGTATTTTTATCATTTTTTTGTCACTTTTTACAAAAATATACATTTATTTCTAATTTACACTATTCTTAATTCAAATTTATTAAATTTTATTTTCTGTTTTTTAGTTGGATTTTATATGAAAGCGTGTTTTTTTTTTAGTTTTTTTAAACTATTATTTATTTTTCATTTTTTAGTTAAAAAATTTTTTTAACTTTTTTTTTCGGATTATTGCACTGTCATCGACCTTTGACAGGTGTGCAAAGTTTGAATGAAATCTGATCGTTCAAAGTAGGACAAAATCGAGCTCAAAGGGGTCGGTTACATACATACATACAGGTGAAGCTAATAAAAGCGTGATAAAAAGCGTCATTCAATTGAAGTTAAATAAGTGGTATGGTCGTAGAACTGTTTCTAAGTCCGCCTAACAAGCTACCACCCTCAAGTTGTAGACCAGTTTACAAGCACCTGTTAGTATGCTCCGGCAGCTACACTTAGAGCCAGTCCCCTCTAGGTTCAGCGTGGTTACAATCTTAGCTAACATCGTTATTTCAACATCAGGTGGTACTGTGCTCAAACGCTACAACTACAAGGCATAAAAAACATTAGGTCAATATTCCAATAACATATTTTAATCTATACCAATATCATAAAGCCGGAGGGTTTGTTTGGTTGAAAGCGCTAATCTCAGGAACTACTGGTCCGAGTTGAACAATTCAGTGCTAGATAGCTCATTTATCGAGGAAGGCTATAGGCTATAGCTTTAGTAGGTGACGAACCGACGTGAAGTAACAGTGCTTCCATTGTTGCGTTTCGTTCGGTCAGTGAGAACGCCGGAGGACCACCTCCCCTACCCTTCCTCATCTCCCCTTCTCTCTTCCCTTTCTCCTCCTACCCCCAAACAGACAATGGCAACGCACTTGCGACTCCCTTGATGTTGCAAGTGTTTATGGACGGTGGTGATCGCTTAACATGAGGTGACTCACCTGTTCGTTTACATCCTATGATATAAAAATATATATATATATATAGTATCACGCTAAGACCAATAGGAGCATGCACCAATGAAGAATGTTTCGAAATCGGAGAGTTTCTCCTTTTGAGACATTGACATATAAAAACCGAAGACGCACAGTCTCGAATAAAAGTAGCGCTCAAAACCGTCCCGCAAAAACTCCCCAATATAAATACGCGGTTATAGTTATGCGATAAACTTTATGATTTTGCAAATTCGACCTTACCCTGAATGATTTAAAGTTGTTTTTACAAGGTACGCAAGCGACGCGAGACTATTTGAAATGAGCGCATAATCCAAAATTATGCATTCATTTTTGTATGCCGGCTGTGAGACGTTAAGTGTGTATTTTGGGTTTTTTGTATATCACGTGTTTCGAGAGCCTCCGCTGCGTGTTAGCGTTAGCCCAAAGTAACTATTCCAGTCGAAGTCGCGGGCAGAAGCTTAGTATCCACATATTTTCAGTACACTGTACAGTTTAATACTATATTAATTATTTAGCTACGTTCTTTGTTATACAGACTTAGTTCCGATAATGGAAAAAAAAATTATACTGACTTGCGCTGATCGTGGGTGACGTGTTTGAGGCTGTTCTTCATGTGCCGCTGGTAGGAACATATCGACTTGAAGCTTATATCGCAGGATTCACAATGCGCCGCATCGATTTTATCCTAAAATGTATATCTTTCTTTGGTTTTATTTTTGGCAACCAAATTATTCAAATCAAATCATACTTTATTCAGTTTAGACCCTAATAAGGCACTTATGAACGTCAAAGACTACCATCGGTTCGGAAAACAACCCAGTCATCGAGAAGAACCGGCAAGAAACTCGATCTGGTATATTTCTTTAACATATATTTCCAATACATCATACAATAGCTTTTAATGGATGCACAGAGAGGAGTCAATTCCAGACATCACTATCGTTCACATACTGATCCACTCTATAATATCCTTTTGACACTAAAACCCGTTTGACATTCTTGAAAATCGGTAACATTCTTTGGGACTTTATTGTAGAACCTAACACTATTACCTAAGAAACTATTACTGGCTTTGCTAAGTCTTAAACATGGGACGACCAGTGGGTATGGGTATTATTTCCATCGTCGAGTAGGCAATAGTATTACAAGTGGCTTGTGATATTTTCAATGTTCTAACAAGATGGCGGCCCCTTAGAATTTTCCAGGGAGTTTTTGTGGCATCTCAGAATTCATTCTCCGTGGTATTATTCCCCATCCACTTCACTTGTGCACAATAACTGTACGATATTACATAAAATGCCACCAATATTACAAAATATAGAGTCAAACAACACAAGATTATGAATCATTACATAGTATAAAACAAAGTCCCCCACCGCGTCTGTCTGCCTGTCTGTTCGCGATAAACTCAAAAACTACTGAATGGATTTTCATGCTGTTTTCACCAGTGGATACAGTGATTCATGGGGAAGGTTTTAGTATATAATTCGTCAAGATTTTTTTTATAGTCAGGGCGGGACAGCGTCTGCCGGGCCCGCTAGTAAAATATAAAATCCACTACACGACAGACTAAGACCCGGCCAGAAACTCCAAAATGTATATAATATTTTTTCAACTGTTCCCTAATAAACTATTGTATGGATGTCCGTATATATTTACATGCATGTGTTCGTAAGGTATAAAAAAAATGTAAAATGTGTGTGGGAATTAATTAATCTATACATATAATAAGAATGTAAATCTAATGTGACCGTACCTTTTATATTTTTGTGAAATAAATAGTGCAGGTGTCTTGGAATTAGTAACAAAATACATTTCAATCATTTTTAGACATGTCTGTCTGTCTGTTTGTTTGCATACGCATCAGTAAAGTAAAGTACTGCGTTCTCAATCATAAAGCATATCCCCGAGTAATATTTAATCTTTGTTTCATTAAAATCGGTTCAGTCTATCAGAAGTTATTATAACTTTAATGACAACGCGACTTAAGTACGAGAGGAATAGTAGATAAGTAAATGGACTTACTAGATTCAGACGATTTTATAAGTCACTGTGTTTTTTACTTAAAGTTCCACGTGGACGGAGTCGCGGGCATAGCTAGTTTTATAATATTGGTGGTGTTTTATGCAGTATTGTGCAGTTGTGTGTGCAGAGTGTGGATTCTTACTTGCCACAAAAATTCCCTGAAAAGTCCTAACAAGATGGCCGCCATCTTGTTAGAACATTACAATGATCGCAAGGAACTTGTAATAACATTATCTACTCGACGATGATAGTAATAGTCGACTAGAAGATTGGTTGCCAAAAATATAATAAAGTTTGAGTGTCGTGTATGAGTGTACGTGCGATGTAGTATTGAGTTACCTTGGACTCATGTTTCTCGACGTGCCTCTTCAGGCTGTTCTTCCAACGGAACACCTTACCGCACACCGAACACGGAAAGTTGTTTTTCAACTCGTGTACTGCACTATAAGAAACGTTATTATGGACTTACAGTTACTCTACATTAACATAAACAACAACAAAAAAACCAACAACAAAAGAACCGACGATAAGATATATCATCAGTCTATTCACAAAATCTATATATTAATAAGTGAAGCGGAAACTTTGTACCCCTTTTTAAGCGAATTGATGCGAACTGATGAACTTAAAATTTGGCATAGTCAACGTTTATATGGAGGAGAAGTGCACAAAGCTTTTTTTTTATATATAAAATACATCAGAAATACAGTAAATTCATTAAAATAAATATTTCACACCGACTGCTTGAATTACACACAACATATACACACGTGTAAATGATAAAGACGTTTCACGTACCTTCCTTTTTCTTTATTTTTTTTTTCATCACCCTTACTCTAATCACAATAATATTTCGCGCTATTATATTCCTTATCTATTTATTCTTTCACTCTCATCCACAGAGTACTATCCGTAAAAAGGGAACTCTCATCGTACTATACTATTCTATTGTCTTCCCATTCAATCTTACGTTCCAATTACCTTTTTTATCCCACTTTAAGTATTTTTCACATGACTTACGTTCCATACCTTACATGCCCTTTGAAATTAACTGGTCTAACTGTAGGTCAATTTAATAATAATATAATATGTAAATTCATAATATAATTTTATTAATAAATACTTAAATAATTAATTGATAAATAATATATCTTTGATCAATTTAAGAATCCATTGAAATCATTATTATTCTCTTTGCCATTGCCAATTTGACGCAAATGGACCAATATTGTTTTGACGCTAACGTCGAAAGCTGCTGCTAATTCAGCCGTAGATTGTGTATCATCAGCTTCCACAATCGCCTTTAATTCGTCATTGTCGACCAAAGTCTTCGGACGACCGCGAGGTTCATTTTTCAGGTCGAAATTCCCAGAACGGAAGCGAGCAAAACAATAACAGGTGGTGCGTTGGTTTGTAGTGTTAGCTCCGTAAACGTCGTTGATGTTGCGTGCCGCTTGTGCCGCGTTGCTGCCACGACGGTACTCATATTCCATAATTACTCGAATTTTTAACGTATCCATGATGACAAAAAAGATTGAAATGCGATGAAAATGTAACACTAATCAATAAACAAATGACTACATTTTGGAAAAAGAATTCCATGTTTTTAAAATAAAATTAATTTGAAATTAGAATTCTTAGCCAAACAAAAAATATTTTGATTTGAAATGGCCAGTACTGCAGAACGGCATTTTCATAGGTAAAGACTATGTCCTTTTAAAAAAACTTTTTTGTGTTTTCCGGATTTTTTTTACCCCCTATTTTTTTTTTTTTTTCCCCCCTCCCCTCTCCCCCCTTCTAACTATACATCTCTCTTTCCCCCATTTGAGATATCCTTTTTTTCTACCGTGTGGCGTTACATAAGACTTTCCATGTGTGCGTTATCTGCCATTTGTTTTTCAAATCCATGTACCATCTACAGCTTTTCCTTATAATATCAGAAGAAGTGTAACCATATTTTTCAATTACATGTCCTTTAATTATTTTTTTCAAAGGGCAGATGCAGTGAGATTACAATGTGACTGCAATTAAATGCATAATAATAATGGCGCACAGATTTTTATGTAAATTTTATTTTAGACAATCTTTCTCAAAAAATTCAATCACTGTTAACATTTTTACTACCTGAAAATAAAACCAATATGTCGTTACATTTCAAAATGAGCGAATCCCAATTTTAGCCGTTCCTAATATTATAACGTTATATTTCGAAATCTTCAAATGATCCACAAGTAAAGACCATAAAGAAAAAACTAAAAAAATACCTTATGAATGGTAAAAATTGAACTTCGTTCTCGGCGTATAAAACTGGAAATGTTAAAAAAAATAAACATGTTATATGAACGAGTAATATTGGATTTAGCTCATTTTGTAATGTAACGAAGTATAAAGAACTCACATGATGTGATTCTTCAGTCCACCCCGATGCTTGAACGTCTTCACGCAGTCGGGGCATTTGAATCTACCCTTATGACTATCTAAATGATGTATGTGGTTATCCAACGAACTGAGAACAAATCATATTTCACCCATTTGTAATAAGCAACGTGTGTTCGGTCAGTCAGGGAAACCAATTAACACAAGGCCCTGTGACTATACTATATATATGGGGCATTCCATGCCAAATCACCGAGTTTTTTTTCGACCCCTTTCGATTTGGCTAAAAATTTGGTATTATTTTCTACCCTACCAATAACATTTTTCTGAATTTTTTCCGATTTTTTTACCCAACCCAAAAAAAGTTACGAATTAAATAAAAACGCTCTTTTTTTTTCAAATTGCTATAACTTTCACACAAATTGACCTTTTGGCACTTTTTTTTTGTTTATTCTTGTTTTTAAATGTAGTTTTTAGAAAAAAATTCAAAAAAAATTTCAGAAATAAAGAACAATAAAATATTTTAGTTTTTTCAAGAAAACCGTCATTTTTTCGAAGTTCGACACTTTGGATTTTCAATTTTTTTGTCTCAAAAAAAACTTTAACTAAAACCGTATTTAACCCCACTATTCCCATATTGTGCCCACTTATTCTTCAAATTTTTTTTTTTCGATTTAAAAAAAAAGTTTTTTCAAATTTTGCTTATTTTCTTAAACTTTGCACTAAAACGATTTTGGTTGGCTTTTATAACCTCAAAAGTAAAAAAATTAAACTAAAAAAAACATAAACTGTATTAATAAAAGTAAAATTATTTTATTTAAGTATAATGTTTTATAATTTATACAATCTCAATATTCTAATTATTTGCGTTGATTCAGCGATTATTTCCTCGGTTTCTTGATCAAGCAGTGTTGTTTGGACTTTTGTGATGAAGAAAAGGACTTTACCTCCATAACAGAATTCAATAACGGTGTGATTTGATGAATTTTTTGTGTTGTTGGTATCGGTTTAGCATTTTTGAAATTTTATTCGTTAGCACTTTTTTTTATTCGTTAAATAAAAAAGTTTTTAAAGCAACTATTTCGCGGAGAAAGACAAAACTAAAAAAAAAATTAAAAAATTGAGAACACTTTACCTAAAAAAAATATTTGAAGTTAACAAAAATAATTTTACTCTTACTAATACACTTTATGTTTTTTTTAGTTTATTTTTTTTTTACTTTTGAGGTTATAAAAGCCAACCAAAATCGGTTTAGTGCAAAGTTTAAGAAAATAAGCAAAATTTGAAAAAACTTTTTTTTTCAATCGAAAAAAAAATTAGAAGAATAAGTGGGCACAAAATGGGAATAGTGGGGTTAAATACGGTTTTAGTTGAAGTTTTTTTTGAGACAAACAAATTGAAAAACCAAAGTGTCGAACTTCGAAAAAATGACGGTTTTCTTGAAAAAACTAAAATATTTTATTGTTCTTTACTTCTGAAAATTTTTTTGATTTTTTTCTAAAAACTACATTTAAAAACAAGAATAAACAAAAAAAAAAGTACCAAAAAGTCAATTTGTGTCAAAGTTATAGCAATTTGAAAAAAAAAGAGCGTTTTTTTTTTAATTCGTAACTTTTTTTGGGTTGGGTAAAAAAATCTGAAAAAATTCAGAAAAATGTTATTGGTAGGGTAGAAAATAATACCAAATTTTTAGCCAAATCGAAAGGGGTCGAAAAAAAAAACTCGGTGATTTGGCATGGAATGCCCCATATATTTTTTTATATCATAGGAGGCAAACGAACAGGTTGGTGTTGTTAAGTGATCACCACCGTCCATAGACACTTGCAACATCAGGGGAGTCGCAAGTGCGTTGTCAGCCTGTGTTCGGGGGGAATGAGTGAGTGAGTGAGGAATGGGGGAGGGGGAGGGGAGGTGGGTGTCCGGCGCTCTCACTGACCGTTACTGTTACGTTAACGTGTGTGCTTCTGTTCTGACCCTGGTTGTAGTACCGCGAGCGAACCGACCCATTCATGCTGAAACCAGTAATAGCTTCAGCGTGGCTATACCGCCTACCAAACTATTTATCCGAGCAGAGCTTCGACTCACTATAACTTCCAAATAGAAGTGTATATCCGGTTTTTTTAATATTTTTTTTTCGAAATGCCTAATGGGCCTTCGCAGCTTCACTGGGCTTTTAGGCCGAGCGCTTAGGGCACTCAGCCGAAGACCAACAAGCTCAAAGGCGCCAGAGTGGCTGAACCTCGGCTTGGGCTATTGCCTTGGATACAATGCAAATCGAACTAAAACTTAACAATCTGAGCTAAATTAACCACACATGTATACTTTAGTGAGACAGATATGCATACCTTCATATGTGTCGCACTAAAGCGTACATGTACGAGTATATACTTAGTCTGGTCATAAATACTGTTACAATTAAAAATAAACAAAATATTACATTTGGAATCTGTCATTATTAAATTATTATTCATTGAGTATTCTCATTTTGGCGCCAATACATTGTACAATATTTTGCGATATTAAAATGGAGTGGGGTGATAAAGAGAACCGAATCGCTGTGGTTGCATTACACAAAGTAGGTATGGAGACAAATGCAATATTTAAAACTCTCCATACACTTGGTGTTAGTAAAATGTTTGTGTACCGGGCTATTAATAGGTACAATGGACCTCCTCTGTTTGTGACAGAAAAGATCTGGCCGTCGACGTAGTGTTCGTGAAAAAGATGGTCAAAGCAGTAAGGGAAAAAGAATTCGAAGAAATCCTGTCCGAAAGCAAAAGATTTTATCTTGGGAGATGAAGATAGCACTTAGAACCATGTCGCGTATTTTAAAACATGACTTAGGACTTTCAGCATATCAGAGACGTACTGGTAATTTCCTAACTGATAATTTAAAAAAGAATAGAGTGGTAAAATCGAAACAACTACTGAAGCGGTACGCAAAGGGGGTTCACAGAAAAATTTTGTTTACGGATGAGAAAATTTTTACAATTGAGCAACATTTTAACAAACGAAATGACTGTATTTATGCTCAAAGCTCTAAGGAAACTTCCCAATTAGTCGACAGAGTGCAACGTGGGCACTATCCGACTTCAATGATGGTTTGGTGGGATATTAGTTATGAAGGAGTGACTGAGCTATACTTTTGTGAGAACAGTATCAAAACATCGCCCCAAGTGTATCAAAATACCATTCTTGAGAAGGTAATGAAGCCCCTTAACAACTCCATGTTCAATAACCAAGAATGGTCCTTCCAGCAAGACTCGGCGCCGGGTCATAAAGCTCGGTCTACGCAGTCTTGGTTGGAAACGAACATTTCGGACTTCATCAGAGCTGAAGACTGGCCGTCATTTAGTCCCGATCTTAATCCGCTGGATTATGATTTATGGTTAGTTTTAGAGAGTACGACTTGCTCTAAACGCCATAATAATTTGGAGTCCCTAAAACAATCCGTACGATTGGCAGTGAAGAATTTTCCCATGGAAAGAGTGCGTGCTTCTATTGATAACTGCCCTCAACGTTTAAAGGACTGTATTGCAGCACATTGAGACCACTTCGAATAAGCTTTTTTATATTTTAAATTGTTTTATAATTATGTATTAAACTAACACACTGTAAAAGTAATAAATGTTATTTGCAATAGAATTTCTTTTCCTTTGTTTCAGTGTTTATGGCAAGACTAGGTAGATGTGTAACCATCCGATCAACGACATCTTGCCTTTTATAGGCCGAACTCTAGGGTTAATGTTCCGGTTGCGTCTCGGATGTGTTGTAGCGGTACCGTAAGTGGATAATACGTCCGTTTATATCATTTTAATGTAATTTTAGTTACTAAAAATATCATAAAGGTCATATTAAATCATTAAAATTAATTACAAAAATAGAAATCATTACACATTAATGATCCTTTGGAATATAATTTATACAGGAAATTAGGTACAAAGGAAAAAGAATCAAACTCACTGTGAGACGTGACCGCACTGTTTGCATTTGATACTGGAGAGAGAGATTGAATGAGCTGTAAACAGATGCTGCTTAATCCTGCCCCTGTCCAGCGCCCGCTTCTGACATATACTGCATTCAAACCTATCAATATATTTCTTAGTGTCATATGAGATGTAAACGCTGGTTGTAATTGTGACGAAAAAGTTAGATAATTCGGCGTGATACTTTCTGGTGATCGCTAAGAATGCACAATGGTCGGAAAGATAGGGGGAAAAATAGGACTCCCCTTTTGGCTGTTGTCACGATCGTAGGAGGCCTCCGCTTCATTCACTGACACTTCTGTTCGCACCTTTCACTTTTACTCTTTAATTATATTAATGAACGTTTATAATGCAATTTATTGTTAATATTCGATCACAGAGATGTGCGTCGTAGCCATTATGTATTCGGACTGACTTAAGCACCGGTGAGGGGGTTGGGGGGAGGAAATATGACACTTGATGGATTTAAAGAAGGACGGATAATACCGTTGTGCATTGCAATGCTTCTTAACTATTTTAGCCTAAACATGAGATTAATATTTTAGCTAAACTGGTACCAAGATTATGAAAATTAACAAAATCATTTAAGAGGATAACAATTAAAAACTCATAGACACTTCGAATCTCTATCGAAATCAAAAACACTTTATTGAATTTAGCCCTTAAGAAGATGCTTATGAACGTTAAAGCTATATAAAATATTACAGTGGCCGTTACTTTGCACTTCCACTTGAAACTGATTGACCACTACTACGACTTGCTGCAACAAAAAGGGATTTTTTTTTTACTAAAACACTAAAAAGAATTCGAACCGCGTTTCTTGGTTGGACATGGCGGTGGTTGGCCAACCTTTTTAATAAAAAAAAACGCTTTTGTTGCAGTAAGACGCAGTAGTGGTCAATCAAATCCTGGCGGAAGTGCAAAGTTAACGTCTACTATAATATTTAATGAAGGATTTCCGCAAAGTAACGCCTTCTTCAACCAAATAAGTTAAAGCTACGACCAGTCATCGATAAGTACCGACAACAAACTCGGTCTGGTTTATCATTTTAAAATACATATATTTCGAATACATTACACGTCACAAACGTTTTTAATGGATGCACAGAGATGAGTCAATTCCAGACATCACCATCGTTCACATATTGATCCACTCTATAATAGCCTTTTGACACTAAAACCCGCTTGACATGGCGCTTAAACTCGCAATCCGGCAAATCGGTAATATCCTTTGGGACTTTGTTGTAAAATCTAACATTATTTCCCAAAAAACTGTTACTGGTTTTACTAAGTCTAAAACATGGGACGAGCAGTTTGTCACAGTTTCTAATATTTACATCATGAAAGTGTCATACCCAAGAAAGACTAGCAACCACCCACGAGCTCGACCGTGTTCAATCTATCTATCTATATACATATAATAAGAATGTAAATCTAACGTGTCTGTACTTTTTTTATTTATGTGAAAAAATAAAGTGTGTGTGTACTTATGTACACGCGTTAGAAGTTATACTTCTTTGGCGTAACAAGATAACAATCTGTTCAAAAATTTTATCTTTCGCCTTAATCTACATTTGTAGAAAAAAACGACACTAACAATAGAAAAAAAGGTATTTAATACATTGAAAGTTTTAATACAAAGAAATACGAACAATAAATACAAAGAAACAAAATGTTGACTATAGCTAACTTCAGGGTGTCAGGTTTTTCGAGACTTAATGAGCGGTTAAGCAGACAGCTTCATACTGTTAATTTTGTGTCACAGATGCGCGCGCATCTTAAAATTTCACTCTCATCATTTTTTCATAACGCGCCTAAAGAAGTATAACTTCAAAATCGTTGCAGGCGTCTAGGAATAAGTAATAGAATACATCACTGCTAAAGTACTGGGTATGCGATAACGCGATACGAAAACCTCACAAAGAAAATCAAAAAGCATATCCTCGAGTGTAACTTAGTCTTTGTTTCATTAAAATCGGTCCACACTATCATAAGTTATTGTAATTTGAATGACGGCTCGAGTTAAGTACGAGAGAAGAGTAGTAATCTATACTATAAAATATATCATCGAATATTATAAATCTGGACGGTTTGTTCGTTTGGTTAAACGCTAATCTCGGGAACTACTGGTTCGATTTGAAATATTATTTCAGTGCTATAGGCTATATATCATCACGCTAAGACCGATAGGGGAGGAGCACCAATGAAGAATGTTTCAAAATCGTTTTTTTTTTTTTTCTCTTCAGAGTTTCCGCTGCGTGTTAGTTAGCCCAAAGTTACTATTCCCCGCGGACGAAGTCGCGGGTACAATCCAGTAAGAAATATTTCTTCAAAAAACCAAAACTCACGTGTGCTATAAACAATGCTCTATATATGAATGGTCTTACCTTCTCATGTGCCTCTTGTAATGCGCCGTGAACGATTCAACTGAAGCTATAATCGTCTTGCATATTGGACAGATGTAATCCCCTATATCCTGGAAATAATATACACGTATTAAATATATATTAATCCAGTGTCGTGATGTCTGTCCACGATAAACTCTGAAACTACTCAACCGATCTTCATGGAGCGTTGGCATTCGTCTGAATCATCTGAATGTATTAAGTCCATCTACTTACCTCTCGTAGTTAAGTCGCGTCGTCATTAAAGTTACAATAACTTGATAGATTGAACCGATTTTAATGAAACAAAGACTAAGTTATTCCGGAAGATATGCTTTATGACTTTCTTGGCGAGGTTTTATCGTGAACGCAGTACTTTAGCAGTGATGCGGATTCGTACAAACAAACAGACAGACATACATTTCTAGAAATGATTAAAATGTTTTTTATTACTTATTCCTAGATACCTGCAATTTTTTTTTTCACAAAAATCTATAAAGTACAGACACGTTAGATTTACATTCTTATTATATACTAGCGGGCCCGGCAGACGTTGTCCCACCCAAATTATAAAAAGAAATCCTTAACAAATTATATACCAAAACCTTCCTCATGAATCGCTCTATCCACTGTCGAAAACCGCATGAAAATCCGTTCAGTAGTTTTCAAGTTTATCGCGAACAGACAGACAGACAGACGCGGTAGGGGACTTTGTTTTATACTATGTAATATATGTATAGATAAAGATATAATGATATTTTTATTAAATAAAGACCAACTATCTAAGAAGTAAAACTAAAAAATAAACAAAATCTATCGAATAGTTTTTACGTGTTCCGCGCACAAACGTATACCTCACACAAGGTGTACGGTTATCATGGTATCTCTATCTCGCTTACTCTATAGCAGAATTACATAAGTGTGAGTAATCATCATCATATCAGCCTGTAAAAGTCCCACTCCAAGCCCATAGACCTTTACCCGAAGGAAGGTATAGGCATAATCACCTCACTACCCACGACGTATTACCGATTTCAAACTCTGAGAAATCCACAGTACTATGCTTTCCCACATACAGCAGTACTACAAGAACATTTCTCATCATCATCGAATTGCGAAAATCACTAACCGGTCCATGTCTCCCATTTACATGACGATGATACGCCCTGCTATATTTAAAGCTTATGATGCAAGACTCGCATTCAAACTGAGCTCCGGTGTAACACCGGTAAAATCACTAAGCCACCACGACTTATTGAGTAATACTACCGATCATTCTACACTTCAAAATCATACATCATTATCATCGGATTGCGAAAATCACTAACCGGTGCCGTCTCCCATTTACATCATGATGATACGTCCTGCTATATTTAAAGCCCATGATGCAAGTCTCGCATTCAAACTGAGCTCCGGTGGAACACCGGTAAAATCACTAAGCCACCATGTCTTATTAAGTAATACTATGAGTCATTTTACACTTGTAAATCATACAACGTCATCGAATTTCGAAACTCACTAACCGGTGCGTGTCTCCCATTTGCATGATGATGATACGCTCTGCTATATTTAAAGCCCATGATGCAAGTCTCGCATTCAAACTGAGCTCCGGTGTAACACCGGTAAAATCACTAAGCCACCACGACTTATTAAGTAATACTATGAGTCATTTTACACTTGTAAATCATACAACATCATCGAATTGCGAAAATCACTAACCGGTGCATGTCTCCTATTTACATAATGATGATACGTCCTGCTATATTTAAAGCCTATGATGCAAGTCTCGCATTCAATCTGAGCTCTGGTGTAACACCGGTAAAATCACTAAGCCACCACGACTTATTGAGTAATACTATGAGTCATTCTACACTTCGAAATTATACATCATCATCATCGAATTGCGAAAATCACTAACCGGTGCGTGTCTCCCATTTATATGATGATGATACGCCCTGCTATAGTTAAAGCCAATGATGCAAGTCTCGCATTTAAACTGAGCGCCAGTGTAACTCTCCCTTTCCGCTTCACGTTCCCTCTCTGCCATCATTTCCTCGTATGATAGCTCTATTGTTATGTATTGCCTGTCTGCTGGTTTTGATTTTGCTGCCTATTGAAAAAAAAATAAAGAAGGCTGATAAAACGAAGCGGTTTAGGACGATTTCTTTTATATTGTATTTCTTATTATAAATGATTATTATTACATGATTATTTGATGAATAGTTTATTCTATTTCTCTTTTTGGATATTAAAAGTATTTTAAAATTAATTATATTTTTTTAAATTAAAACATTACCGATTTTTTTTAAGCTCATTAAGTATAACTTCTGACCTGCGTCTATAAGTGCACACATACATTTTTTTAAAACATACCCTATATAACTTCATATTAATTTAGTTAAAGCCCTTTTATCTTAACATTACAAACTCACACTTCGATTTTATTCATTGGCATATATTACCCACTTTATACCTTGAGACTTTCAAAGGATCCAAATGTGGTTGTGGTGAAATTTAATTTTACTAATTTATTATTTTTTATGAGGAAAGAAATACAGTTTTTGATGGTTTTCAACTTAATCAATCAAAATAATTATTTTAATGTCGCTGACAATGCTACAGTCGGCCTGAGACTGAAAGATCACTGCAGCATATGGCTATAATATACCTATAACCAACCCCAAATAGTCACAGGCCGATTATAATCAGTTCCTACCATTGAGGACTGACATGGAATAGCTCATATACACGTATTGCCAGTAACACCCTTTTAACCAGATCACAGTAATGCAAGCTTAGAAGAATCAAAAATCAAAATAACCTTTATTCAATTTAGGCCCTGAGAAGGCGCTTATGAACTTCAAAGCTACCACCGGTTCGGAAAACAACCCAGCCATCGAGAAGAACTGGCAAGAAACTCGATCTGGTTTATCTTTTCATGTTATATATATATTTTTTTTTTTTTGCAGAATATAACTTGTGGCATTAAGCTCGACAAACGAGTTTTTGGCGGGATCTTGGTCTGTCATGTAGTGGATTTTATTTTTTATTCATAATCTTGTGTTACTTGACTCTATATTGTGTAAAATTGGTGGTGTTTTAGGTAATATAGTTTGTTTATTGTGTATAAGTGAAGTGAATGGAAAATAATACCACGGACCATGAATTCTGAGATGCCACAAAAATTCCATGGAAAGTTCTAACAAGGGGGCCACCATCTTGTTAGGTCATTGAAATTATATCAAGAAACTTGTAATATCGATACTCACTTGACAATGGCAGTGACGGTCTACTAGAAGACTGGTTGCCAAAATGGAATGGAAGAAGAACTTGAAATACTATTAACTACTCGACAATGGCATTCATTGAAATTATATCAAGAATCTTGTAATATCGATACTCACTTGATAATGCAGCAATTCTGTCCACTAATTAAGTCCAGTAGAAGACTGGTTGCCGAAAATAGAATAGAAGAAGAACTTGTAATACTATTAAATACTTGATAATGGCAGTAATAATCTAAAAGATTGGTTGCCAAAAATAAAGATAAAAAAAAAAGCTCGACAAACAAAAAGTGTAAAATATCCATTCATTTGCTCTTTCATTCATTCAAACCTTGCACAGATTCCAAATTTTTCAAACTCACCTTCTTGTGA
The DNA here is from genome assembly GCA_036509395.1 of Antheraea yamamai. NCBI lineage: Eukaryota > Metazoa > Arthropoda > Insecta > Lepidoptera > Saturniidae > Antheraea > Antheraea yamamai. The sequence continues at coordinate 3,165,125 of AP028452.1, forward strand.
TCTAAACTTTTGACAACCTTCTTAGTCCGTTTTGCCTTAGTCTGTACTCTTTTATCTGTCTCCTCTTTCATTATAGTCTTTAATTCAGCTTCTATTTCTGTCTCATCTGCATTATTACCACCATCTGACAGAGGATAATCTGGATTCGTTGTATCTGCCGTGTCTAGATCAAATTATTATATAGTATATATAATTAGAAACTCCATTAAAGACAGAAGAATCTCCCACAAGCATCAGACTCACCATGGTCATCCCAATCATCCTTTACTTCATCTTTAACAAACACTCGTTGTAGTTCACACTTCTCATCCTCATCAGGTAATGGTGTTATGTTGATCTGTTCATTTGTTACAACTTTTAGGCGTGCTGGACGTGACACGTCTGTTAGTAGACACTCATGCAGACTCTGTGGAATATCAAATTTGTTACTTTTTGAAGTGAAAACGCATCATCTTTACGCGCCTAAAGAAGAGCACTTTTTTTTTGGGTGAACAAAAATCATCAACATCAACTCTCGTCATCGTCACCGAACGCTTTCCATGAGCTATATATATACTATGAATATATGTGTACTTTTTGGGTGAGCAAAAAGCGTGAAACTCGCGTCAGCATGTACCGGTAAGTATCAAGTCTATCTTAGGAGAAACATTTTTGTAATAATAACATTTTCTCTAATTTAGTGCTTTCAGATTAGGCTACTATAACACAATAACACATAACATCAAAGGTACTTGGCATGGAATAGTAAAAGATGGACATAATGTAAATACTGGAAACAATAACAAACTGATCACTCCATGTTTCAGGCTCACTAAGACCAGCAATCGTTTTTTAGGTAATAGTGTGCTATAGGTGGTAGAGGCACACTGAAGCTATTACTGATTTCAGCCTGAATGGGTCGGCTTGCCCATGGTAGTACCACCCTCTAACAGGACACCAACGTGAAGTAACAGTGCTTACATTATTGTGTATAATTCAGTGAGTGAGAGTGCCGGATGACCACCTACCAACACTCCCTCCCCCTGCCCACAAACACAGGCTGGCAACGCACTTGCGACTCCCATGGTGTTTTTTTTTTTTTTTTTTTTTTTTTGTGCGAAGACTATCTTCGCACCTCTAAGTTTCCTCTGACGTGGTGATCAGAGATTTTGTGTATCTTCTTGTTTTGTTATTCATTTTTTGGTCTACATTATGTATATTTAGAGTTATTGATTTTCTTGCATGTTCTTATTATTTTGTTGCAAAATTTGCTAAGTTCTTCTCTTGTTGCTTTGTCTTCCATTATCTTGTGTAGTGATGTTTTAGTAATTTTAGTTTCCAGTTTTTGTTCCAAGTCGTATCTTTGTTTCCCAAATACCGGGCATTCTATTAGAAGGTGGATTGCTGTTTGATTTTTGTCAACTCCCATGGTGTTGTAGTGCCTATGGACGGCGGTGATCACTTACCATCAGATGACCCGCCTGTTCGTTTGCCCACCATAATACAAAAAAAAAGGGTTAGATTTTATAACAAAGTCCCAAGGCATATTACCGATTTGTCAGATAGTAAGTTCAAGTGTTATGTCAAGCGGGTCTTAATACATAAAGTCTATTATAAGGTGGATCGATATGTGAACAATGGTGACATCTGGAAGTGACGTCTCTCTCTGTGCAACAACCAAAAACGAATATAACTGTACATGTCTATTATGTTGTAATAATTAAAAAGTATGTATTATGTAAAGATAAACCAGATCGAGTTTCTTGCAGACTCTTCTCGATGACTGGGTTGTTTTCCGAACCGGTGGTAGTTTTGATATTCATAACTGCCTTCTCAGAGCCTAAATTCAATAAAGAGTATTTAGATTTTGATTTGATTTTGAATATTTTTCCACTATGTAGTAACAAAATGTATATTTCTATTTACAGGCTTATTTACGAATTCAAAGAGTTTTGATTACTCTTTCCTTAGATGACCATAAATAATTTTAACTTACCTCATTGGTATACGTCTGTAATATCCTATATGAATCCTGAACTTGTTCTCTGAATAATACAGCCTTTTTAAGTAAAGCTTCACATTCCCAGCACACTATTGGGCCTGTTGAGGTTGTATTGTAAAGCTGTAATGAAAATGTAATGTGTTTAGGCGAAAATGGTTAAGAAGCATTGCAATGCACAATGGTATTATCCGTCCTTCTTTAAATCTATCAAGTGTCATATTTCCTCCCCCAACCCCCTCACCAGTGCTTAAGTTAGTCCGAATAGGTAATGACTAGGCGCATATCTCAGTGATCGAATACTAATAATAAATTGCATTACAAACGTTCATTAATATAATTGGACAGTAAAAGTGAAAGGTGCGAACAGAAGTGTTAGTGAATGAAGAGGAGGCCTCCTACGACCGTGATAACAGCCAAAAGGTGAGTCCTATTTTTTCCCTATATCTTTCCGACCGTTGTGCATTCTTAGCGATCACCAGAAAAGCATCCCACCGAATTATCAAACCTTTTTATCACAATTCCAACCAGCGTTTACATAATGATTACCATAGTATAGGAGTCCTTATATTTCAAAATGCACTAAATCCAATTTTAGAGCCATTACTAATATCTTACGTTATTTTTCAAGATCTTCAATTTTTTGTGCATTTATGAAGATCATAAAAAAAAACTAATAACCTTATGGATGGCAAAATTTAAACTTAGCTCTTAGTATATATATATTTTTCTTTATATTATAAGGGGCAAACGAACAGGCGGGTCACCTGATCGAAAGTGATCACCGCTGTCCATAGACACTAGCAACACCGGGAGAGTCGCCAGTACATTGCCAGCCTGTGTTTGAGGGGGTTTGTGGGGGTTTGGGGGGTGTTGGGAAAGTGGGGGGTGGTGGTCCTCCGGCTCTCTCACTGACCGAACGAAACGCAACAATGCAAGTAATGTTACTTCACGTCAGTTTTCTGAGAGAGGGTGGTACTACCCCGGGGTGAGCCAATCTATTCACGCTGGAACCAATAATAGCTTCAGCGTGGCTCTACCACCTATTAAAATAAGGAAATCTTAAAAATATTACACCCGTTATAGGAACAATTAAAATTGAATTTAACTCATTTTGAACAATAACGACACATATGTATCTTTTACATATAAATTTCTTCTGTATGTGTGTATGTCACTGAACTCCTCCTAAACAGTTGGACCGATTTTGATGAAATTTTGTGTGCGTGTTCCAGCGGATCCGAGAATGGTTTAGTTTCACAATTGGACGCGGTAGATGGCGCTACAGTTGAATTTTATTATTTTTTATTATCAAAGCAGGATGATGTCTGCCGGGTCCTCTCATATATATAGATATATTACCAACAGTTATAATGATGAAAGTCTGTAATGAGTTTCTTCTTTTTTTCTCTTAATTTCTATTGCATTGTCATGATAAAGACACAAATATGGGTAAGAACAAAAAACACTAAATAAAAAAAAATTACAATACTAACAAATATTATAATTGCAAATGTGAGTTATGCTTTTATGGATTAACTACTGAACCTATTGTAATAAGATTTTGCATAAAAATTGTCAAAGATACAAAGAAGGACATAGGATTCAATAGATTCAGAAAAGAAATTGTTTACGATGTTTAGTTCAAACCTATATTAACGCAAGCGAAACCGCGAGCAGAAGCTAGTGATTTCATAATCCTATACTTAGTCAAAATATACTTTGTCTCATTCAAAAATCAACGAAACAATATGATAATTACAGCTCCAATAAACGAACAACTTACAGGAATTTCACTTAACGCATCCATATAGTATCGTTTTATTTTGTCATCTCTAATAACTCGTGTAGTTCGTCCGACGCACAAACAAGCAGTGCAAAGCAGTTTATACGATAAATCCTCTTTGCTCTCCATTTTAAAATAGAATATCGTATAAACTATTTAAAATTTAAGTGATAAAATCATGTAATACATTCTAATAACATACACTTTCACTTAAATCATCACAAAAAAATCAATGCAGAACAGAACAAAAATTATTATACAGTTCATATTAAAAATACAGTGCATGTTACAGAATAGTTCAAATGGTGATGATAAAAGTTAATTCTCGAAAAATACTGTATTATAACATATATTTTAGGCTTTAGCATATAAACAAATCACCGCCATTTATAGCAATTTGTCAAAATGTCATTGACTTTTTAGTGACAGCTGGCATTTGTAGCGTTTTGTTTTTTCGAACTGACCACCTACCTATTTGCCTTACAGACTCTTACAGTTTGACCGGACTCCGATTTGTAGCGTATTAGTGACAGATAAATTTGTAAATTCAACCGACAGTGCCGAAATTCTGTGCGCAGACATGTTGCCATTTTAAAAGAAGAAGAAAAAGTCATAAGTTTATTCACATTCTTAAATTAAAATTGTTAACTTTATAATGTCAAGGACGTAAACTTACTATCATTACATAGTATAAAACAAAGTCCTCTACCGCGTCTGTCTGTCTGTTCGCGATAAACTCAAAAACTACTGAACGGATTTTCATGCGGGTTTCACCAGTGGATAGAGAGATTTACGGGGAAGGTTTTAGTATATAATTTATCAAGGATTTTTTTATAATCAGGGCGGGACAACGTCTGCCGGGCCGGCTAGTTACAGTTTAATAATCTCTTTAATATTATATCATGAATCTAACATCGTTCTCTTATTTCTCTTATTTAAAACCTAACGCACAGAACAGTAGACGAGGAATCTAAAACATCAAATATATTCTATTGTCATCATGGGTATTACCAGGATTACTTTCTGAGAGATGCATCTGTATTTACACATTATACGCACGGAGTAAAGAATAGAGGAGAATGTCTCGGTACGTGAACCCATAAGTTTTCCCTTACCGAAAATCGATCAACGTGGCTAAAGAAGTTTAGCCTTCAAACATTTTTTGTATTTTCAAGTGCATCTCCATGATGCACCTTGCTGTCGGGGGGGCGCCTACGATTGTATCACAATAAAACAAAGACTAACTATAGTCCAGGTGTATTCAACAAATTAATAAGTTATAATATTACGACTCCATTCCATCGGAGGCTGTCAATTCAAAATGTATATTTTTAAAATTATTTAACTTTCTCTACTTCAAAATCCAAGTTGTGTAATATTTTTCCTACCTAATAACTATACATAATAAATTCCTACCAATCTGGTTCAGCATAGACTTCTGATAGAATAACTATGCAGATACTAATAATTAAAATGCTTTCGCTTTATCAGAGCTTTAATTACAAAATTATTAATTTTTTGTTTGACTCTGGTAAACATTTATTATAGCAACACTGGGTAAAGAAGCCATTTTGTGGTGTCGTAAATTGAGTTGAATGTTCCTCTCTAAATTTCGTCTATTTTACATGGGAGTGTTATTTCATGTTGTTATTTGAAAATCAGTCATAACACCAAAATTATAATTTTAAATATAATGGAACAAGACGTGGATACTCGTTATAGGACTGTGTGTTGCACTTGCCTAAGTACAGATCGTAATGTATTTTCTATAAACAGTTTAACACATGTTTATCAAATATTCCGTTTAATAATGTACGATTTCGCGGGAGACAGGGTGAGTTTAAAAGTTTTTCAATTATATACATTTTTACTTTTATATAGAAGATATAGAAGTTGTATGCTAATTAGAAATTACGTAAATAGGTCAATGACCCTCTGTTATACAATATAATTGCGGATTCAACCTTTTTGGTAATAATTTCAATTTATAAAATAAATAGGTATACCCGCGGCTCGTTACGCTCTTTTTGAAAAATGATTATTGATTTAGTGCCTTAAGCGCCGGCCTTAGTAGTCAGGCCTTGCTAGGCTGATAGTGTAGTCTGTTAAAAAAAAAAATAGATTTACAATTAAAAAATGTAAATTAAATTGTTAAATGTTATTTTATTTATTGTCTAATTTATTACTCACCCATTTCACTCCTGCTATTGATCCAAAATAAAATAAAAAAATGAAATGTGCGTTATGTATTGTAATTTTCCAAAAGAAATTTAAAAGGCGAAATTTATATGTAATAAGTAATTAAGTATGTGCGAAATAATAAAATTTAAGTATATAAACACACTACTATCAATTTCTGTTCACTTGTAGTCTGCACCTTTATTCTGAACTTGTTTGTTTTATTACTGAAAAATCTAGTTACATAAGTGTAATGCAGCTATACAGTGAGCAAGACTTACAATATTGTTATTACCTACTTCTATAACATTATTGATCTGTAAATATAATAACTCTTAAAAATGCACCGATAATGCCACATTAGTAAATTGCATCCATACGAAACTGCTGCAGGTTGCTAGATTTTTTTTTCGTAACTTGTTTTCGCACAGATATCATTTGGAATTGGCAATATAAAGGGTGAGAGGGTGATTGCAATTTGATACGATTCAGTACTCTGTTTTGATTCAGTACTCTGTTTTGACGTGTTGCATGGGCTTAATATTAAGTCAACAAGATATGTTAGTCCTGATATAGATACAAGTCAGGGTGTTGTGGTTATTTCAAAATGATTTAGATGCAGATAAGAGAGTCATGGTAAGGTGGTGGTTGCTAGTTTGCTTTTAATAATAGGATTTCGGTACAATAACCTATTCAAGGACTGTTTTCTGTATTTTTGTTAGTTTCATTTCCCACTCAGTTAAGTTTTATAATTGTAAATGCGGTTATTTTTATTGTTAAAAACAAGAGAATGTTTCTTTTACGTACAATTTACTATCTTCTGTATTTAGCTAGCTTTTAACTGTGACTCCACTTATGTAAATTTGACCGATCCCTTTCAGACAATACTTTTTCTGGATGAAAGTATCCCTATTTTTGTATTGCTGATGTAGGTGGTAAAAGCACGCTGAAGCTATTACTGGTTTCAGCGTGAATGGGTCGGCTCGCCCTGAGTAGTAACACCCTCTCATAGAAAACCGATGTAAAGTAACAGTGCTGGCATTGTTGCATTCGTCCAGTAAGATCACTGGAGGCCCACTTCCCTTCCCCCCTTCCCCCAAATGCTGGCTTGCAACGCACTTGCGACTCTGCTGATGTTGCAAATGTCTATGGATGGTGGTGATCACTTAACATCAGGTAACCACGAGATAAATACATAAAAAATTAAGAATATTAGAACAATAAAGAAATAGTCTCTTAAATCTACAAACTAAGATGCAAAAACTATTATCTGACCGTCATATCAGAGGTGCAGCGCCGGGTGTCCCTCATAGGGGCGTCCAACAAAAAAAAAAAAAAACATCAGGTAACCAACCTGATTGTTTTCCTCCTATAATATAAAAAGAAAATTGTATGCAAAATTACGTGATGGTTGGATAAATAGTTAAGGTGTGAAAGCCCAACAAACAAACTCACATTTTCTTTAAGTTATTATAGTTAGGAAGTTTGTACATTTATCTGTTGAGCAGACTGTAGTATTAACAAAGCGTGATAACATCTATATCCAGGCTGAATGTTTAGACAGTAGCAATATTAATGGAGAATTGTCTGCATGCGATTCTCGTCCTAAATTAATTTAAAAATACGTGATTAATATCTGAACTAATTATTTAGACAAATATAAAAATTATATTCAATCCTCTACGCTTCTATAAACACAATGTCAATGGCCGTCGAGTAATTTCACTATAACTTGAAAGTGAATGTGGGAACGGTATAAATAAAAGGGTTTATTGTCCGTCTTATTATCGAAGGTTATTAACTCCGGGTCGCCCCTTACAGCTTTGGGCACTGATCATTGCACATAGGTGTATTACGATTGTGTTTATACTTTTGAAAATCTTAGAACAAACTTTAACTTAGGTTCTCTTTGTTATTTATTAATATTTGTTTTGAAATTATTATTTTATGTTAAAACGTGACCATGAAGTATTATATCCTGCGATTTTTATATATTATAGTGGAGTATTATATCATATACAGAATACTGCGAGTGTTTAACCTTTCGCCTGGTATATTACAGTTGGGTGAAGCTATTCCTGAAATACAACAGTTTGCGTGTTGGGAGTGTCTGGCGTTGCTGAAGAGATTTGTCAAATTCAAATGGCAAGTTCACAGTGCACAGGAACACCTCCGTGTTGTCGCTCTCAGTGGTTCACAAGAGGTATATTGTTTGCTATTGAATGTCTAAAGATAAATGCAATTAAAACCTGGACTGTCCAAAACCATAACCGTGTTATTACAAAAAAGTTAAATACGTATTAAATACTTGGTTTAAAAAAGTTTCCTAATGAATGCACCGCGCTCGCCCGAGGCAATTTCGCGTTATCCTTTTTCGCAAGTCTAACTTAACGTAACCAAAGCGAGACAAAAGAGCAAGATGGCGAACATTCAGCGACCGCGGTGCGTTTAATATGAGACCTTTTTAAGGCCAGGGTTCAATACGTATTTAACTTTTTTGTAATAACACCGTAAGGGTTTAAGCTCCACACAAACGAATGTAGACGTTATGATGCAGTATAAGTTAAAAAAAAACGTATTTATTACAAAATTTGAAAAACTTGAACAATAACAAATGATGTATTGCAAAATTATTATTATAAAAATTTACCTAATTATTTAAAAGCAAGGGTCGCCAATTTAAGATCTAGGTCTTAAAAAATTAGCCGAGGGTTTAAAGACTGCAATTACGGTTATATCCTACTTTTCCGCAGCAAGGCAACATCGCTGACCGACTTATAAAAATTGTAGATTCTTAAAACTTTAATAAGTTTTGATATATAAAATATGCTGTTGTGATATTTTTAAAACCTGTCATGTTAATTGTTTAGATCATGTCTCCTCTTAATATATAATAATCCAGTGTCATGATGTTTGTCCACCATCAACTCAGAAACTACTCAATCGATGATCGACTTTATGAAACGTTGGTATTTACATATAGTTTGGTCCAACTTATGTATCGTGGGTTTTAGGCACACCCTATTTTTTTAAATTACTTACTTCTACATTTTGTGACGTCGCTGACCCAATACAGATTTGTGTATTTTTAAAGTTTCACTTCTATGATATGTTTTTACGACATATCCTGTTTTTTTTTTCTAATTGTTTTCATCACTTGAACTTTTTGTAACGTCGTGGATCTAATACAGATTTGTGTTTAGCGTCATATGGGAGCATAATTAACACGTAACTGTAACATTTTTTTTATAGTAGCACGGCAAAATGACTGCTGTATGCCTGATGGTAAGCATAGTACAATCCAAAAACAATGGCGACCACCGAGTGACAAACTATCCATCGCCGGTCGCCGCTGTCATGTCGGCCTGCAAAATATTGGATATGCACAGGCAGATCCCGAAACGCAACCCGCAGAAGCGAATCACTATGACGGGCTTTTTCGCTATATACATGGTAGTTGCGACCCAGTCAGGCTGTAGAACCATACCAACCCTCACATAAAGTAATAAATGAGTTCCTAAGCCAAAGTCTTTAATAATCGCGCTCTTAAGCCGACTAGTCTCGGACTTTTGGACTAACGTTTTTGATTTTTCGTCTGAATGATTGTATAGTCCGACCGCAACCGCTGTACCGCGCCTTAGGTATGCGCGGGGAGGTGGGGAGTGGAAAGGAAAGAGCATTAACTCACATGAGATTCGTAGTGTCAGACAGATCTTACGATATACAAACACAATTTTTTGAAGCTGTAATTTTACCAGTATAATTATACCCAGTCCCTTTTTTTGTCGAATATGATTTTTAGATAAGTGCAAATAGTGAACTAATATAAATGAAATGAATCTTTAAAACTTGGAAATATAAAATTTTAACGCATAACGAACGACCCATTTTTAGGTATTTTATCTCGTCTGCGTCTGATACAGACAGTCCGGCTGTAAACCGACTTTCCAGACAACCAATTTTTTTTTTACAGAACATGGACCACACGTACATGTCCCAGTCTTTATCCTCACTGACGATAGAAATGAAATCCGAATACGATAAGATATACTTCGACTGTGCGTACAGTAGCGACAATGATCAACAATATCTGACTCTACCAGTGGCCTCGCGTAATGTGAAAGACGAACAGTATGACGTCATGCAAGTGGTCAGAGACAATATAAATTTGGAATTGGATCATAACATTTTGGAAGGTTAGTTATTTCTCGTTTATTTCATAAGCTCTGTATGCAGACTTATTAAAAAAGTTGGAAATTCTCAATTTTCAATGTCTGTAACCTCAGACATTCTTCTATATATATAATAAGAAAGTAAATCTAACGTGCCTGTACTTTTAAGATTTTGATATTGAATTATTTTTGATGTAAAACATCTATAGGCGCGGGTAAACCTGATTTTGGCTTGGCGCGACGTGGCGACGCAAAACACGAACTTTGCACTATTAACAGAATACTCAAAAACATTTGTAATCCTATCTGTATAAACATAAGATTCAAATTGTTTTTGTCGGCCACTCGTTATACTAGTGTTACGCGGCACACGCTGACGACCTAGCGCCCTTTGATAAACGCCGCCAAATACACCGCGCCTGCCCTTAGCTGAATTTTTGTATTTAAATGATGATATAATTCATGTCGTAATCTATTCTTTTAGACATATAACTTATACAAAACAATTTCGATGTTTCACATCTGCCACGCGTCACGTGACGGCTCAATTTTTTTAAATACTTTATAGACGTTTGACCACAATGTCATCTGATGTTAAATGGCGATGTACTCTGAGATGGTAAACACGCTAAACCTAGAGGGAGCTGGCTCTCAAATGCAGCTGCCGGAACACACCAACAGGTGCTTGGAGATAGATTTTTAACTCAGGGTGGTAGCTAGCCAAGCGGGTTAGGAAAAATCCTACCACCTTACTACTTATTCATTTAACTTATTCTTCTATTTTATTTTCGGCAACCAGTCTTCTAGTAGACTATTACTGCCATTGTCAAGTGAGTATCGATATTACAAGTTTCCTGATGGCCATCTTGTTAGAACTTTTCTGGGAGTTTTTGTGGCAAGTCAGAATCCATCCGTGGTATTATTTCCGATCCACTAGACTTGTACACAATAACCAAACTATATTACGTAAAGCACCACCAACATTACACAATATAGAGTGAAATAACACAAGATTATGGATAAAATATAAAGACCACTACATGGCATTCCAAGAGCCCGCCAAAAGCTCCACATTTAACTTCAACCGAATGACACTTTTATTAAATTACTAGTGGGCCCGGCAGACGCTGTTCCGCCCTGACTATAAAAAAAACCTTGACAAATTATATACTAAAACCTTCCCCATGAATCACTGTATCCACTGGTGAAAACCGCATGAAAATCCGTTCAGTAGTTTTTGAGTTTATCGAGAACAGACAGACAGACAGACGCGGTGGGGGACTTTGTTTTGTTCTATGTAATGATTAAGGTCACTGGATACCAGTCCTTTAAGCCCATCTTCACACAATTTATTAATAGTAAAGGGTTTTTAGTGGGATGTTAATTTGTCATGTAGTGGATTTTATATTTCACTAGCGAGCCGCCCCAGCTTCGCACGGGTGCAATGTAGATATCCATTTATGTACAACATGACACGTACAACGTATGTAATGTATTTAATTGGATAAGTAATATTACTGTATTGTATAAAATGGGTTGATAAATAATACATCATTATTTTTGTGAAAAGATAAAAATGATTATTTTGGGTTATCCTTTAGAGATAAATATATACCATTTTTTATTAATTTATTTAAGATTAGCTGTGCCCGCGACTTCGTCCACGTGGAACCTGATGTACAAAACAATGACTTATAAAGTCATCTGAATGTATTTAGTCCATTTGCTTATCTACTTTTCTCTCGTACTTAAGTCGCGGCGCCATTAAAATCGTTTTTAATCGATCTTTTTAAGATATACAATTCTATAGTACATTAATTTGGTCTATCTCGTAAGGTTTAGCCAGCGTTTGCGATTTAAGCGCACAAAAATATGTTTGTTACGACATCACATTACAAAAATTTTGAATTTCTCGGCTTTTTTGTACTATAATATGTATGTATTATACATATAAACCTTCCTCTTGAATCACTCGTATCTATTGCTGAAAACTGTATTAAAATCCGTTGAAGAGTTTAAAAGATATAAGGAAGCAGACAACGGAAGCGACTTTCTTTTTATACTATGTAAAAATTAATTAAATCTCGTGTTAATTGACTCTATGTTTTGTAATGTTGGTGGTGTTTTACTTTTTTTTTTATGTCATAGCTGGCAAACGAACTTGTGGGTCACCTGACGTTAAGTGATCACCATCGTCCATAGACACTTGCAACACCAGGGGAGTCGAAAGTGCGTTGCCAACCTGTGTTTGGGGTAAAGGGAGGGAGGGATGAGAGGAGAGTGAGAAGGAAGTTGGGCCTCTGTCGCTGTCACTGACCGAAGGAAAGCACTGTTACTTCACATCGGTTTTCTATGAGAGGGTGGTACTACCCCGGACGAGCCGACCCATTCATGCTGAAACCAGTAATAGCTTCAGCGTAGCTCTACCACTTACAATAACATATACATATACTAGCGGACCGGGCGGACGTTGTCCTGCCTTGAAAACAAAAAAAATCCTAAAAGTCGATCGCAGCGCCACCTGCCGGGTCCAATTGTGAATCTAAACCATTCTCGAATCTCCACGAACACACACAAAAAATTTCATCAAAATCGGTCCAGTCGTTTAGGAGGAGTTCAGTCACATACACACGCACACAAGAAATATATATATTAAGATTTACATTATATAGTTCGGTTAGCACAAGTGAAATGGATGGAAAATAATACCACGGACCATGAATTCTGAGATGCCACAGAAACTCCCTGGATAGTTCTAACAAGGGGCCGCCATCATCGCCATTTTCAATTCGACGGTGGTAGCTAGCCAGGCCGACTTAGAAAAAGCCCTACCACGATGCTATGGTTTCGTCACGATTTTCTCCTTCACCGATAGTACCAATTCAGTTGCAAAAATTGGAACTCACGTCCATCGACGCGGCGTCCGAACGCTGTTATCATCTAAGCCACCATCCATTCAATTTATAATACGGGGCCTAGCGAATCATTACAGATTAAGTTTCAGGAATTCGGTATCTTAGCTCTGCCCTCCCAATACATTCTTGATAATTTAATGTATGTCCGCAAAAACTTAGTAAAATACCAACATAATTCAAATACTAGAAACAACAACAAATTGGTCATTCCATGCTTCAGGCTCGCTTAGACCAAAAACAGCTTTTAAGGTGTTAGGTTTTATAACAAAGTCCCAAACCACATAACCGATTTGCCGGATAGTGAGTTCAAGAACCATGTCAGGCTAGTTTTAATATATAAAGGCTATTATAGTGTGGATCATATGTGAACGATTGTGACGTCTGGAAATGACGCATCTCTCTGGAAATGTGCATCCACTAAAAACTAATGTAACTATCTATGTTTGTAAAAATATATATAACTAGCTGTGCCTGCGACTTCGTCTGCATGGAAGGTTATGTAAAAAACAGTGATCAATAAAGTCATCTGAATGTATTAAGTCCATTTACTTGTCTACTTTTCTCTCGTACTTACGCCGCGTCGTCATTAAAACTACAATAACTTTTGATAGAGTGGACCCATTTTAATGAAACAAACACTAATTTACTCCAGAGGATATGCTTTACGATTTTTTTGTAAGGGTTTATTGTGCAGAACTTTAGCAGTGATGCGTGTTCATACAAACAGACAGACAGACATTTCTAAAAACGATTGAAAAGTTTTATGTCATAGCCGGCGAACGAACAGGTGGGTCACCTGATATTAAGTGATCACCACCGTCCATAGACACTAGCAACACCAGGGGAGTCGAAAGTGCGTTGCCAGTCTGTATTTGGCGTAAAGGGAGGGAACGGCGAGAGGAGAGGGGAAGGAAGGTGGGTCTCCGGCGCTCTCACTGACCAAACGAAACGCAACAATGCGAGCACTGTTACTTCACGTCTGTTTTCTATGAGAGGGTGGTACTACCCGCGGGCGAGTCGACCCATTCATGCTGAAACCAGTAATAGCTTCAGCGTGGCTCTACCACCTACATTCTCCCTAAAAGTATTCTATTACATACTTCTAGACACCTGCAACAATTCTTTTGATGAAAATCGTAAAAGTAAAGACACCTTAGATTTACATTCTTATTATATATATAGATGAAGAGAGATAAACCAGATCGAGTTTGTTACCGATGGTAGCTTTCACGTTCATAAGCGTCTTCTCAGTGCTTAAAATTGAAAAAAAGTATTTGTTTTTTATTTCGATTTTGATTCTCTACGAATTTACAATCTCCTTTTCGAAATCGGTTAAATATACAAAAGCAAACGAAGTCGCAGGTCGCTACTACTAGTGTACGATGTTATTTTTATTTCCAGTGCCTGAAATAGTATTGGAGAATCCGGTGACTGGGATAATGTCTCACATAGTAGTTGGGGGCGATATCATGAAATGCGATACATTCTCACATACTATAAAAGGCGAGATGCCTCACATAACTATAGCGTATGTATTCTTTACTTTTATTTTAATTGTTTACTGACCCCGCCAACGTTGTTGTGGCTCAGTTCAAAATAAAAAAATTATACATAAAAAGCGAGATTACATAGTAAATAGATTAACAGAATACATGCACCATAAACTGGAGTTGAAAAAGAAATTCAAAATTAAAACGTGGCGCCATCTATGAGACGTCTATAACGGTCGGTCCCAAAATTTTCTGTCAACAAACTAATTTAAGCGCCATCTGTTTGAGACTGATGAAATTAACAATTAATAACAATAATCAACATTGACAATCGTTTAATTTATTATTAATAAATGTTGAGGCCATTGATCGAAACATAAATTATCCTAGTTCTCAAGTTGGACAAAATTATACATATAATTGCCAACATTTCATGAAGATCGGTTCAGTAGTTTCGCAGTTCATCGTGGGCAAACATCATGACACTGGATTTTTATATATCTAGATGTCAAAAATAATTTCGCCTACCTTTCAATCAATTAATGCCCGGATAGTGTTTGTAATAGTGGGTTTTTTATTTCAGACCGATGAGTCCACCCAAATCTGACCAATCACCCGTCGTCCTCCAGACCGTAAAACCTAAACAAGAACCGGATGTTAAGCCTGGATATGTCACGGAGTATATGTCGGAAAGCGAAATGTTAGCGAGCAGGTAATTTTTTTATTTAGTTTTATTTTTGACAACCAATCTTCTAGTAGCTTATGGCTGCCATTGTCGAGTAGGTATTGAAGTGTCTTGCAATCATTTCAATGTTTTAACAAGATTGTGGCCTCCTAAATACAAGTTTCCAGGAAGTTTTTGTGGCAAGTCAGAATCCATGCTCCGTGACTCTTAGAATTTTGTGTAGTGGATTTTATATTATATTCATAATCTTGTGTTACTTGACTCTATATTGTGTAAAATTGGTGGTGTTTTATGTAATATAATTTGTTTATTGTGCATAAGTGAAGTGAATGGAAAATAATACCACGGACCATGAATTCTGAGATGTCATAAAAACTCCATGGAAAGTTCTAACAAGATGGCCACCATCTTGTTAGTTCATTGACATGATCACAAGAAACTTGTAATACCATTATCTGCTCAAAAATGGCAGTAATAATCGACTAGAAGATTGGTTACTAAAAAAATTAATAAAAAAAAGTCCAGTCAAATTACAGTGTAAATTGTTTATAATGTAGGAAGTACTTCAATTTGGTTGGTTTACCACAAAACTATTTATTTCTTCTCTTCCCTCGGTATAAGGAGAAAAAATGCTCGGTCCATTGGAATCCGCTATAAAGAGTTTACATTGTAATTACATTCGACAGGGAGGAAGCAAAACAGAAGGTGCAATACGCCAGTACTGTTTACAAGTGCGAACTCTGCATCATCGGTTTCTACTCACAGCAGCAGGTCGAAGACCATTTCGTCTCTATGCACAGGCCTGTGAGTGACATTTTATTATTCACTAGGTTATGCACGTGTTACAATTAGTATATACAGGTGTCCCAGCAGTCGATGTTAAACTGGAATCGGGTAACGGGCTGTCATAATAGTTGTAAGTAAAAAAATTGAGCCGTCACGGGACGCCTGGCAGATGTGAAACATCGAAATTGCTTTGTTTAAGTTATATGCCTAAAAGAACAGATTACGACAGGCGTCACCTATGGCATAATGAAAAGATAAAGTATTACAAATTTGGTCCATAAAATAATGACTGTTTATTTAGTTTATTACATAAATAATCTTTTTTATTAAATACAACATACAAAAATTCAACTAGGCGTAAGCGCTGTGTGTTTGGCGGTAGTTATCAAAGGGCGCTACGTTGTCGGCGCGTTCCGCGTAACACTAGTAGGACCAGTGGCTGACAAAACAATTTGAATCTTGTGGTTATACAGATAGGGTTGCAAATGTTTTTGAGTATTTTGTTCGTGTTTTGCATCGCCACGTGTCGCCAAGCCAACAATCAGGTTCAAAGCGACTATCAAAAAAAAATCTAAGTGACGTATATTAAATATTATAGTCATTTTAAAAACTATTTTTCGATTTTTTTTTCTTTGTTATGTAATCTTAAATACTACTTCTTTTAAACTCTGATCTAAATTTTTAACTCAACTACTCCAGCTTGGACGTAAATGTCACTTTTTCCCAATCAAAAATTCAAAATTAATACATAACCCTGTTTTAACTGACTATACTAAAAAATGTACTAGGCGAGTTTGCCAAATAACTTCAAAAGTAGGCGCATTTAAAAGGGTTTTCAAAACGGTATGACCATTGCTAATTTATTCTTTAGATTGCGGACATTTTTTTTTCTTTTCATTATAAAAATAGTTTTGAACAATTTTTTCTCACTTAAAAATAATCTTACTGTACCCCCCGTGGCTTTTATATTTATAATATTGTTTTTGTGTTGTATTGAGATTGTGGAGCTCATTATATATTTTTTAATTAATAAACTGTATAATAATGTATATAATCAAGTAGGTGGTAGAGCCACGCTGAAGCTATTACTGGTTTCAGCGTGAATGGGTCGGCTCTCCCGGGGTAGTACCACCCTCTCATAGAAAACCGACGTGAAGAACAGGCTTGCATTGTTCGTTTCTTCGTCAGTGAGAGCGCCGGAGACCCACCTCCCCTCCTTTTCCACTTTCCCCTTCCCTTTCCCTTCCTCCCCCCCCCACACAGCTGCAACGCACTTTGACTCCCCTGTGTCAGTGCTATGCGGTGGGACACTACACAGGTGACCCACCTTTCGTTTCCCCATAAAAAAAAAAAAAAATTATCGTTCAGAGTGCCAATAGATGTGAAAACCAGACTATATATAACACCGGTCAACACGATTTTTGGGTCTAACTTCTACATGTTAAATTTTGGTTTCTCCTACGACAAAAATAAGGAAAAAAATTTTTTTTTCCGATTAAAGTTTGCTTTTGTAGAAACTAGAACAATTTTTCAATTTTTCGGCAAAAATTATTGATTTTTATATTTTTTCTACACTTTCACTGTAAATTATAATTGGAAAACATTTTTTTAGATACAAGAGTCTTTTTTATTTAAGATTTATGATAAACAATAACATATAGATGTAAAATAACAAGAAACTAATGTCTAAAAGTGAATATTTTTCGTATTTCTTTTATGCTCGAATGAGCTCTCTCGTATTAAACCCCAAATGTAATCTCCCATCATATTCTCGTTGTACTGCCCTTGATATCGCCGTTCAAAGTCCATCACATCTTGGTGAAAACTTTCTCCTTGTTACACGGAGTAGGCCCCCATGTTGTCTTTAAATACGTTCAGATGTAGTAGTAATCTTTTGTTTATGAAATAAATTAAATCATACTTATCGTCGTAAATCAGACCAAAGCAAACTTTATGAGCTAAATATGAATATTTAAGTGTTTTTCAATGTCTAGAATCAGGATTTAAGCAAAAGGACAGAAACCCAAAAAAAATTTTTTTTTTTGTTGACCTGTGTAATAAATTCAATTTAGAAATTATTAAATTTAAATAAGTCATATTATAATTCATTTAAAATAGAAAGGAGAACATTTCAATGTTTTGAGTGTTCACTTCTGTCGGCGTCCTTATGACTCCTTGACTTTAAAAAAAAAGGGTCAAATGATATATTCTCTTATTCTTTCGTGATTTGGACAATTTTTATTGGAGGTCTTTATTTTTCATAGAAACCAGGTCGAGAGCCTTGTAAAGTGTGTTACGTGTACGTAGACGAGAAGAACCTTTTGTATCACGTCGATAACCACTATATGAGGTACATCTGCAAGATGTGCGGTCACGTCGACTATATTGTCAAGTTGGCACAGATTCACGTGAGATCGCATCTCGAGCGACAATGGCACAATGTCATCAAGATAGGCGACGCTGGACCTAACAGTGGTAAGGTATGGCTGAGTTCAATTATTTTCTAATCGATTTGTTTGGCAAGCATTGCCTAGTACCTTAAATGACGTCATTTTTGAAGATTTTTGTATAAACTATAGCCTTCGTTAATCCTTTTAGTCTAATTTAATCTGAATATAGGCATAAGTTTATGCTTGCACATAATATAGTCAAAAGTTTAATACAAAGTTAAAATATTATACGAATATAAAATTAGTATTTGTTTATGTTTTAGTTGTCTGGATGTTATATACCTAGTCTTACCATAAATACTGAAACAAAGAAAAAAAATCTATTGCAAATAACATTTATTACTTTTACAGTGTGTACAGTGTGCAGTTTAATACATAAATATAAAACAATTTAAAATATAAAAAGCTTATTCAAAGTGGTCTCCATTAGCTGCAATACAGTCCATTAAACGTTGAGGGCATTTATCAATAGAAGCATGCACTCTTTCCATGGGAAAATTCTTCACTGCCAATCGTACTGATTGTTTTAGGGACTCCAAATTATTATGGCGTTTAGAGCAAGCCGTACTCTCTAAAACTGACCATAAATCATAATCCAGCGGATTAAGATCAGGACTAGACGACGGCCAGTCTTCAGCTCTGATGAAGTCCGAAACGTTCGTTTCCAACCAAGATTTCGTAGACCGAGCTTTATGACCCGGCGCCGAGTCTTGTTGGAAGGACCATTCTTGGTTATTGAACATGAAGTTGTTAAGGGGCTTCACTACCTCAAGAATGGTATCTTGATACACTTGTGTCGATGTTTAGATACCTTTCTCACAAAAGTATGGCTCAGTCACTTCTTCATAGCTAATACCAACCCATCACTGAAGTCGGATAGTGCCCACGTTGCACATATAAAAATGACAGATTCCAAATTCAAATGTAATATTTTGTTTATTTTAAATTGTAACAGTATTTGTGGCCAGACTAAGTATATAAGGCAACACGTATTTATGCCGACATTCGTTTTATATGCGACTATAAGGTTTATGAAGGCATTTAGCAAATATTAAGTAAAATTGTATGTGTACAAATACATTTATCCAGTGATGATAATGAAGCACAGCGAATTCAATGACATTTGCAAGAAAAAAATATTAACTGACCAAATTAAAAAGTTATAAAACTTCATAAAAAGTGGTGCCAAATGACGTTTCGTAATGACTATACTGATATATATGATTTGTTCGGTTCATACGACTCTAACAATTTATGTTACGTACTAATACTCACAACTAGTACACTGTGAGAACCTTAATTCCTAAACCTTAGTTCACCCATTTAGCCTATAGGTATTATATTTATGTACGATACATAAAAATACTACAGACCCATTAAGAGCAAAATTGAAACATAAGGTAGAAGTAGATATATATACGTCTATTACTTCAATTTTAAGTCTTAATTTATTCTTATATAACCTAGTTTACATTAGAATGTCATTCTGTAATCAAAATACTTTCATATTGCTTATGATTTGTACTCTTTTTGTCTATGCTTTTTCTTACTTCCTTACTCTTTTTAAATTCTAACATCGTCTCTGGTATTTTATTATTAAAAGAAACACTATGAGTTTAATTGGTATTAAGATTTTAATGATGTGATGACATTTTGGTGGAAGAAAACACTGACAAAACAGCAGTTTGGTATGAGGATATTTGCTTGCTCTGACCACAATGACCGCTCTTAAGTAAATACTTTGTCGTGTCCTGAATATTACTTATTATATTTAAATACTAGCGGGCCCGGCAGACGTTGTCCCGCCCTGATTATGAAAAAATCCTTGACAAATTATATACTAAAACGTTCCCCATCAATCACTCTATGCACCGGTGAAAACCGCATGAAAATCCGTTCGGTAGTTTTTGAATTTATCGCGAACAGACAGACAGACAGACGCGGTAGGGGACTTTGTTTTATACTATGTAATGATATAAAAATCCAGTGCCATAATTTTTGTCCACGATAAACTCCGAAACTACTCAATTGCTCTTGACTACCACTTGAGAGATTGGATAATTTATATTTCGATTAATGTCCTCAATATCTTTTAATTACAAATTAAATGATTGCCAATGTTGATTATTGTTATTAATTGTAAGTTTCATCAGTGTCGAACAGATGGAGTTTTAAATTAGTTTGTTAACAGAAAAATGTAGGACCAACTATTATAAATAACTCATAGATGGTGCCACGTTTTAATTTTGTATTTCTTTTTCAACTCCAGTTTATTTTGTGGTGCACGTGTTTTATTCAATTCAACGTGTAATAACTGAGCCACAGCAACGCGAGTAGTCCGGTGAAGCTGTTAAGACCTTGCTAGGTCAATAGCGTAGTCAGTACGAAAAAAAAAACCACCGCAAGCAGCTAGTAATATCTATAATTTTGAACATAAAACAGTGTCGTTTTAGACTAAAAAGAAAAAGAAAGAGTCTGGGAATAAAGTGAGTCAACCGAAGCCTGGCGATTTGAGGAAACTTCTATCAAAGACTACAATTGAAGGCTATCAATGTCTGGAATGTGATATGTTTTTCAAGTAAGTATTTTTCAGTATTAGTTATAAGAAAGTGGATAAATATTCGGCTTATTCAAATATATACAGACTACCTTTTGTTCGTGGCTTCGATCGCATCCATGGGGCTTTTACCTATCCTTAAGGAACAGCATTTTTTTTAGTATTACATGTACCCTATGTCCTATCTGTACCTCTAATCGCTTGTATGCAAAATTTAATACTCGACCATGTTGGAGGTTATTTATCCCGTGCATTACATACCGACATTTTACATATATGTATATCCGGTGAGTTACTATTGACCTGCGTCCGTACTATTGACTATATCGGGGGAGTTACTAATGACTGGCTACTTTTACCCATTTATTTATCCAGGTCTGAAACACCATTGCGTAATAAACAACGTATAGTCGGTCAGTCAGGGAAACCAATTACCACTCTATAGGCACAGTGACTATTTATCCGGGCAGAGCTTCGCCCTACAACAATTTCAAGTGCCCACAGATCAACGAAAGCTTGACTTTTATAGGCCGAACTCTCTAATAGGGTGGCGCTAGTGTTAATGTTCCGGTCGCGTCTCGGATTTGTTGGACCAGAACCAGAAGTAAATGATCCGTTTAAATCATTTGAATATCGTTTTAGTTAATAAAAATATTATAAAGGCCATATTAAATCATTAAAATGAATTACAAAAATAGAAATCATTACAATTGGTTCGGTATCGATGCATCTTGATTATTTTTGGTTGTCAGCTTTGGTTGAAGGCCAATGACGAGACACTGGGCTTCCTCGGTCAGACAGTTGGGTTAGTCACATCTACGGGTAATTCGTCGTAACTATATTCAGTGCTACGTTTCTGTATCGGCTAATGTTTTATTTGATTGTTCTTGGTGGATTAATCGATCAAATTATAAACTAAATAACCATGACGTCATACTTTCACATAGACTTCATTTTATCTTCGTCCCGATATGGAGATTAAATAGCCATTTCATTTATACAGGAGGTCAATCGCTAATAGGAATCATACTGAAAGGGTTTTGTGGAAGGGCTATTGTTTCAGTACGTCTTTAGGTACATAAATTACGCGAGGTAATCAGAGAGGTGGGATCAAGCCGAATCGCACTAAATCTCACGTGAGGGAAAGAGGGGGTTTCGGCATATATCATGTAATTTTTTCTGGCAAAAGATTGTGTTAACATGTAACAAAATCAGATTTATTTAAAGTATAAAACTTGTTTCTAGACTAAAGTATGCAGAAATCTGACAAAATTCTTCTATATATTAAAATCCATAAGAAGATCGATGTAAAGTTATTTAATATCCATATATCGAAATGTAATGTAGGGGGTAGAGCCACGCTGAAGCTATTACTGGTTTCAACAGGAATGGGTCAGCTCGCACGGGGTAGTATCACCCGATCCATAGAAAACGGACGTTAAGTAACAGTGCTTGCATTGTTGCGTTCCGTTCGGTCAGTGAGAGCGCCGGAGCTCTCACTCCCCTCTTCTCTCCTTCCCTTCCTCCCCCTCCCTCCAAACACAGGCTGACAACGCAATTGCGACTCCCCTGGTGTTGCTAGTGTCTATAATCACTTACCATTAGGTGACCCGCCTGTTCGGTTACCACCTATAATATTATTAAAAAAAATGTAATGATATATCTAATAGATTTCCATGTACTTTGTAATTATAATTGATTAGCTGCTGTCACCTATCACTGCAACACAAAGTTTGTTGTAGCGGCCAATCAATGCCAGGCGGAAGTATGAAGTAACATCCGGTCAAGTTCTCGTATTGGAATTCAATTAAATGTTATAAAAGAGTAAATTTAGGATTAAAAATAATGAGGTAAAATGTGTTTGTTTTTAATGAATCATAATCATTTGAAATGATTTAAACGAATTCAAACTACGAATATTGAAAGATTTCACAAGAGATTAAGACGCAGGAGAGACGTCTCGAAACAAATATCACCAGAGAGGAGCGCAGTTAAAAAAATGCTCAAAACGCCTCACCTATATAGGCGAAATATAAATTATCCTATCTCTCAAATTGGACGAAATTTTACATAAATGCCAACTCTCATGAAGATCGGCTGAGTAGTTTCGGAGTTCATTGTGGGCACAAACATCATGACACAGGATTTTTACATATTTAGATTTCCTGTTGTAGTGATCCTAACGTAATGGAAGAGCCCCTGTAAATTGTCTTAGTAGAAAATATTGATTATGGGAATTTCACTATTAAAATTTATGTATACTGCCCAGGTCCTAATAACAAATACTGTATGATGATGGACTATCTGTTAGAATTTCTTATCTATACTTCTATACTAAATTATATTTATATATATATATGTATATATTATTATTATACATAGTATAAAACAAAGTCCCCTACCGCGTCTGTCTGTCTGTCTGTTCGCGATAAACTCAAAAACTACTGAACAGATTTTCAAGCGGTTTTTACCAGTGGATAAAGTGATTCATGAAGAACGTTTTGGTATATAATTTGTCAAGGATTTTTTTTTTATAATCAGGGCGGGACAACGTCTGCCGGGCCCGCTAGTCAATACATAGTATAAAACAAAGTCCCCTACCGCGTCTGTCTGTCTGTCTGTTCGCGATAAACTCAAAAACTACTGAACAGATTTTCAAGCGGTTTTTACCAGTGGATAAAGTGATTCATGAAGAACGTTTTGGTATATAATTTGTGAAGGATTTTTTTTATAATCAGGGCGGGACAACGTCTGCCGGGCCTGCTAGTTAATATTATAAAGCTGAAGAGTTTCTTTGCTTAAACGCGCTCATCTCAAGAATTACTGGTCCGATTTGAAAAATTCTTTTAGTGTTAGATAGCTAATTTATCTTTTTTTTAATGTCATAGGAGGCAAACGAACAGGTGGGTCACCTGATGTTAAGTGATCACCACCGTCCATAGATACTAACAACACAAGGGGAGTCGCTAGTACATTGCCAGCCTGTGTATGTGTCGGGAATGGGGGAGGGGAAGTGGGTCTCCGGTGCTCTCACTAACCGAACGAAACGCAACAATGGAAGCACTATCTATTACTTCACGTCGGTGTTTCTGTGGGCCGGTAATTTATTATATATCATCATGCTAAGACCAATAGGATCGGAGCACCAATAAATATCAAAATCGGAGTTAACATACGCATTATTAAAAAAATACTTTCACCTTCTACGGTAGACGAAGTCGCGTGTTAAAGTTAGCATTAGCCCAAAGTAAGTCGCGGGCAGAAGCTAGTTTTCTAATAAGTCTAATGTATCCGAATAATAATTACTGTTCACAGAAGTTCCAGAGCTAGGAAAAGTCACGTGGCGCGATATCACAGGGAGGGGTTTCATTGTGACCATTGTAAAAAACGCTTCGTCAATAGAACCACCCTAACAACTCATCTCAAGTAAGTGATTTTTTTTAAAAAGAATAGTTTTTTCAATTATATGGTAACTTTTCTTTTATATGATAGGAGGCAAAACGGACATGTGGGTCACCTGATGGTAAGTTATCACCACCGTCCATAGACACTTGCAACACCAGGGGAGTCGCAAGTGCGTTACCAGCCTGTGTTTTGGGAGAGCGGAGAGGGAGGTAGGGGAGGCGAGGTGGTCCTCCGACGCCCTCACTGACTGAACAAATCACAACAATGCAAGCGCTGTTACTTCACGTCGATGTTTCTGTGAAAGGGTGGTACTACCCCGAACGAGTCTACCCATTCACGCTTAAACCAGTAATAGATTCAGGGTGGCTCTACCACTTACGAAAATTGTTTTTAATAGATTCAGGGTGGCTCTACCACCTACGAAAATTGTTTTTAATAGATTCAGGGTGGCTCTACCACCTACGAAAATTGTTTTTAATAGATTCAGGGTGGCTCTACCACCTACGAAAATTGTTTTTAATAGCTTCAGGGGGGCTCTACCACCTACGAAAATTGTTTTTAATAGCTTCAGTTTGGCTCTACCACCTACGAAAATTGTTTTTAATAGATTCAGGCTGGCTCTACCACCTACGAAAATTGTTTTTAATAGATTCAGGGTGGCTCTACCACCTACGAAAATAGTTTTTATGGAATGACCAAAATCTTTACAGATTATAAGTAATTATTAACATTTGATAATTAAAAGTCCATCTTTGTAAGCCTCTTTAAACCTTATGACACTTCTTATATTACAAGTGATAATTTTTTTTGCTATTGTTGAGTAGGTAACAGTACAAATGTCCTGTAATAATATCAATGTTCTGGCAAGGTAGTGGCCCTCTTTTTAGGACTTTCCAGGGAGCTTTTGTAGCAAATCAGAATCTATGCTCCGTACTCTTATTTCCCATCCACTTCACTCTTGCACTTGTGTACCCAAACTATACTAAGTAAAATGCAACTATTCAGTATATTACAAAATATAGGGACAAATAACACAAGATTATGAATTTTTTTTTTTTTTTATTTATTTAAACTTTATTGTACCCCAATTACATACATATATTCATTTAAAAAAAAAAACATTTCACGTTTTGTTAACGGTACAATGGGCGGCCTTATTGCTATTAGCAATTTCTTCCGGGCAACCTTTGGATGGATTTTTCAATGGAGTATAGTCAGGGGTATTCTGGGTGTACAGGTATAAATACTAGTTTGTACCACCTAAGTTAGTGGCACGTAACTGTAATATATATATATATATATATATATATGTAGATGTATAGATTGGTACATATATGCACATAAGCGATTTTTAAATTGATAAATAGTGTTTTTCGACAGAGTTTCTAAAAATATAAGTATAAAAGTAGTTATAAAAATATTTGTTTTTTTTATTATTATTATGATCCCACCAAAACCTCCACTTTCTTTATATATGATATTAAAACTTTCTCCACGAAGAAATACATTCATGAGATGATGATGGCTCAGTGGTTCAAAACCTTGGGAATGATCCACAGCTTTCAATAATGGATAATACCTTAATGAGTAGCATGCCGTTAGGGCGTCCTCTAAGTCCTCTTGGCTAGGCTACCACCCTCAAATTGAAAACCAAACGCAAAGAACCTGTAGGTCTGGAGTAGTTCATCGTAGACCAATGAGTAAACTTAGTTTTAAACACGAATTGACGTACCATGTATACACGCAGCTCTACTATAACTACATACCTACTATTTCAATCTATTTATTGGAGTCTATTTTATTGTTCTAAATTTATACTTCTTGAGTCTTGAATTTGTAGTTACAGTATCTATACCTATTTAATGTGACCATCTACGAAGTTATGTGTGTCTGTGTTATTTCTTTGTTCTTTTAATTTTTTCATTATAACATTAATATACGTCCGTTTACCATCATATGAGCTCCCATAGAAAATCAGCGCTGCAGTACTCCTGTACTGCATTTATTTACCTCCTGAATGGGTTTGCCGACTATTGGACTTTTTTTTTTCATTTGTAAGATGTGTTTAATTTTTTTTGTCTCAGTTGTTTAATTTAATTGTATGGTTGTTCCAACAATAAATTATTTATTTCTTCTTTTCTTCTTTCTAACAAACGACTGTATAGTCGCTAGCAATATTTTTACAGGATACTCATTAGTCGATTTTCGTTCTAAAGCAGTTTAAAAAATATGTGCTTAATATTTGACGTAATTATCTCGAGAAACGCAAAACTGATATACACTTAACATCAGGTGATTTGCGCAAAAACGAACTGGTGTAATAAATGGATCACGCCCTGTCGCGTACCTTGAACCGCGCCCCGCTTCCCATTGTTCGACCGTGCGGCGTTCCCACGATAACCAGTTACGTAATGATTAACCTTGAAAAAGGCCCTTTAAAATTGTTCATTGAACCTAGGCCTGATTTGTTTACCTTTAAAAGTATCGTTCCCATACTTGTAATATTTTTATAACAAACTTTAACAAAGGTTATCTTTGTTGTTTATAAATATTTGTTTTGATATTATTATTTTATATGTTAAATGTGACCATGAACTATTACAGGATTGAATAATGTCACCCTTTAAATATTCATCTTGTATATGGTTGCTTAATATCATATCTAAGTTGCGTTTGAATGGATCTCTGTAGACTGCACGAGGGTCCCTTGCCACGGCAGGAGTGCCCGATATGCCACAAGATGGTGAGGGTCATACAGCTGAAGTACCACATACAGCGGCATCAGAACAAAAATCGGTACGATTGTACGGATTGCAATAAGGTGTTCTCTCACTTGACAACTTACCAGGCTCATCTCAAGTACTCGAGGGCGCACGCTTCCGACCAAATATTCAAGTGAGTGTGCCATTTTTTGTAGCCCTAAGTTCCAGTTGTTTCTTTTGTTGTCTTGTTCTATTTACCATATTATTATTACCGTACTAATGGGCCCGGCTGACGTTGTCTCGGCCATGCCCTATAATAAAAAAAACTTGACAAATTATATACCCTAAACCTTACTCTATATAAACCTTCCTCATTAATCAATCTGCCTACTGGGGAAAACTGCATGAAGATCCGTTGATCGTTGATCCGATTATCGTAAACAGACAGACTGACGGCGGATGACTTTGTTTTATAATATGTAGCGATAAAAGAATTTCCCTTAGCAATATAAAAAAAAACATTTGATTATTTGATATCACTTTGCGGAATTCCGTCATGAGTGCTTGACCGAATGTTACTTCGTACATCCGCCTGGCATTGATTGGCCACTGCAACAAGTTTTGTGTTACAGTGATAGATGGCAGCAGCCAATCAATTGCGAGCGAAAGTGCAAAGTAACATCCGGTCAAGTATATGGAAAGTCTATTACAGATTTCCTAAACTCAAACAGATCGTCCAGAAAATGATTGATTATTTATTAATTTTTACTAACATTCATTAACCGAGCTAAACATGGTATGGTGGTAGGATTTTTTCTAACCCCGCTTGGCTAGCTACGACCCTTGAGTTAAAAATCAGTCCGCAAGCACCAGTTGGTGTGTTCTGGCAGCTGCAGTTGAGAGCCAGCCCACCTCTAGGTTCAGCGTGTTTACCATCTATCGTTATTCAACAGCAAATTAAATTGTGGTGAAGCCTGCAATAAAGTAATAAATCATCAAGTCTCACTTAATTGTTGCTATGTATTCCATGATAGGAATTGTTTTAGGTATTATTTTTATAAATATTTAGCCGTCATCATCATCCACCTGTAAAAGACCCACTGCAAGGTCATAGGCCTCTTCCCGAAGGAAGGTATGGGCATAATCATCGACAGCCCACGACGTATTGGAGATTGTACTTGAGAAATCGACAGTCCTATGTTTTCCCATATACAGTGGTACTACAAGAACGTTTCTCAGGTTCAGTTTGCTTCACGATCTCACGATGTCGTTCCTTCACTGTCAGCCGATAATGTTACTAATTTAGATTAGTGAATGTACGAAAATTCCTAAAAATTTCTCGGTACATACCTGGGATCGAATCTACGGACATTGGACTGATATTCTGCCGATTAAATCACTAGTCCACCACGACCTAGATTTACCCATCAAGGAGATTATCTGCACCTTCTAGTATAATGTTTGGAATGAAAGCATATCGCTAACATTAAAAAAAAATAATAATAATATATATAAAAATCCAGCGTCACGTTTGTCCACGATGAACTCGGAAACTACTCAACCGATCTTCATGAGAGTTGGTATTTATGTATGATTTGGTCCAACTTGAGAGATAGGATAATTTATATTTCGTTTAATGGTCTCAATATTTCTTAATTACAAGTTAAATAATTGTCAATGTTGATTATTGTTATTAATTGTAAGTTTCATCAGTCTCGTTCAGATGGCGCGTTACATTAGTTTGTTGACAGAAAACTGCAGAACCGACTGTTATAGATTTCTCATAGATGGCGCCACGTTTTAATTTTGAATTGCCTTTTAATTTATTTTATTATTGCATGTGTACTTATTTTAATTCAACATGTCATAAGTGAGCAACGCGTGGCCGTGTTAGCTAGTAGTATATATATAATGCTTATATACTACATTACCACAGGTTCCCGTGTCCAATGTGCAATAAAGGTTATCCAAGTAAAGAAGCCATGCAAGACCATTTTAACTATCAACACCTCGGGAAGACGTCACACAAGTGTCCCATATGTGAAAAGGTAACAATAGCCAGGGTTTCTTTTTGTAGGGGCCGGCCCGCGTGGGCATACCGTGCCCTTGAAGGGGATTTACAGAATATCGAAAAATTGCCATAAACCTGAAAAAGTAAGAGTTAAAAAAAAGTTTTTTTAATAGGTAAGTTATCCAAATACAAAATATAAGCTATCTTTCCTGAACAGTTAAAAAAATATGGACTCGAAACTTTCCGAGAATTAGCGTGCCCCCAGAAAAAAAGTGACATGAAAGGTGTGATAATAGCTATATTGTAATTTAATGGTCGTTTGATAAAAATTACACTGACTCACTATCAAACAGTTACGCTAGAGACTTACGTTTAAAAATTAGAAATAAATTTATTTTCCACAAAGTTTATGCAAGTATGCCACGTGCACGCCCGTTCTCGGTGAGAAACAGTGTTACCAACTCTCAAAGATATTTATCTTTGATTCCTCTAAAAAATTATAATAAATAATTATGATACTGAAGTTTGGGGACGTCTAGAAGTGTATAGTTTGTTTTATTATTCGAATTACTATTTTTTTTTAATTAAAGTTACCTTTATTCTTGTACATGTGCAATATTTAGATATATCTCTTCATAATAATTTACTCATTAAAATGATTCCAAAAATTTGCTTTATTAGGTTATCTAACAGCATATACTAAATAAAAAAGTTCCCGTAGTCCACTGAAGCTGTAAAGGCTTCGCTAGGCCAATAGAGTAGTCAGTTCGAGAAAAAAAATTTGGTGTGTCTGTGTCATGACACGGCCGTTTGTTGTACGTGAATACGTCTCGTAACGGGCGATATTTTCTATATAAATTATTATTATTCCTCCAAGAAATCCCATCCCGGTTCAATTTGGGGGGAAAGAGAAAAATGGCGTCGTTCCGGACGCGCCATTCTACCATCGTGGGGAGAAATATGTGGGGTACTTAACTGGAAGTCAGTGATATTTACTGTCAAAAGTTGTTGCAAAGGTGTGAAACGGAAGTGCGTGTCACTCAGAAATAAGCCTCGTGTAAGGTTCCAGTCGAATTAATAAATATATCAAATGTTATGTTTGGGTTTTTGACTGGAGCCTTAGTCCATTATTGTTGTTATTTCACTGTATATTTCGTAATGTCGGTGATATTTGCTATGTAATATAGTTCAGTTATTGTGCAAAAGTGTAGTGATTGGGAAATAAACCACGGAGCATAAACTTTGTGATGACACAAAGACTCCCTGCAAAGTTTTAACAAAGGTGCCACCGTCTTGTTAGAATATTACCTAAGTACTTGATAATGGCAGTAATAATGTGGAAAATTAGTTGGCATTAAGGAAAAAATGCTATGTTGGCAAGTGTTATCTGAGAAATTAACTCTAGATTGTTCTCCCCCACAGCCGATAGCATCGAGGGCCAATGTGGAGAAGCATATGATGAGGGTTCACGGGGAGAAGAAGGAGAAACCGAGGAAACACGTATGTGCAGTCTGCGGGAAGGGATTCACTGTAAGTATAAGATTTAATCCTTAAACACCGCAGATAATTTTGGTAGGTGATAGAGCCACGCTGAAGCTATTACTGGGTTCAGCATGAATGTGTCGGCTCGTCCGCGGTACTACCAACCTCTCACAGAACACCGACGTGAAGTAACAGTGCTTGTATTGTTGCGTTTCGTTCGGTCAGTGAGAGCGCCGGAGGAACACTTCCCCTCCCCTTCCCCCTTCCCGTCCTCCCCCTCACCGCAAACAGGATGGCATCGCACTTGCGACTCCCCTGGTGATACTAGTGTCTATGGACAGTGGTGACCGCTTAACATCATGTGACCAACCTGTTCGTTTGCCTCCTATGACTTAAAAAGAAAGAAGTGAAGAACTAAAATGTTGGCTTGACTTCACCTGTCAATGTAGGCCAATAATATTTTAAGAAGCTCAGCGACTGTTACTTGTAAATACTTGAATATTCCATATTCAGTGTCGAGACTTGCACATTTTCATAATTAGATCTTCACATCTGAGAATAGAATAGAATAGAGCATAGAATCTTCACATTTTTTGTCGAGTTTCGAGAATATGGTAGAGATGTAGCAGCAGCGGGTCCACGGGAACCGGCAAAATTTTGGTAAAAATTGAGAAAAAAAGTCTGGGAACCTCTGGTATAGATCTTAAATGTTTACAGTTTTGGAAAGTGCCAGGGACTAACGAATTAATTTTATTTATTCTCAGGACAAGAAAGCCCTAACTCAGCACGAGGTCATCCACTCTGGGGAGAGGCCGTTATCATGTGACCTCTGCCCGCAGACGTTCAAGCAGAAGGCCTCTCTCTACACTCACAGGAAGCGAGTCCACAAGGTATTCCCGACTAAACGCGTCCTCCAGTACATGGACACGGGCGCACCGTCCTAGCACGCACCGAACCGGGTCCCGGAGGCCCGGGTTCTGTACCTTGAACCGGTTAATGGAAGTTCTGAAATTAATCTATGAAAGTTCTCGGTTGCAAGTTAAATATAATGATCAGGTGTTCTATATAATGGAGACAAAATTACAACACTGTACCTATTAGTATCTACAATCCATCTATTATTGGAACCGAGTTCCGTGATGTGGTTTGCACAAGGAGTGAGCTGGTAGAAATCGTCACGTAAGTGAAAAGCGTTATGCTCCTCTGTCTGTCTCTACGTCTCTATTTATTGTGTAGGTTCCTGTTGGTATCTACTATGGGATTACAATAATAGGTACGTCCATAAAAAAGTCTACGGTCATCTTTTTTGTTATTGGAACGAAGTTGTGTAATGTGGATTATGTAAAGAGTGAACTGTTAGAAATCGTCACGTAAGTGAAAAGCGTTACGCTCCTGTGTCTCCGTCTATTGTTTATGTGCGTCTTGCGCTGCCGGTTATATATCCTCAACACTATGGAAATTACATTCAAACCTGTAATTTAACGCATTTTGACGGACACTTCTTTATATATAGAGATGGTTCTCCTTAACTGTAAACTCCATAGAGTCATGATCGCTATCAGTCTAATTGCTTGAACACTGATTTGACGTTTCAAGCCGTTTGACAGTTCACAATGTTGCCAACGTAAAAAAATAAATTATCGAAATCGTTTTGTAAAATATACGAATATGTATAAAGAATAAAAATGTTACATTATTTTAAAAGATATATACATTGATTAACATTATTACTGTAATAATTATTAGATGTTCGTACGATAACGTTATGTGTATAATAGCTCTATGTGGGGGCTTTATTAGTTTTCTAATGTTGTAGAGAAAATTATACAGAATAAAATTACCAGAAAAATGTTTGTTTTTGTTTTAAAATTATCAAATTTTTAAGTACCTATTCCCTAATTATACCCAAAGTGGTTGTGTTAGTTGATCGTGTAATCATTTTACAGATAAAAAAAAGTAATTTAAAAAACTTTCCAATTTTTTTTTTATATCGTAGCACGGCAAAGTGACTGCACTATGCCTGATGGTAAGCACAGTACAATCCAAAAACAATGGCGACCACCGAGTGGGAGTTTTTGGCGGGATTTTGGTCTGTCATGTAGTGGATTTTATATTTTATTCATAATCTTGTGTTACTTGACTCTATATTGTGTGAAATTGGTGGTGTTTTATGTAATATAGTTTGTTTATTGTGCATAAGTGAAGTGAATGGAAAATAATACAACGGACCATGAATTCTGAGATGCCACAAAAACTCCATGGAAAGTTCTAACAAGATGGCCACCATCTTGTTAGTTCATTGAAATTATATCAAGAAACTTGTAATATCGATACTCACTTGACAATGGCAGTAACAGTCTACTAGAAGACTGGTTGCCAAAATGGAATAGAAGAAGAACTTGAAATACTATTAACTACTCGACAATGGCAGTCATAATCTAAAAGATTGGTTGCCAAAAATAAAGTAAAAAAAAAATCAGGCTATTCAAAATATTATTAAGTTTTAAAACAGAATCTTTGTATGCTGTAATTAAATATTGAAGTTTTATAAATTCATTGTTCTATAGTAGACTATTTGCTTTAATAGTGATTAATATACTAGTTTCTGCTCGCGGCTTCGCCTACAATAATACAGATTTGATATATCGACTTCGCCAACAGTACCCCATGTCCTTCTCAGTACCACAGACGACGTGTATGCAAAATTTCATTCATTGCCTATATAGAAATATTCACAGACTTTGTTTTAGTAGGTAGGTAACTAAAAGAAAATGTAATAAAGTAACGACTAAATTTTTTAGCGGGAGTTACCTACAGGAATTCCTTCATCGCACATACTCATAGCTTTTCAAAGTTGATCGATCGAAGTTAACAATACTGAGGTGGATCGCCAGTTACAGTATTCCTTTATTACGTGGAGTTAAATCCTACATGGGACACTCAAGAGGCTCGGGGAAGCTTGAGTACTGTGGACTACCCCACTGCTAAAAGCGACCCTAAGGAGACTCCTACCGACAAAAAACCTCCATGATGAACCGATGACTGATGTAATCCAGTTCTCCGACTGCCTCCCAGTCTGCCGAACCTATACGATGGAAGGTCAGGGACCCCGCCCCTTCTAAAGTCCCCCAGACCACCTCGCTCTTAAGTCGTCAAAGTGTAAAAAGCAAACACACATTCGCATTTACAATATAACTGAGGATCTCAAAACACATATTTCGAGTCCAGTTAACACAAGACACTCTAAGAATTTAATATTGTAGTTATAACTCCCTTATAATTTACGAACTCGTTTTAATTTTACGTCGGAAATAATAAAAAAATACCTTTGTATTATTGGTATTTGTCTCTCTTTCTCTCATTACTTTTCCCAATTTGAATATGCTTCTAACATTACCATCTCAGGCGGCAAGACGAAGTAACACAATCCGTGGTCCAGAAACGAAACAGCTTACAGGGCAAAATTGACACTTGATGTATTTAAAAAGGTAAATAATAAAACCACAAAAATAACAGTAATTTATGTATTAAAATTTTGCATCATACAAAAATTTCAAATAGGAAATTTATATAAAGTTCTGTTTTTATTCATTAATAATTTAACATTACTACATATACCACAGACCAGTGAACGACAAATTATTACAGAGACAGAGTGCCTACTAAAATAAAACACAGATTATATCAAGAACCCTGTAACAGATTGACGATAAAAATGACCAGTTATTAATTCATACCAAATATCAACATAATAACATCTTCAAATATCTACACACAAATTACTATTTAACCCTCCAATCGTCCTTTTTAAAATGCGGTCCGTCAACAACCTCTTATCGGAATAAACATATATTTTATTTGTTACACTGTAATAATTTAATCAACCAGCCAATGACGTGCGATGACACGAGATATTAACAGAAGGAAATAGAATGATTTTTTTTTCTGTCGAACTGTCTACGTTATTGACTTAGCAAGGTCTTAACAGCTTCACCGGATTACTAAGGCGAGCGCTTAACGACAGTCACACAGACAGACACAGACAAAAATCGATCCAGTAGTTTTGATTTATTCATTACTGCCCGTGGCCCGCCTGCGTTTGTTGCAATGTAAGCGGAAAAAATTTAATTATTTACAACATCACATTAGAAACCTCAAAAATAACACTATTTCTCCACTATTTAATGGATGTTATTATAGATATAAACCTTCTTCTTCAATCACTCTATCTATTAAAAAAACCGCATCAAAATCCGTTGCGTAGTTTTAAAGATTTAAGCATACATAGGGATATAGGGACAAAGAAAGCGACTTTGTTTTATACTATGTAGTGATTACTTTTGTACGTTACGTCCGGTAGTCTACAACGAAGCGTTCAAACAGATATGTATAATTAAAATGAGTCATTACATTTCAAAATGAACCGAGTCCAATCATAATCTATATATATATAAGAGATTCCCACCTATATATTGACTCATCACGATATCTCTGGAACCATAAGGCGTAGCGACTTGAAATATGGTAGGAATATTCCTTTCGCCGAGTAGAGGTCAGCTAAGAACGGATTTTACGAAATTCCACCCACAAGGGGGGTTGCGGGGGGGTAATCAGGGCGGGACAACGTCAGCCGGGCCCGCTAGTCGTTAGTATAAGATCTTTAATTTTTTTTAAGATTCACAGTTATGATACGTTGTGAACGAAGTCTAAATTTTGCCGTTCATTATTATTATTATTATTATTTTGTTTTGTTCACTTCAAATATATGTATAAAATTTGAAGATCTTTAAAAAAAATACTTTAAATCTTATGAACGACTAGTCTCTGCCCGTGACTGCGTCCGCGTGGAGTAGTTACATTGGGCTAACGCCAACACGCAGCGGAAGCTCTCAAGAGGAAAAAAAAACCTGATTTTGAAACATTCTTCATTGGTACTCCGCTCCCATTGGTCTTAGGGTGATGATATATAGCCTATAACCTTCCTCGATAAATAAGCTACATAACACTGAAAGAATTTTTCAAATTGGAATAGTAGCTCCGGAGATTACCCCCTACAACGTCACAAACTTTACCTCTTTATAATATTACTAGCCGACCCGTGCCCACTTCGTTGGGCGATAATAGGCATTATCAAGGTACAACTTTACTCTAGAACTCAATCATATATCTCTCATAGTTAAGGCAGCGTTCGTAAGAAACGTTTTCGTTCGACCAATTTTCTCCGACTCCCCAGATATTACCCCCTACAACCTCACAAACTTTACCTCTTTATAATATTATTATAGATTAAGTATAGACTAAATTAGACTTGGCTTATTTTGAATTGTTTAACGACACGTTTGTATGAGTTTGACTCAAACATTGGCAACGCTTTTCCGGAAAATCGACACACGAAATTATCCTCCATTGTGTTTCACGTCTGCAAGTTATCAAAATTCAAGTGAAACTCGGGTAGATTTTACACTTCAGTATTGAGACGAAAAACAATTATTCGAAAAAGCAGTGTCTCTTGAAAATCATTGAACAAAGACAAGTCAACCAAGCTGTATAATACTGGCAACTTATACTTTGTTTAACAAGAAGCAATAAACATAAACAACTAGTTTAATATAAAAAGTCTATATAGATAAGAGGTCGATGACATTAATGCTTGTTCAGAGGTCTGTAGTAACTACATATATTTAAAAAATCGGTGAGCGTTAAAAAACCTACACCTTACTTTATTAAGGCACTTTTATTACTTAAACACAGTATATTACATCTACAATTAGTAATATTACATATTTTTAAAATTATATACGTTCGCTCGAATATATTGGCTTGAAGGAGGGTAATTCGTAAATACAGTTAGATTTCAACTTTAAAAATAATCATTAATGACCTTTTCTAGTATTCAATCTAAGGAAGGAAGAACAGGGGTTCTCAAACGGTCGATCGCGAGCTTTTGAATGGATCTCGAATTAAAAAATTGCCGCTATAGAACCACTCGCAGATTTTGCTCTAGTAGGTAGGTAACTAAAATAAAATGTAGTTAATAATCAACTAAAATTTATTTGATTCACAATTAGACCAGAAAAATCCCCTCATTACTTTATTTTATCGTTTTTAACGAGAATTACCTACACCTTCCTAGACGACAATCCTGCGTCACACATACTCGCAGCCTTACAGAGTAAATTGATTGTACTCTTAACATATTGAGGTGGATCGCCACCAGTTCAAGTTTGAGCACCCCCGTCCTGAAACATTCTAACACAAATTGTCTGGATTTTCGGTTAAAAATTCAGACACACAACGACAGATTATCTTGTCTTAAACTAGATAAAACTTAAGACAGAAAACTTGAATAAAATATACTAACACCGTAAGAAAAAAGGGGCCAAAAGTAACTAGAACACAAACTCTAGAAAATTCGAAAATTCTGTAGCTTGTAATTTAAGCGCAGTATTTCAAATTCGTCTTTAAGCTGAATGTAATTCAAGAGTAAAATTTCATAGGAAAAAAATCACAATTTTTTTCCCGATTCTGAATATACACAGAGCTCAATTAAAAAACGTCAGATATGCCCCTCTTTTTTCGAACTGCAGTATACTAAATTGAGTATTTGAAACATTTTAGAATCCCCCAACTTCAAACATAAATTATTATCATTTTAAAATAATTTACAAGTAATAAATAAACACAAAAATCGATGTTTATTCCAATAATATATCGCAACAAAAACGCAACTGCTTTGTTATAAAACAGATATCTACTATTTTAAAATGTGATATAATCATGTTTATGAGACATTCTCTTTAGATTTTTTTGTTTTAATTTTGACAACCGATCTTCTAGATTATAAATACCATCGAGAGATTATAAATACCATCGAGTAGGTAAAACATTACAAGCGTATAATTTTGACGTTCTAACAAGATGGCGGCCCCCTTGTTATAACTTTCGATGCAGTTTTTGTGGCATCTCATAATTCATGCTCCTTGGTATTATTCACCATGCAATTTTTCCCTTGTGCACAATAACCGCATTATATTACGTAAACACCACAAATATTACAAAATATAGAGTCAAATAACACAAGATTATGAATAAAATATAAAATCCACTATCCACAGACTAAGGTCTCGGTATAAACTCTTCCCTGCGTCCAGCAGCTCATTTATGCTGTTTGCATTTATTTAATACTAGCTTCTGCCCGCGACTTCGTCCGCGTGGAATAGTTACTCTGAGCTAACGCTAACACGTAACGGAAGCTCTCAAAAGGAAAAAAAAGAACTCCGATTTTGAAACTTTCTACATAATTGAACAGCTCCTGTTAAATTTAGCGTGATGATATATAACCTTCCTCGATAAATGAGCTATCTAACACTGAAATAATTTTTCAAATCAGACCAGTAGTTCCTGAGATTTGCGCGTTCAACAAGACAAACAAAACCTCCAACTTTATAATATTAGTATAGATTACTACTCTTCTCTCGTACATGACTCGAGCCGTCATTCAAATTACAATAACTTTGGATAGAATTAGATTAATATAAATAAATTGGAGTAGACACATTTTAATGAAACAAAGACTAAGTTACTCCCGAGGATATGCTTTATGATTTTCTTTTTTTTGTGAACCCAGTACTTTAGCAGTGATACATGTTCATACAGACAGACAGACATTTCTAAAAAGGATTAAATGTATTTTATTACTTACGAAAAAGTACAGACGCGTGAGATTTACATTCTTATTATATGTATAGATAACGATTGAAATACCATAACCTTTATTAATAAGACATACAGTTGCATCCTCATTACTTAAAGATCTTTCTAGAAATATTCTTGTAAAAATATTTAAAAATATATACAATTCGTTTTTCGACGCCATTTTGTTTATATTATAATGAATTATTACATTACTTAGAATATTTTGTACCTACTTATTATATTTTAAAGACAAGTTTTAAATGCATACATTATGATTTAGTGACATGCTTAGCACCTATGTGATGACATTAAGTAAAAATGCTAACAATTTGAATCTCGATTCTAATTATTTTTGGGTCTGTGATGTTTTAGAAATATGTAGAATTTTATAGAAAAAATACAAAACAAAGATGGCCACGCCTTGACAAAGTGCACATATATATGGATTTTTTTAATGCCATCTGGAGGGAAAGTACTCTAATTGATAGAGATAGCAAATTCTACTCCAAAGAAACGTTTCTTTATTTTTGACAAGAAATAAAACTGCATTCAAAGGTTTCCGAAAAATTCTGTATAAATTACACCCTGTAATTTTATTGCATCGATCGTTAGGGTCAATCACAAGGATGAAATCTCGCTAACATACTTGGTAAATTTAATGAAAGGAAAACCTGTTTTCTGATAACCGGTACTAGAATGAATAAATTGTTAGCATATTTTCTAAATTACATTTATATTTTAAACATTTGGTCTATTAACTATCGACATAGAAAACCCACAAAATACGTTATATAACATCATGACAATTCAATAAATCTATTTATAATATATTATGTTCGCACTTCACAAAACATGTACCTTTTCTCAAGCAAATAACCATATAATACAAAGATATAAACTTGAAGTGTTCAAATTCAATATCAACTCTATTACCAATCAATAACAATGAATATAGATTTATTCAAGGCATATTTTGACGCAAATTATCAAATATAGTCAAACCTGAACGGATGACCACTGGATAAACTCTATTAATTAGAGTAACTGCTTTAACTGGACAATAATATAAATTCTTTTCAATATTTGCATAGTGAAATGCTCTCCCTGTCACACCTATTGGTTATTACATGCTTTCTTCGTCGCACATTGCGATAACACCGGCCGAACGTTGTCAATTACAATCAAGCAGAACAGTTATATCTTCAATAATTTCATTCATTTACTGACAATCATGCATTACCCTAGTTGTTTTAAACAAATAACATCCATACTAAACTTCTTACAAAATATACAAAATTGATATAATAAACGAAATCATAGTTATTGAATTAAATAAACTTGAGTTGACCTCTTTGAATCAAAGATACCTAAGGAGGTAAATACCAAGCAGTATTGCGATTGATGCAATCAAATCACCTTTTTAAATCACGACCATTTTAATTGTATACATACCGTACGCGCATACACTTTCCAATATACACCAATAATATGGTAACTGCCTCTTCAGAATCAATAGTAATTCAGGAAAATATAATTTTGAATCATTTTAATCAGTATGGTGGAATTACCATTGACGGTCTCAATATGAAGCTTAAATGCACCATAGATAATAGCATTTTTACATTATCTATTACATAAATGTATTGTATTATCTGTTACATTATTTTACAAATGACAATCAGAAAGCATTCCTTTTTCAAAAAGCCATTTTACTTCAATTCTAGTTTCCTATTATTTGGGGCCTTAAACTCATCATTTCTATACAACGGTTGACCATGACGATATTGTCTCCAAATTATATTCACATTAAAATCACGCCACAGGTAAAAAAAAATCACAGATACTACAACGAACAAAAAAAAATCTCTAATACTTCATAATATCACTTTACATCGACATACCGTTTAAATTTGTACTACAGTTTGTACAGTCCTTGACGATGCCCTCCATTAGAGCGAGTCGCTTCTGCAGATGCATTATCGTCGCATCCTTCTGTCTCAACTGCATTCTCAGCGTCGTTATTGAGTCTTCTAACGCTCCATATACCGCCTGCACTTCTGGCTGATAACTAAACACCTGGGGTGGCTCGTCCAAGCAAAAGAAATCCCTTACCACCGGATGATTTGGTAATTTACTCAAGATGGCGTTGACAAATATCTGTAGACCCCGCACTCTCTCCTCGAGGAAGGCTGGCTCGAAGTTATCCCTGAACCACCGTTTTCCTGGCAATGGGAGATTCACACCCGGCTGTTCAGCCTTTATTCTCGAATATAATCTAACAAAATCGGTATATCTTCGGAAAACTAGCCACGATTGGTCTCGTTTGTCATCTTCCACCTTCAACTTATAGATTGTGAAGCGAGCTCTCTCTTCCATGACTTCGTAACCGACTATCGGTATCTGCAAGGACTCGAAACGTTTTATCTCCGTACTGTGTAAACTCAAATCAATATTACTTATACTGTTTTGAACTCTGTTCATATTATGGTGATTATTTCTATAACTTTCGTTGATATTATTCATGCTCTTGTAATGGTTTCGGGTTTGTATAGGTCTTCTTGTTTCCATTTCATTGTCTGACACCGCTTCCGTGTATCGTTTCTTGTAGAAGTTATTTATTTTCCCGATGTGGTCTGTTGGTGTGTTGTCTTCGCTGGACGTTGATGATATTTCATTGTTCATCGCATCCCTTGCTTGTTGTCTTAGGTTCATGTTTTGTACTATATCCATTTTGTACTAACTTTGATCTGTAAAAGAAAGTATGTATTAGAATTAGTAAGCACTAAGTCTTAGGAATTTATTATCTTAACTCCGCCGTCCCAATAAATTCTTAATAATTTAATGCACATCACCAAAAACTTGGACATGCTAGATTTAGTAAAAGAAATTGGCCAACTCAAGTTCCAGTCTCAGTAACAGTTTTAGACAATAGTTTTAGGTTATGCAACTAAGTCCCAAAACATATTACCGATTTGTCGGATAGTATGTTCAAGAAGCATGTCAAGAGTGTTTTTAATATCAAAAGCCTATTATAGGGTGGGCCAATATGTGGATGATGGTGATGTATGGAAATAATATCCCTTTCTCTACGTTCCCTAAAACCAAGTATTAAGTATTATACTTTGTTATAAATGTATGTGTGATAAAAATATACACGAAATCTAGTTTCTCGCCAGTTCTCGATAATCTACTTGTTTGTCCGAACCGATGGTAGAGTTTTGACGTTCAAGTGCACATTCTGCGGGCTTAAATTGAATAAAGTTATTTTTATACTTGAATCAAAACTGAATTCTTTCCATTCATTTCAAATCTTAGTGGTGGAGCAATGGTGAGCGGCAAAACTTTAGTGGAGACAAAATTTTTGCACAGGCTAAATTTATATATATAATAATAAGTAAATTGCCAAAATAATGTAAATTACAAAAAATGTGGATTTTTTTTGTTGCTTACTAAAACATTTCTAGTAAGATTTTTAAAATAGTAATGTTATGTTTACGCATAAATGTTTCGGTGCAATGTAGATTTATTACCAGATCAATTACAAACAGCCTGTTAACATAAAGTCCCAATTTTACAAAATTATTGATTTTCATAGTTGGAGCTTTAAAATAGTTGATATTTAATAAAAACTTTAATGAGTAACAATAATTTAACTTAAAAAAGTTATATTTTGAAGTAAAACTTCTTTAGGCGCGACTGGATGTAACTGGACGACAATGCAACGGAAGTCCGTTACGGCAACATGGTGGCACGTTTCTGTACCATCCGGTTAGATAATAATTAAACATAGCTAAAACTTCTATTAAATCATAATTAATTTAATTCGTTACTTATCATAGTAATCTGTTCGTACTTTTCTATATTTTATTTACTTTTTTACAAAGAGTTGTTAATAATATTTCCTGTTATTTAAGTTGCCAAATTAGCTGATAGATTGCACTACAGATAATGAAGCTTTGATTTAATTTGTTACTTACATTGAAAACAGATGGCAGCACGGTCGCGCGCCCATACATAATTAATTCTATTGTATGATTTTTATTATTACTCAATAAAATATTATTTTTATTATTATTTTATTTCTTAAAAAAAATTGATTGATTTGTTTATAAACTAAATATTGACAAAATCAAAAATATTTAAAAAGTTTTACTTAAATCGCGTGTGACCGTTACACGCACTCATTTTTTTTAATATCAATTGTTTTCTGAAAACTCTCCTTCGATTAATTAATTAATTGACAATTTAATTACAGCTATTACTTTAAAAATCAAAAGTTGTTAATTTCTATAGAATTTCAAGGAAGAAATTCAAGATTACATAACTGTAATCACTGTACACCACAAAGTAATATTTAAATAATTGATTTGAAAAATCTAAGAACGTTTGTAGTGACATAATAAAGTAATATTTGAAAATAATATTTCAACGTATTTTGAAAAATGCAGAGATCCAACTCATGAACGGTTAATTTATTAATCTATACTAATATTATAAAGAGGTAAAGTTTATGATTTTGTGACGTTGTGGGGGGTAATCTCTGGACCTATTAAACCAATTTTGAAAATTCTTTTGCATTATATGCTTTTATTAAAAAAGCCACGTTATTTTAGAGTGTCATAGGCTATATATTAACCCGAAAAATGAAAAGTCTTTTTTGAGGTAGTCGGATTTGCAAAGTCGGAAGAAAAACGGTCGAGCGAAAACATTTCACACGAACGCTGCCTTAACGATGAGAGATATATAATTGCGTTCTATAGAAAAGTTGTAGAGCTTGATAATGCCTACAAAAAAGTTACCGACAGCATATGTCTACTTCAAAGTTTTTTTTTATTATCAGGGCGGGACAACGTCAGAAATAAATTTAGATTAAAAATAGTTAAAAAGTCTTATTTACTTCTTTAAAGCAGTCTATTTAAATTAAAAATGTATATGTAAAGATATAGACTACGTATGTTAATGAATAAGAAGTTATATTTAAGTTAATAATATTCGATAAATAATAATTTAAAAGTTGCATATTTAATTTTGATAATCACTTCCTCACAGAAAGAAAACGGCGGCATATCTTGTGGCGACATCAAACATAAATCCACCACTGACTCTTTCACTAAAAAAAATAAATTTTCAAAAAAATGTATTAACCGACTTCAATATCAATCAAAAACCCATAAGGCACTAAAAAGCGGAAAATAAATCGTTTATCAAATTAACCAAATTAAATAAAACATATGAATATGTGTGCTACCTAGAGATGTATTGGAAGTCGGTGCCACACGGGAAGTACCAGCTTTCAAATAAATAAAGAATAATCAAAACCGGTTCACCCAGTCCAAAGCTATGAGGTAACAAACATAAAAAAAAATACAGTCGAATTGATAACCTCCTCCTTTTTTTGAAGTCGGTTAAAAAAACCGCTTACATCACCGAGATCGTAACATACATATTTTTTTGATATGAAATATTTTGATGTAGGGATGAGCGATATTAGAAAAACATCGATGTAAAAGTATCGATGTACGATGAACATCGATATAGGGATGATCGATATTAGAAAAACATCGATATTGACATCGATGTTAACATCATATAAAAGTATCGATGTACGATGAATATCGATAACTAAAATCATCGATGTT
This sequence comes from Antheraea yamamai, assembly GCA_036509395.1. NCBI lineage: Eukaryota > Metazoa > Arthropoda > Insecta > Lepidoptera > Saturniidae > Antheraea > Antheraea yamamai. The sequence continues at coordinate 3,209,056 of AP028452.1, forward strand.
TTTACTACCAAATAAAGCTGGCTATTCTATTTATGTCGATGTCTATTCTAGCAAATAAAACTGTCTATTCTATTTATTAAATGTGTTATTGAAGATAAAATACAAGAAAAATGTAACATTCCCAGTATTTTTGGGCACACTGTGTAAAGAAACTAATTCTATAATGTGTTTTCCATTTGTTCTGTTTCATTACTGGTACAGGAGTTCGCCAGCTTTGGAAAGAGCCTTTCTGAAGCTGTTCCTTTTCCTTTTTTCCTTAGAAAGTGAAAAGAAATAACTATTCGTTCGGCTTACGTTGACCAGTATCATCTAGTGTAAAATAATTAAACTTGATAGTAATATATTCCCTAGCTAGTAGTACATCCGACGCCAGATGATCCTATAGAATATATTGACATTTCGATATTTTATTCTCATAACATCGATATGTCGATGTTATCAAAGTCAAAACATCGATGTTTTTTAGCTAAACATCGATGAATATCGATCATCCCTATTTTGATGTGAAACATTTATAGGCGCGGGTGAACCTGATTGTTGGCTTGGCGCGACGTGGCTACGCAAAACACGAACTTTGCAGTATTAACGAAATACTCAAAAACATTTGCTATCCTATCCGTATAAACATAAGATTCAAATTGTTTTGTCGGCCAGTCGTTATACTAGTCTTACGCGGCACGCGCCGACAACCTAGCGCCCTTTGATAAATGCCGCCAAACACACCGCGCCTGCGCCTAGTTGAATTTTTGTATTTAATAAAAATGAATATTTATATAATAAAACTAGCCGACCCGTGCCCACTTCGTTGGGCGGTAATAGGCAATATCAAGCTACAACTTTTCTCTAGAACTCAATCATATATATCTCATAATTAAGGCAGCGTTAGTAAGAAAGTTTTCGTTCGACCATTTTTCTCCGACTCCCCAGATATTACCCCCTACAACCTCACAAACTTTACCTCTTAGATAATATAATTAGTTAATAACTTCTGCCCGCGACTTCGCACGCGTGGAATAGTTATTTTGGGCTAAGACGCAGCGGAAGCTCTCAAAAGGAAAAATACCCCGATTTGAAAACATTTTTCATTATTGCTCCGCTCCTACTGGTCTTAGCGTGATGATATGTAGCCTATGACACTCATAAATAACGTGGCTTTATATTGGTAGAAGAATTTTCAAAATCGGTTTAGTAGTTCCTGTGATTACCCCCTACAACGTCACAACGTCACAAACTTTACCTCTTTATAATATTAGTATATAGATTATAGCCCCTGCCCACGACTTCGTCCGAGTAGTAATAGTTACTACTCTGGGCTAAGGCTGACACACAGCGGAAGCTGTAAAAAAAAAAATTCTCGATTTTGAAACATTTTTCATCTGTGCTCCGCTCCTATTGGCCTTAGCGTGATGATATATAGCCTATAACCATTCTCGATGAATGAGTTATATAACACTGAAAGAATTATTCAAATCGGACCAGTAGTTCCTGAGATTACCCCTTACAACGCCACAACATCACAAACTCACAAGGTCACAAACTTTACCTCTTTACAATATTAGTATAGAATATAAATAGTCATTATTTTATGGAACAAATTAGTAATGCATTAAGCATTATGCCATAGGTGATTCCTGTCGTAATTTGTTCTTTTAGTCATATAACTTATACAAAACAATTTCGATGTTATACATCAGGCAGGGGTCCCGTGGCGGCTCAATTTTTTATTTTACAATGAGTTTTTCTAGTCACCCTATTCTTTAATAAATAAAAAATTCTGTTTATTCAAGAAATAAATTCAACTGTTGAGTAAAACAAGTCCTATCAACATTCAAGTCCTTGGAAAGAGTTAGATAGTGATGCTATTTTTACATTTTTATGTCTCGGTTTGTTTTATTATTTGTCAGTGCATTATGTTCCTTCCTATTCCACTCGTACTGGCTTGGTAAAATTGTGGATACTTTGCAGAATAGTAATACTGCACAAGTGTATGCTAACATGCACCTTATTTACAAGAATGTAGATCGTAATGCCAATGCTGCGGCAAGGGCAACGTAATGGGAGCGTACCCATACTATGTGCCCCATATTTGACAATTTTTTACCCCCTCCCCCCTTGTTGACCATCCGTAGTATATGAGAAGAGCCCCCATCCCCCTCTTGTTTTCACATAGTACTTCATAAATACGGTTTTTAATCATTATTTCCAAAATTCATTTGTCTTTTTTTGTACTGCCTGCATTGACAATGTATCCTTTTAACATTTAATGAACGCATTGTACAGTCGATCGTACAACGACATTATTTTATCGGAACTCGTCGCCATAGAAACATCGATTATTTTAATCGATATTAAACAACGAATCGATTTAGTAAATCGACTTCTGACACTATAAAATTGTGATTCCCTTTTTTCTATTTAGATAAAAATAAAACAATGCAATTTAAAAAAAATGGGGAGATCCCTAACAGATACCCATCCCGTCGGGTAGCTGAGGATAGTTATGTCCGATTCGCACGGACTAAAAGCCCACGGTGCCTACATGCACTTTTTAGGCGGGGAGCTGGGACTGCCGACTGGCACTGCGTCTGCTCCCCGGACAGGTGTAGGCACTCCAAGAAGCCCTGACTGCGGTCTGAGGGGTCACTGCGGTCCGAGGGGTCAAAAAATACCTAAGAGATTCATTTTTGAATAATCAATTCTCTAGACCTAAATTTTTTCATGAATCAATTCCACGGACCACGATTCGAATCAATTTATAAATCAATTTTTTTTTAGCGATGAATCACCACCTCTACACTACACTACAAACTGTTTGTTCTTAATCAACTGACGTCCCGGTATATGTGTGTCAATGTTGCCACCAGTCTGTGAGTTTTAAAATCGGTAAACTCTGCGCACCATATTTGAAAAGCGTAAAAGCGCGAAATTTCCTTTAGAGGATACTAGCGGGCCCGGCAGACGTTGTCCCGCCCTGATTATAAAAAAATCCTTGATAAAAATTATACACCAAAACGTTCCTCATGAATCACTTTATCCACTGGTGAAAACCGCATGAAGATCCGTTCAGTAGTTTTTGAGTTTATCGCGAACAGACAGACAGACAGACGCGGTAGGGGACTTTGTTTTATACTATGTAATGATTGACTATGTGATGAAAACCTAAGCCCCACCCTGAATAGGTAAATAGTATGGGTATGTTCCCATATCATGGAAGGCATTACTGTGACTTTCTAAATGTTAATCAATCGTATTTAGAAGATGAATTTTATTTTATTCATTTGTTTTCCTTATGTTATTTGGTTTCCTTTATTATTAATGAAACTAATCACCCAATACAAATGTCGTTCTAATATAGCTTAATTCTAGTTAAAATAACAATGTAAAATGGTGTCACTATTTGTCTCTTGTTAATAGTAAAAATCACTAGCTAATTCTTTTTAATGATTGAAATGGTTATGAAACCTGTTTTACTAAATGACTTAATTCGTTTTTAAATACTTAGTCTGGCCATAAATACTGTTACAATTAAAAATAAACAAAATTTTACATTTGAATTTGGAATCTGTCATATTTATATGATTATTCATTGAGTTTTCTCATTTTGGCGCCAATACATTGTACAATATTTTGCGATATTAAAATGGAGTGGTGTATTAAAGAGAACCGAATCGCTGTGATTGCATTACACAAAGTAGGTATGGAGCCAAATGCAATATTTAAAACTCTCCATATGCTTGGTATTAGTAAAATATTTGTGTACCGGGCTATTAATAGGTACAATGAGGCCTCCTCTGTTTGAGACAGAAAAAGATCTGGCCGTCCACGTAGTGTTCGTACGAAAAAGATGGTCAAAGCAGTAAGGGAAAGAATTCGAAGAAATCCTGTCCGAAAGCAAAAGATTTTATCTTGGGAGATGAAGATAGCACCTATAACCATGTCGCGTATTTTAAAAGATGACTTAAGACTCGCAACCTATAAGAGACGTACTGGTCATTTCTTAACTAATAATTTAAAAAAGAATAGGGTGGTGAAATCGAAACAACTACTGAAGCGGTACGCAAAGGGAGGTCACAGAAAAAATTTTGTTTACGGATTAGAATTTTTTTACAATTGAGTAACATTTTAACAAAGAAAATGACCGTATTTATGCTCAAAGCTCTAAGGAAAGCTTCCAATTAGTCGACAGAGTGCAACATGGGCACTATCCGACTTCAGTCATGGTTTGGTGGGGTATTAGCTATGAAGGAGTGACTGAGCCATACTTTTGTGAGAAAGGTGTCAAAACATCGGTACAAGTGTATCAAGATACCATTCTTGAGAAGTTAGTGAAGCCCCTTAACAACACCATGTTCAATAACCAAGAATGGTCCTTCCAGGAAGACTCCACGCCGTGTTAAAGTTCGGTCTACGCAATCTTGGTTGGAAACGAACATTTCGGACTTCATCAGAGCTGAAGACTGGCCGTCATCTAGTCCCGATCTTAATCCGCTGGATTATGATTTATGGTTAGTTTTAGAGAGTACGGCTTGCTCTAAACGCCATAATAATTTGGAGTTCTTAAAACATTCCGTACGATTGGCAGTGAAGAATTTTCCCATGGAAAGAGTGCGTGCTTCTATTGAAAACTGGCCTCAACGTTTAAAGGACTGTATTTCAGCCAATGGAGACCATTTCGAATAAGCTTTTTATATTTTAAATTGTTTTATATTTATGTATTAAACTAACACACTGTATACGTAATAAATGTTATTTGCAATATAAAAATATTTTTTTCTTTGTTTCAATATTTATGGCAAGACTAGGTAAATAAAAAAGGATTTTTATCTGCAAGCCTTATTTAAAATGGAAACCAATGGGAAAAACATCACATAAAATTATTTCATGACAAACCATGTTAATAAGCATTATAGAATCTTTGGTAAAGTAGGTAATTACCCTGTTCATCTAAATTCATTTATACGAGGAGATATAGTTTAACTGGTTATATTAACTTATCTTTCTGTAAAATTTATCTTAGCTACTTGTGATTCTTCAAAGTGTACAAAACAGAATTGATACCCCTATAGTCTAAGATCTCACTGCTAAAATGCTATGTTCTTCGGGTATATTGCACAAATCATTACATAGTATAAAACAAGGTCCCCCACCGCGTCTGTCTGTCTGTCTGTTCGCGATAAACTCAAAAAGTACCCAACGGATTTTCATGCGGTTTTCACCGGTGGATAGAGTGATTGATGAGGAACGTTTTAGTATATAATTTGTAAAGGATTATTTCATAATCAGGGCGGCACAACGTCTACCGGGCCCGCTAGTTATTCTTATAAGATTATAATGGGGGTATGCTTCTACAGAGTTGCCAATTAAAATGTGATCCCTGATATTTTTAATTAAATTATGAATGATTAGATTTTGAGAATTTTTTCATTCAATTCAATTTCATAATTCAAACACATCCATTACATACAGATATTTTGCAAACAATTTAAGCCTATGAATAATATTTTTGTTCAGACCTTCATTAAGATTCTTTTTTTATATCATAGGGCAAACGAACTGGCGCGTCACCTGATGATAAGTGATCACCGCCGTTCATAGACACTAGCAACACCTAGGGAGTCGCAAGTGCGTTGCAAGCCTGTGTTTGGGGGAGGGGGAGGGAAGGTGGGCCTCCAGCGCTCTCACTGACTGAACGAAACGCAACAACGCAAGAATTGTTACTTCACATGAGTGTTTCTGTATGTTGGGTGGTAGTACCCCGGGCGAGACAACACACTCATGCTGAAACCAGTAATAGCTTCAGCGTGGCTCTACCACCTACGAAATTATTAATTTGTTTTAAGTGAAATATGTTATTATTATTATTACTGGTGGCGCCGTTGCGTTATCGACGTCACCGAAGGGTGCGGGGGTGTCTATGCTAATTTAAGTGGACTGTATATGCGGGGATGCTATATTTGATATTCAACTATTGCGATCAGCTACGAAGAGGGAGACAAGGGTAGGAAGGAAACTTGGCACATACCTCGCGGCACTGCAGTTTCCACGTGGCTAGCCGGCTAGGTGATTCTCGTTGCTCTCCACTGAGCCCTCTCCCACACAACACTTATTGTTTATAATGTAATGTCGGCACACAATATATGCGAAGCGATGCGTTTATTTCTCACTCGAACAGGCGAAAATTCAAACTATTTGCATGCGGCGCGGCGCGGACACAACAACACTGACGATAGTAGCAGCAGCAGTGGTGGCCGCGCGTCCGACGCGCGCGGCGCGGGCAACAACACAGTGATGCGGCGCGGACAACACTAGTAGCAGTAATGGCCGCGCGTCCGACGCGCGCGGCGCGGGCAACAACACTGATGCGGCGCGCAAACAACACTGACGATAGTAGCAGCAGTGGCGGCGCGCGTCCGACGCGCTACCGTATATAAGCATGTGCCAGGAAAGGGTAATTGGGCGTGGCTTGAGTGGCGTGATCTGATCACAATAATGCGGGAATTTCAAATATATATAAAGCGGCGCAACCAATTACATTTTGGTTAAAATAATCTAAACATTTAAAAAGGCAATATAGTAGAAGTTTAATATATTATGTAAGAATGTGTAAAGTGAAACAACAGTATTTTCTCAGATTGAGTACATTGTCAAATGTTAATAATGTCAAATAGTAGTTAAGATTTACTTTGAATCACAATAATAGAATAAGAACTGTCAACGTAGACAAGAGTTAGACAATGTTTTAATTTAAACAGCGTCTATCTCTAAATAAGGGTAAGACACACTTTAGAGGTCAATTTTATTTTTAACAAGTGTTCGACATATATTAACTTTTTCATAATACGACAGAAATGGTTTATTGATTTTTATTAATGTATATACTTAAATTTAAAAGGTCTAAATAACATTAAGGAGTGTTTAAATAAATTCAAATGACCTTGTCTCTCGATAATATTATCACAGCAAGTTTTTAATGTGTCATACTTTAATAAAATGTAAATATATCTAGAATCTCTAATTAAATTTGAATTGGAAATATATTAGTAACATTTACATTGGTTCATGAAAGGTGAATACAAAAATGGTGATATTTAAATAATTTTTTATAAGCAACCAGTTATATCAAATTAAGTTAGCAATAAAAACTGATATACTATATGATATACATTAAAAAAAGACCTGTATCTACTTACTTTACTTTTAAAAGTAGTATATTTTAACCAAAATAATCTTATACTAGATAATATTATACTACTAGCAGTCACGGCAGACGTTGTCCCACCCTGATTATAAAAATAACCTTTACAAATTATATACTAAGACGTTCCTCATGAATCACTTTAACAACTGGTGAAAACCGCATGGAGATCTTTTCAGTAGTTTTTAAGTTTATCGCGAACAGACAGACAAACAGACGCGCTAGGGGACTTTGTTTTATATTATGTAATGATATGCAGACCTTAAAGAAATTATTATAACTGTAGTTGTAACATTCATTTTAGGTCTCAGTGTGGGCATGTTATCTACAAATCGTTGTAAAAAAGAAATATATATCCAATATACCCACAAAACATACTAATAAATATATATTACTAGCAGGTGCGGCAGACGTTGTCCTGCCCTGATTATAAAAATATCCCTAACAAATCATATATCAAAACGTTGCTCATGAATCACTTTATTCAATGGTGATAATCGCATGAAGATCCTGAAGATCCGTTCAGTAGTTTTTGAGTTTATCGGGAACAGACAGACAGACGTGGTAGAAGGACTTTGTTTTATACTATCTAAACTTTTGCGGGGTGGTAGGGTGTCTGTACCCGACTGGATCGCGACCACCGTACACCAGGTGGAACACCCGCCATAGTGGCACGTTTGGGCGTGTCGCGTTCCGGGATCAGCCGGTGTATATCCAGCAACCAGGGGGGGGGGCTGTCCCTAACTGGGACGCTTTCAGGCCGGCATGACAGTGGCGACCGGCGATGGATAGTATGTCTTTCGGCGGTCGCCATTGTTTTTGGATTGTACTGTGCTTACCATCAGGCACAGTAAAGTCACTTTGCCGAGCTACAATAAAAAAAAAAAAAAAAAAATATTATATGCAAAATGATATCAAAGAGACATAATACATAAGTATTGCATGGAGTTTTTTCTTCTCGAACTGATTACACTATTGACGTAGCAAGGTCTTAACAGCTTCATCAGACTATGTGTCACATGGAGTGAAATGGGCCCTTACCTCAGCATAAGATTACATGCTTACAAGTTCAATTAGTACAGCACTGATATTACGGGGTAATATCAAGATAAGCAAGGTAAACTATTAGGCCTATGTGCCAATAAACTAATCAATTTATGCATGCTTTTAAAAAAGAACAAGTGCAGTAGAGCCTCACTAATCTGGCACTACAGTACTTCAATAATCCAGAACCCTATGTTAACACTTCTATCACCCCTCCCTTTTTTTTTTTTTTTTTTTTTTTTTATTGTAGCTCGGCAAAGTGACTGTACTGTGCCTGATGGTAAGCACAGTACAATCCAAAAACAATGGCGACCACCGAAAGACATACTATCCATCGCCGGTCGCCGTTGTCATGCCGGCCTGAAAGCGACCCAGTCAGGGACAGCCCCCCCCCCCGCCCCGGTTACTGGATATACACCGGCTGATCCCGGAACGCGACACGCCCAAACGTGCCACTATGGCGGGTGTTCCACCTGGTGTACGGTGGTCGCGATCCAGTCGGGTACAGACACCCTACCACCCCGCGAATAGTTTAGTCCCTACTTTAGTTCCATTCTGGGGCATTGGTATCAGTATAACCTCCAAAAATTCTACATACTTTTCTATACAATCCCATAATCTAACACACCCTGGTTTCCAAAGTCCTCCACTTCACTTTACTGTTAGTATATGTCGGCATGTGGCCAAAACTCTCCATCACAAAAATGACACTAATAATGAGAATGAAATCATATTTTCCATCTCCAAAACGTCACTCCACAATTATCTCTCCAAAGGATTCCCAACCCAACTTTATGTTGCTCCTTTGTAACTCACTAAAGCACCCCATTACAATAATATCATCATATATCAACATCAAATAATAAATAATTACTATTAATTCAGACTATCACTCTCTTGTAATAATATCATCATATCTCAACATCAAATAATAAATAATTACTATTAATTCAGACTATCACCCCCTTATAATAATATCATCATATCTCAACATCAAATAACAAATAATTACTATTAATTCAGACTATCACCCCCTTATAATAATATCATCATATCTCAACATCAAATAACAAATAATTACTATTAATTCAGACTATCACCCCCTTATAATAATATAATCATATCTCAACATAAAATAATAATTAATTATTATTAATTCAGACTATCACCCTCTTATAATAATATCATCATATCTCAACATCAAATAATAAATAATTACTAGTAATTCAAACTATTTGGAACCAATGAATTAGTTACAAATAATAGAAGTTTTTGTATACTGCAAATAGATTTTGTATAACTACAATGTTTCACAACCTTATCAAGGAGGATAAAGTAATTGATTGTAGCTACATCCTATAAATACATAGTTGTCAAATAATCAAAAGTACCAGGACACCATAACTGTAAAGTAATTCAGCCTTGGAATACAATCAGTATAATGACTTACGTGAATGAGACGTGCACAAATTTAAACAGGTGACCCACGCATCCGTTACAATATGTTTTGCGACATTTGAACACAATACATCACAATCACAATAAATGTATATACAAAACTAACTGTAATACATTAAAAACATTAACATCACAAAGTTTGTTGAGACTAAATATCTTGTACAAATGAACTTGACTTAATGTACTATAGTGAACAATATGGCAATGGTATATACTTTTGTTGAGAATAAATCACAAAATAAACAAGTAACGAAATAAAACAATCACGACGTTGGAACCACTTCTGTCAATGTCAAAAATAAATTACATTTTTTTAATTTATTAAAACCACTGGATACACGTTATTACAGTACAAAAACATATAACTTTACATTATAAATTTGAAATGTGAGAACATCCGAAATTGAACATTTATAACTATTTTTAGGCCTAGTTTAATAGGATAATAACGTATACTAAAATATTGCTACGAGTCGCATAAAGTATATAATATATTCAAATAATACATTATTTGAAAAAACCTAAAATTCTACAATGGCTTTATAATGTATGGGACATTAAAACGGTTACTTAATTGTAAACTACAGGCAATCTGGGATGTTTGGTACGAACTATATATTTTAATTCAATCTCTAAAGCTTAAGCAAGCCGTAACTTATAAACATATAAAAAATCATATCTGTAATACGTTATATGTGTAAAGCTAATGATAGGACTCATAGTACCACGGAATAGAGAACGTAAGTACCTACCCATTATACATAGTACTTGATTTTTTTTATTGGGTGTGCTGTCAGCTATGTATTTATAAGTAAACTTAGAAACTTCTACTTATAAATTCCTTGGCTGTCGGTCCATCATTTCAGTGCTGTCAAATGTCATTCAAGTTCTGTCAAGTGTCATATGTTGTATCCCAGGACGCGGATGTAGGAACATATTTTTGTTTTGATTTTATTACATTGATGAGTAAAGAGTTTAAGAAATGTAGCGAATTTAATTGAATATAGTTATAATTTTTTTATAAAATAAACTGTCTGTTTTCTTTAGATTATGTGAAGGAGTATAACGTTATCTGTCTCATTCTAACGTATGGTCTAACGACAGTTGACAGAAAGAAACGGGACGAGCCGATTTAGGTTTTGTTTATTTTATAAACCAGATGATCCAGTTATACTGCACAATTATTTAAAATGTCTAGATTTTTACTTCTAAATTTTGATGACTTGGGACTAAGTCAAGATATAACTAAGACAATACAATCGCACACGCCTTTCTGCGTCTGCTGTCTACAGACAAATGTGCCGTTGGTTAATTTAGCAAACTGCAACCATTCTAATTTCTTGGATGTATATTACAGACCTGAAGTAAGTTTCTTTTTCTCATTTCATATTTTTTAAAAATATTTTTTTACATAGGATTATTATAGTAATATAAAAGTATATTTGATATATCACAAACATTACAGAAATTAGGAAATTTAATTACTGTCAGTAAGTTTATATATATTATTTTTAAATTTTACATTAGGCAAATAAATCTAGACCAGAGGTTCCTAAACTTTAAAGATAATGGAACACCAACCAAATATTTATATTTTATGGAACCTCATATCAAATGATTACAAATGAACACTGAAATTTATATAAGAAATTTTTTTTAAAAGAAATGTGTAATATATGTCATTAAAACACATTATTCCTGCATTGTCTTTGGCTATGTGTGCTGCTGGGCCATGCATATGTCATGATTTCTATTTATGTAATTAATTTTAATGATTTAATATGGCCTATATAATGTTTTTATTACCTAAAATGATATTAAATTGATTTAAACACTAGCGCCACCCTATTACAGTATGTCGAAGTTATTATAAAGTGAGGCTCTGCTCAGATAAATAGTCACAGTGCATACAGTTTTAATGTTAATTGGTGCCCCTGACTGACCAAATATACATTATTTATTACACATAGTAAGGCCTAAGCTTTCTAACTACCTATTTACTTAAAAGTAATGAGTCCTTTTCACCACATATTTTGTGCCATTTCAAAATAATATTTGTAACCATGGTACTATTTAACAACCAATAATAAATAATTTTGGAGGAACCCTGATGACTGTTCTATGGAACCCCTAGGTTCCGGAGAGCCAACCCAGTTTCGGAATCCCCTTTTTTTTTTTTTTTAATCGTAGCTCAGCAAAGTGCCTGTACTGTGCCTGATGGTGAGCACAGTATAATCCAAAAACAATGGCGACTACCGAGAGACACGCTATCATATTATAGGAAGGAGGGAACACACTGGCCGGGAGATTGTTCCATAGCTTCACGGTACGGCAGAGATAAGAAGTTGCGAACTTTTTAGTTCGTGCCCAGATAGGATTTATCGTAAAACTATTTATCCCTGTTCTAGACTATGCCGAATAGGTAATAATATTACCAGTGTCTTGTTATCATTTCAATGTTCAAACAAAATGGTGACTCCCTTGTTAAAACTGTCCATGAAGTTTTTGTGGCATCTCCAGAATTCATGCTCCGAGGTATTCTTTGCCACCCACTTTAGTTGTGCATATAATAACCAAAACTATATTAAGTACTAACTGTGCCCGCGACTTCGTCCACGTGGAACCTGATGAACAAAACAATGATTAATAAAGTCATCTGAACGTATTTAGTCCATTTGCTTATCTACTTTTCTGTCATACTTAAGTCGCGGCGCCATTAAAATTACAATAACTTTTGATAGAGTCGACCGAATTTATCGAAACAAAGACCAAGTTACTCCCGAGGATATGCTTTATGATTTTCTTATATGAGGTTTTATTGTGGACCCAGTGCTTTAGAAGTGATGTGTGTTCATACAAAGAGGCAGACAGACACTTTAAAAATGATTGAAACATATTCTATTACTTATTCCTAGACACCGGCAACAATATTTTTCATGAAAATTTAAATAGTACAGACACGTTAGATTTACATTCTTATTATATGTATAGGCAATACCAACAATATTGCAAAATAACACTACATTACATACTCAGATCCTGCCAAAAACTCACTAAAATAACTTGATACTTAGTTACATGACTATATTTTGTTATGTTGTCTAATTGTTTTGTTTCATTTTTTTTTAGTTCAAAAGGAGGTACAACTATGTTGCATGTCAGCAGTGTCATGCTGTTCTGATGAAAATCAATCAATTCAAAGAGCAAGTTGAAAATAGTCTGCATATCCTTCAAGATATGGTAACTCCACTTGAATTTTTACTTTATTTTATGTAAAAACTAGCGGGCCCGGCAGACGTTGTCCCACCCTTATTATAAAAAATTCCTTGACAAATTACATATCAAAACGTTCCTCATGAATCACTTTATCCACTGGTGAAAACCGCATAAAAATCCGTTCAGTAGTTTTTGAGTTTATCGTGAACAGACAGACAGACGCGGTTGGGGACTTTGTTTTATACTATGTAATAAAGTTACAGCAGATTTCTACTACCTGTGAATGATAATTTTTGTATAGAAGCTTGTTAATGGTTCACTCACTGTGTTAGATTCAGCTTTATAAAAAAAATCTTGGCTAGATGTAGGCCTTTATGAAGTTTTTAACAAAGGAATAATATAATTATTGTTGCTCTCTATGAAACAATGACTGACCAACAAATCTGTGTACATACATACAAATGGACATTTATATATATAATCTCAGATATATGTATATATTACACATGGCAGAGATGCAAATGTTAAGAGAGATGTGTGGTATAACCAGAATAGACTAGAAGTAGTAGCAAGTGATAAAGAAGTTAAGTAGTAATAGGTTAGTATAATATGGGTATGTCATAAAGAGAGATGAAAGCCATATAACTAGAGACGTTTTAAGTATCAAAGTGGACAGATATAGAAGTAGAAGAAGATTGAAAAACATGGATAGATTGTGTGTAAAATGGTACTGTAGCGGGACTCGCGACCGCTTGAAACCGGTCGGCTGCGATCCGCGTCGCGCTTCGTGCGAGTTCGGTTTTACCCGGAGCCTCAGTCGATCCTCATCTCTTACGCCGGGAGGTTGCGCACACGCACTAAATTCTAATAGCGTCACAGTTCCATTATAATATGCATGTACTTTTATTGTGTATAAAGATTTGTATTAATATATGTGTGGCATCATTTACGACCCCCACAATACTTATAACTTGTGTATACTGAAATGATATTTGAAAGGCTCCCCTGTCAATGGAAGAGAAAACATGTTATGCTGACCCTACTTAGGTGGGATAAGAGTAAAAAATGATGTTTAAATTTCCTTTATATTTATCATGCAAGAATTAATTTTAAAGAAGCAATAAAGAAACTCTATATGAAGGAAGGTATTGAAATATATGTTTATTTTAATTACAGTCCTTTAATATAGCAGACCAGAGAGTTAAAACGAGTCTAAATATTCATAAAACTGTTGATATATTACTATCACCGAACGGTGCTAATGAAGTTCTTCTATTAAATGAGACTAAATCAGAACCAACAATAGAGGATACAGTTAAATCAAGCGATAATAATAGAAATAATGAAGAAGCAGATACAAAATATACAAAAAAACTTAAGAATATACAAAAAGCATTAGAAATCATAAACAACAACCAATCAGATGTTAATTTAGCAGTTTTGAATATGGGCTTACAGTGTCTGAAAGCAAGTAATTTTGGTGATATATGTAAAACCTTAGATACTATGAAGGGATTAGAAAATGGCGACCAATCATCTCGACAATTGAATACTGAAGTTGAAGAGATATCCATCAAAGTTGAAAATGTCGCATCTGATGATGTTGATAATGGAACAAACCCAATAAGTATAAAGGCAGGTAAGATAGTATTTTAAAATGTTTTTTTTATTTGGAACATTTTATCAGCGTGTTTAGAAGAAAAGTCGATTATATACCAGGTAAAAGGTTAGACACTCCCAGTATTCTAGGACATGACACTTCATACTCACATTTAACATATTAAATAATAATATTAAAACAAATACTAATAAATAACCAAGAAAGCCTAGGTTAAAGTTTGTTCAAAGATTTTCAAAAGTATAGCTACAAACGTGTAAATAAAATAATAAACCTAAGTGCAGTGACCGGTGCCAAAGCTACAATGGGCGACCCGGAGTTAATGACTTTCGTTAGTAAAGCGAGCAATAAACCCTTTTGTTTTGTTCCTGACGTTCAAATGAAAGTGAAATCACCCGACGGTCATTAACATAGACGCGTAGAGGATTGTGTATTATTTTTGTATTTTTCTAAATAATTAGGTCAAATATTAAGCACCAATTTTTTGTTATTTGATTTAGAACGAGAATCGAGTGTAGAGCGTCCTCCAGAAATATTGCTACTGTCTAAACAGTCACCTGGTATGTGTCCTCACATTTCAAAAGGTGCTAAGTCCAATTTGGTCCTTTATAAAACATGTTTATGTTTTTAAGATTTCCAGTTTTTATACACTGAGCAGGAAGTTAAAATTTTGCTTAATTCAATTACTTATTCTTTAATTTAATTTAATTTAGCTCTTTATTTTTTGTAGTATATTTAAAAACTCAAAACCTTTTTTATCTGTAAAAATAACTCATTAGTTTAGTTTTGTGAGTTCAATTTTTAAACTTGATTGTTTTACTAAAGTGTTACAAAAAATGTTATCCATTCCAGAAGAAATTACAGAGAAAGTTACACCAGAAGGGGAATATGAAGGCAAAGCAACGCAGAAATGTATATATATAAAAACAGTAACACTGTCCAAAGAAGAACTCATGCAAGAGCGATATCTAAAAACCCAGTCCTTGGATTACCTAAAACACCAATACAAATGTGAACATTGCATTATAGGCTTTAATTATAAAGATAATTTGGACGATCATATACAGAGAAAACATACTCCTAAGCTGGACAGTATAAAATGTGACCTATGTCTGCAAATACTACATCCTATAGCAAACTTGTACGCTCACAATTCAAGTCACTATATAAGATACGAGTGTATTTGCTGCAAGATACGATTCTCTGAATATGGTGATGCGATTAAACATTATAGGAAACGACACAATTTTAGAAGAATACAAAGCAAATGTAGGTTCTGTGACTACAGCACTGATTCTAAGAGCAAACTTAAGGTCCATATGCAGAAGTATCATAAGAAATTTCCGTGTGATTTATGTGGTATATCTTCGGCTTCTTTGGCGAGTCTGAAGTGGCATAAGATGTAAGTTGTTTTTTTTTTAAATTAATCGTCAATTAATGGAGTAGCATAGTGTGTGTTTGTATCAATCGACTTGATATCGTG
This sequence comes from Antheraea yamamai, assembly GCA_036509395.1. Classification (NCBI taxonomy): domain Eukaryota; kingdom Metazoa; phylum Arthropoda; class Insecta; order Lepidoptera; family Saturniidae; genus Antheraea; species Antheraea yamamai. Next base: position 3,225,070 of record AP028452.1, read on the forward strand.
TTCTGACACTCGATGGATGTAGGTTCAGAATGTATGATTAAATGATGGTCATAGGGGTTATTCTCAGTCTGTCTGGCTAGCTGCCTCCCTCAGGTTGAAAGTCTCTCACCGAGCACCGAGCTGTAGATGGTAGAGGCACGCTGAAGCTATAACTGGTGTCAGCATAAATGTGTCGGTTCGTCCGGGGTACTACCACCCGACACACAGAAACACCGACGTGAAGTAACAGTGCTTGCATTGTTGCGTTTCGTTCCGTCGGTGAGAGCGCCGGATACACCCCTCCCCGTCCCCCCAAACACAGACCGGTAACACACTTGTGACTCCCCTAGTGTTGCCTGGTGTCCTATCTGTTCGTTTGCCTCCTATAATATAAAAAAAATCAGTTTATTAAATCAAGAAGTCCTCTATTTTTATAGTTTCGAAGCGGCTGTTGAATTGAACGTATTCTTCTCGCAATGTTAATTTACTTTCTGGAGAAAACTAGCAATACGTAAATTTTGAGTTTCTTCTTTTTTTTGATTAAGGGTATCCCTATATATGGGTCATTGTCAAATTTCGCGCAGGTAACCTTGTCCCTCAACTGTGATTATTTTTTTATTAGTAATAATTATATAACATCTTTCACAATTTATATTAAATACAATATACATCGCATTAATAAACATTCAAAACAAAAATAAAGAGATAGTTTTGATTTTTTTAATTTTTTGGTATGGTAACATTGTGGTAATTTTTGGTAACAGAAAGGTTTTCCTTACAAACTCTATATGCCCCTGGTACCACTCCGTTATAATGAACATCAAATAATTTCATTTTATACTATACCAACCTACCTTCAATAAATTATTACCATAAAAAGAGTATTGTTAATATTCATAAAATATACCGTAAAAGCGGTATGTATCAAAATTGACTTAATAACTATTTTTTAAAACTTTGTCCCGCGTACTATGTGAATCTGTCACTGAGTAAATCGCAACTTCAAATATGGATTGCTTTTTTTTTTTTTTTTTCGAACTGACTACGCTATTGACCTAGCAAGGTCTTAACAGCTTCACCGGACTACTAAGGCGAGCGCTTAAGGCACTCAGCCGATTTTTGTTTGGGCAACCAGCTCAAGGGTGCACGGCACACCTCGGCTTGGCTGTTGCCTGTTCGATGCAATACGCGACCTAACTGAGCTAACCTAAGTTAAGCTACACTATTCATACATATATGAGTTGTTGAAACATATATGTGTACCAAGCATACATATCTCAACAACTCTTATGTGTATTTTGTATCGGAAACATGGATTGCATTGTTTAGACTTAGTACTAGCTTGAGCAGGATGTCTGTATTATTACGTGTTGTCCGGTATAGCGGGGGGAGGGGTATAAGAGATGTCAGTCGGCCGCGAGGCGTTCAAACTGCTGCGTATTTTTATTGTGCGTCTACTTTGTTACCTACCTATTTACATAAGTAAACAACGTATTTTTCATTATTTTAGAGTCAATACGTTGTCAAAGAGGTTAATAATCTAAACATGAAAGAAAAAGTATAATTTACGTTTTACTTTATCATTTATGTGTTATGTCATGTTAAATTTACTACTCTGTTACAAACACGTAGTAACTGTAGTTCACTGAAGAGGCTGGGGTTCTAAAATATAGAAATTTAAGTTGTTTTTGTCAGCGCGGCTTTTGCTCTTGCATGCACCCTAAGCACTACGTTCTATTAAAAAAATTAAAAACTGCAGTGGCACAATCGAATCCTTCCACTTGCGACAACAATTATCTGTCTGACATTAGCAATCTTTGTCAAAAGCGACCAAAAGGATATTACAACATTGTCTACAGCTCAGATTCCGATGATGATGCTCCTCTAAGAAGTTCTTTCTTATTGAAAGAAAAACCTTCTAGCACTTATTTGTCAGAACGACCCGGCACACCAAAACAAAATGAAGATGCTTTGATCGCGAAGCAAAATATTCATGTTAATAAAATAAAATTAGGTGTTTGTGTCTTGGTTAAAATTTCCACCTTATCTGAAGTAGAAGAAGATGGTAAAGTTAAAATTATTGAAGTTATACTTCTTTAGGCGCGTTATGAAAAAATGATGAGAGTGAAATTTTAAGATGCGCGCGCATCTGTGACACAAAATTAACAGTATGAAGCTGTCTGCTTAACCGCTCATTAAGTCTCGAAAAAAAAGCTACCAACAAAATAGAAATTGAACCTCGATATTAGTCGCGCATGTTGGTACGCTCGTCGTTTTTTTTGTCTTTTTTTTTATTTTTTATTTATTTATTTATTTATTTATTTATTTTTTTTTTATTTTTTTTTTCTACAAACGTAGATTAAGGCGAAAGATAAAATTTTTGAACAGATTGTTATCTTGTTACGCCAAAGAAGTATAACTTCTAACGCGTGTACATAAGTACACACACACTTTTTTGTTTTTTAAGTCAATCGATTATACTGCAACAAAATTCAAATTAGTTGAGTCTGATTTATCTTATGGGTCTTTTGATAATTTACTTGCTATTGTTCCAGAACCTAAAAAGTCTATAAAGGTAAAAGAATATACTACCATTTTGATAAGGCTTTAGACATGTTAGAAAAATGAGTAACATACAAATATTTACCAGTTACACTTTTAAGAATATTTGATATTTTTTTACAAAGTTAAATTATATAAATACCATACCAGTAAATACCAGTCACAAAGTTTATTGTTATTAATATTGAAGCTTACATTTACGTTATTAAGATCACAAGCTCAACTGAGTCCAATTTAGTCAAATAAGATTTATGTTATAGGAGGCAAACGAACATGTGGGTCACCTGATGGTAAGTGATCACCACCGTCCATAGACACTTGCAACACCAAGGGAGTCGCAAGTGCGTTGCCAACCTGTGTTTGGGGGAGAGGGGAGTGGGGAAGTGGGGAATGGGGAGGGGAAGAACGGGGAAGGGGAGAGGAGGTGGGTATCCGGCGCTCTCACTGACCAAACGAAACGCAACAATGCAAGCACTGTTACTTCACGTCGGTTTTCTGTGAGAGGGTGGTACTACCCCGGTCGAGCCGACCCATTCATGCTGAAACCAGTAATATCTTCAACGTGGCTCTACCACCTACAAAAAAAGAACAACTACGTTACTGTGTTACAACTCTGTTAATTGTCTGTCCCAAGGATATAAAGGACATTCTTCAGATTTTTATGAAAAGCTAATCAATATAATATGATAATTTAACAAAATATTAGTTTGTTACCTATTTATACAGTAATATGTTATTGTTAGCAGTTAATATATACATATTTAGAGTGATTAAATAGAATTTAATATTATTAAAATTCAAAAAGTAGCAGAGTTGTTTGGAATTTAATAAATAGTCGTTAAGCTTTAAAAAAAAACTTGTGATCGTAATTGTGATTATAAGATAAAAGACTATAATTAACATTAATGCCAAAATATTTGGGACTGATTTGTTTCATTTCATAATAAAAACTAAAACGTTATGATAACAGAGTTGCATTTTTTTACACCCTAACTCACATGATCTGGAATAAATCACAAAACATTAGTTAAAGATCGCGGCCAACTGTAACAGCGAAAAGAGCAATTGTTTTCACAAGCATCGATGTAACTAAAAGTCACGTTTGAGTAATATTATTTTTTTATAAGTTTATTATTTTTAGTCGCGGTTACCTGCGCAAAATTTGACAATGACCCATATATATGTCAGTGTAACCCTATTTATTGTTGTCAATACAGGGTCAAGCATGAAAAGAAGTGCACTCAGTGTGAATTACATTTTAAAACATCCAATGAATTCTGCAAGCATATGCAACGGCACCACGCTTATTGTGCGGAATGTGACATTCATTTCAAATCATGGTACGCTCGCATATCGCATATGCGCTTCAGTATTGTCCATGCCGATAAAAGAAAACGGTGAGTTTTTTGAAAAACCTAAATAAATAATACATCACTCCGAGTCACCACTCATAGTGCTTTTAAAACCATAGAAAATATTCAAATCAAAAACAGTTTATTCAATTTAGGCCCTAAGAAGGCACTTATGAACATCAAAACTACCGCCGGTTCGAAAAACAACCCAGTCATCGAGAATAACCGGCAAGAAACTCGATCTGGTTTATCTCTTTAACAAATATATATATTATTTGGAATATATTAGGCACATGTCACAAACGTTTTTAATGAATGCACAGAGATGAGTCCTTATATATATAAGACCTTTATAATGCCTTTTGACACCAAAACCCGCTCCGCTCCTATTGATCTTAGCGTGAGGATATAGCCTATAACCTTCCTCGATAAATTAGCAATATAACACGGAAAGAATTTTTCAAATAGGACGAGTAGTTCCTGAGATTACCCCCTACAACGTCACAAACTCACAAACTTTACCTCTTTATAATATTAGTATAGATGATACTCATAGACAACGTGGCTTTCTATTGGTAAAAGAATTTTCAAAATCGGTTTAATAGATCCGAAGATTACTCCCTAAAATATCACAAACTCGCAATATCACAAAAAGGTGGAGACCAATGAGTCTTCAGAAAAAAAACGATTATACAATACGATCTATCTATTTTAAGTATAGACAATAATAACAAATGATATATTTAAATTTCCCATAAATATTACTTGATACTAGTCATGATTTCTAAAATTAATAATCAATTATATAATAATAATATGTTTTTTTAAGACAATTAAAACAACACAGGACTTGTCGTAAAGCGTAAAGACACACGATGGAAGTGAAACTATCGTATTTAAAAGACACATTTTAATTTAAAAATTACAACAAAAAAAGCCAACGTGATGCGCTGTTCCCAGACAGTCACCCATCCGAGTAATGACCGCGCCCGATGTTGCTTAACTTTTGTATATGGAGTTGAACCGGTGTTTTCAACACTCTATCCAACACAGTGTTTATCCCCCACCACTGCATCGTCACACAAAAATTATAAAGTAAGGAGTACCATCTGAGTATGAAAAGGTGTCCCTCAAATTGCGTTAAATTAGGGTAGCCCTACAGTACGGCGGCGGCACTCGGCCGGCTGCTCCCCAACATAGGAGGGCCGAGTGCTGGTTGTCGCCGACTCTATATGGGAGTCGTGCGGGCTATGGCCGCCTACGGGGCACCAGTGTGGGCCGACGCCCTCGGTGCCGACAACGTGCGTGCGCTACGCAAAGCGCAGCGCACGGTGGCACTGAGGGCGGTCCGGGCGTACCGCACGGTGTCCTCGGCGGCGGCTTTTACGCTCGCCGGCTCCCTACCCTGGGAGCTGGAGGCGGGTGTCATCGCCGCCGTGTATCAGTACACGGCGGCGAGAAAACGTAGTGGAGAGCCTCCGGCTCTCAGGGAAGTTGAAGTCAAGAGGCGGGAGCTCAGGGGAGTGGTGGTCGAGAGGTGGATGCAGGACCTGGCGGACGCGCGCTATGGGCGTTATACAGTGGACGCTGTCCGCCCGGTCCTGCGGGAGTGGATGGGACGAGAGTGGGGCTCCCTGACGTTCCGAATGCTGCAGGTACTCACCGGGCACGGTTGCTTCGGGTGGTACCTGCACCATATCGCACGCAGGGAGCCGACCGCCGCATGTCATGAGTGCGGCGCTGATGAGGACACCGCGCAGCACACTCTTTCCGAGTGTGCTGCGTGGGAGGGGCAGCGCCGCATTCTGGCTGCGGCGGTGGGGAATTTAGGGGGGAATTTGTCGCTGCCGAGTGTGGTTTCGGCCATGCTCGCCAGCGAACAGGCTTGGCGAGCTATGGCCTCCTTCTGCGAGGAGGTCATCTCGCAGAAGGAGGCGGCGGAGAGGGCTCGCGAGGTAGATCCTCTAAGTGGCCCTCTCCGCCAACGGAGGACCGGCGGGAGGAGGCGGCGTTTTGCCCGACTCCTCCCGCCACCGTAGCTGGACCTGAGGGGATGGGCCGGGGGGCCCACCTCCTCATTGCACAGGTTCGGCGGACGAGGGGGGGCAGCCGGTGTGTACCCGTTTGCCTCACTATAGGCAGGAGCCCGGCGGTCACCTTCCGCCGGGCGGATCGTTGGGGCGGCTCTCCAAGGGGAGAAGCATAGATCGATCCCTTGCCGCCTCAACAATACGATCGGTCGGTACACCGTGGGGTTTTAGTCCGTGCGAGTCGGACATAACCCACCCTCTCCCCCGGGAGGGTGGCGTATCCATAAGGGATTTCCCCACGTAAAAAAAAAAAAAAAAAAAGGGTAGCCCTACAGTAGTAATGTATTATTTAAAAATCACAAAAATTCCGTCATTCGCCAGTAGTCCGGTAAAATTGTTAAGGCCTTGCTAGACCAATAGCGTAGTTAGTTCGAAAAGAAAAAACTTTGTCACTCTGCATATTTTCTTACAGTAATTATTTTAGGTTATATTTACAAGATTATTTCGGGCTATCCATAATCTTTGCTTAAGTTAGTGCCATTTTGAACAGTCTTGAAACTATTATTTTGTGCTTAGGTCTGGACACTTTTTCAACGTGTCCCCCATATGAGACGGTTCTCCTTGCCTCTACACTCCATAACAGATCAGAATCTCAAAGCCCTCCCATAAGAAAGAAGTTTCATTTCAAGAATGTCCTGTTTTTATTATGAACTTGTATGGAATAAGGTCCGATTTACTTCTTTATTTAGATTCGATTTAGACAACGGTGTGGAACAAGAATTCAGGCCGCGCCAGTACCTTTAAGGAAGCTCCAGTCCGCGCTTGTTCCCCTAATTGTCAGTTGTCGCTGTCAGATGTCCAAATTGAACCACGAATAACTGAGAGCGTGTCCTTAGTGATCAGCGGCTTTTATAATAGACTAGCTGTGCCCACAACTCCATCTGCATGGAACCTAATGTAGAAAAACAGTGATTAATAAAGTCATCTGAATGTATTAAGTCCATTTACTTATCTACTTTCCTCTCCTACTTAAGTCGCGTCGTCATTAAAATTACAACAACTTTTGTTAGACCGAATCGATTTTTATGAAACAATGACTAAATGTTACTCGAAGATATTCTTTATGCTTTTCTTGAAGAGGTTCTATCATGAATGCAGTATTTTAGCAGTGATGCGTGTTCATACAAATTTACAGACAGACATTTCTAATATTGATCGACATGTATTTTATTACTTATTCCAAGACACCTGCAACATTTTTTTTTCTTCACAAAAATCTAAAAACTACAGGCACGTTAGATTTACATTTTTATTATATGTATAGATGCTTTTCCCAATAATGCAATTGATTCATGTTTTGTTTTGTTCAGGTACAAATGTGATGATTGTGGTATGATATTTTTAATGGATAGTCAGCTCTATCAGCATATGATTATGAAGCATAAGAAAGCATATGAACAAAAATAAATTTGGGAAAAGGTGAAAAGTGTTGAAATAAATACTTATTTTTCATGTCATATTCATATTTATTTATATAATATAGAAGTTTCACACCTTAGGATGAGTTTTATTATGATTGTATAACAAAACATTACAATTTTGTAACATACCGTTTTTATTTTTTCAAAAAAACGATAAATAATGATATATCGACACTTTTATTTTTAAATAAAGAAGATACCCCAAACATCTTTCGCCATTTCCTGCATCCTGCGTTTATCCTATTTCTCACATCATTGTCTACACTGCCGTCGTTTTTACAAAAAAAGAGTGTCTGTGTACTTATGTACACGCGTTAGAAGTTATACTTCTTTAGCGTAACAAGATAAAAACCTTTTCAAAAATTTTATCTTTCGCCTTATTCTACGTTTGTAGAAAAAACGACACTAACAATAGAAAAAAGGTATTTAATACATTGAAAGTTTTAATACAAAGGAACAAAATGTTGACTATAGCTAACTACAGGGTGTCGGGTTTTCGTGACGGCGTGCGCGCGCATCGTAAAAATTTACTCTCATCATTTTTTCCTAAAACGCCAAAAGAAGTATAACTTAAAAAAAAACCGAGGGACTGGAATTTGGCGCAGGCCGATAATAGTAATCTTGGATATTTTTATAAATATCGATATATAGAAAATCCGATATTTTTAAAAATATTAACAGCCCAACGCACTACAAAAGCTGTCACAGATAACATAGAATAAATTGAGTGTCAACGTTTTTCCCTAAATTATTATAGTAAATTTTGGCTGCATGGTCAAGATACCTGTGCACGAAATCCTGAGGAAGCAAAGATTTTTTTTTTTTTATCATAGGAGGCAAACGAACAGGTGGGTCACCTGATGTAAGTGATTACCACCGTCCATAGACACTTGTAACACCCGGGGAGTCGCAAGTGCGTTGCCAGCCTGTGTTAGGGGGAGGGGGGGGGGAAGGGAAAGTGGAAGGGGAGGGGAGGTGGATCTCCGGCGCTCTCACTGACCAAACGAAACGCAACAATGTAAGCACTGTTACTTCACGTCGGTTTTCTGTGAGAGGGTGGTACTACCCCGGGCGAGCCGACCCATTCATGCTGAAACCAGTAATAGCTTCATCGTGGCTCTACCACCTACCAAAGAACAGATATAAATAAAATATATATTATGGGAAGGGGAGTTTTTGGCGGGATTTTGGTCTGTCATGTAGTGGATTTTATATTTTATTCATGATCTTGTGTTACTTGACTCTATATTGTGTAAAATTGGTGGTGTTTTATGTAATATAGTTTGTTTATTGTGCATAAGTGAAGTGAATGGAAAATAATACCACGGACCGTGAATTCTGAGATGCCACAAAAACTCCATGGAAAGTTCTAACAAGATGGCCACCATCTTGTTAGTTCATTGTAATTATATCAAGAATCTTGTAATATCGATACTCACTTGACAATGGCAGTAATAGTCTAAAAGATTGGTTGCTAAAAATAAAGTTAAAAAAAAATATTATGGGTATTATACATTATTTGGTATCATAGATTTAAGTTATGGTAATATTTGGTAATATTCTAAACCAGTGACCTGCCCTCTTTTCTCGTAGGCGCTATGGACTCTCTATTCTTTACTCAATGTACTAATGTAGCACTATAATTGTTAAACGATTTATTCCATTTTTTGACATTTGGCTATTTAGGGTTTATCAAAATAATATAAACTAAGTATGTTTACACAAACAACTTTTTTCTTGCTCGTAATTTTAAATTTACCATAAGAAATTGTTTGAAATGTTATGCTGTAATAATTATTAATTTAAATTGGATTAATACTCCCATCTGCCTTCCGTGGATTAATACCATATTTGAGTAAAAAACTTCAAAAATAAACAATTAATTTAATAAGCAATTATTAATTTAAATTAAATATATACCCAATATAACTAAAATATTTAATTGAAATCGAATTAATACTCTCATCTGCCTTCCGTGGATTAATACCATATTTGAGTAAAAAACTTCACATATAAACAATTAATTTTCAATTGCATGTAAAAAATAACTGTAGAGGCTATTCATAGCACATAAATTTACCATCACATAGATTTTTGTAGGCATTCTTTTACACGTTCCATTGTACATTACTGTTATGTAAACGTTTGGTCTACATTTTCAATGTAAGTTTACGTAAGTAGTAAGACAAGATTACGTCGATTACGTCGATTTTTTATAGACGTGTATATTACAAGATACACATAAATCTTACGAAAGAATTCCTCTAAATGACTGTAAAAATCGTATAAAAATCTTTTGCGTAGTTCAGAATTACAAAAGTAACACACAGAGAGAAAAGCGACTTTGTTTTATAAAATTTGATTTGATTCTGTTTGATACTTCGTCATGTCTCTTCGTAATAGATATTATTATAAACATATCTGAACGTAATACCGCATACTTTCTGCGTAAATTGAAATAATTTTTTGACAAGTAACTCTTATCCATGGTAAATTTGGAAATTGTTATCAATTATCATCAAATAATATTTTCTGTCCCTTTCACACGGTATATATTATTTTGAATTTCAATGTTGCGTATATTATTTATTTATCATATCTGGAACGTAATGTAGTGTTTATCTTTTGAACAGGTGTTTACATTTTAGTGAAATAAATATTACCCCATGTAACAACTTGTAGAGACTTTACGTTTTATGGAATGGCTGATTTAACAGTAATCACCACTATAAAATGTAAACAACAAGCCATCCGCGCTGTACGCTTTAATGTAGATGGAAGTTACTGCTTAACCTGCGGTTCTGATAAAAAAATCAAACTCTGGAATCCACATCGCGATCTCCTGTTAAAAACGTACGGAGGCCATGCAAATGAGGTTTTAGACGTCGCTGGATCGTGTGATAGTAGTCAAATAATATCATGTAGTGCTGATAAATCAGTTATCCTCTGGGATGTAACGACCGGCCAACCAGTAAGACGGTACCGAGGACACGCGAGCTCTGTAACATGCATAAAGTATAATGAAGAATCGACAATGGTTATTTCTGGATCCATAGACAACACTGTCGCTTTTTGGGATGTTATCAGTCGAAGACAGGAACCTGTTCAGATTTTAAAAGATGCCAAAGATAGTATAACCTCTATAGAAATTAATGGCCATGAAATTGTAACTTGTTCCGTCGACTGCCATGTTAGGTTGTACGACATAAGGATGGGAAAGACGGTGTCAGACTACATTGGGCACATAATAACATTTGGCAGCTTGACCAGAGATGGCCAGTGTTATATATTAAGTTGCACAGATAATACAATTAAATTATTTGATAAAGATTCCGGTGAGCTTTTGAACACTTTTACAGGACACGAGTGTAAAGATTTATTGCTTGAAAATGCTATTAATGAAACGGATAGCCATATTATATCAGGTTCAGCGACTGGGGAGATATTTTACTATGATTTGGTGGGCGCAAAAGTAACTCAAAAACTAGTCCACTCTAATAATAAGCCAGTGCTTTCTTTAAGCCATCATCCTACTAACAATTGTTTGTTGACTGCGTGTGAAGATGAAATAAAATTATGGGGTGTACAGAATATTACAGAATAAATATAATGGTGTTTTATTTATTTTTATTTTTTTTACACTGGCAAACACTGGAAACTTCATAAATGATTACAATTTAAATACTACAGGTTTTTTTGGCAGTATAGACTAACTTATATGTTTAGGTACTTACTAACCCAATTGTGTATTGTCCCTATGTTCTATGTTAGTCATACGGTGGTGGTCTAAATCAACTTCAGATCTTTTGTTGATCCATTATCGTAGAAGTTAAGCTTTATGTACATGACACTGGCAGAATTGCGGAATTTTCCACAAAGGCCAAAGACTAAGATAAAAAAAAAAAGTCTGTCATGTAGCGGTTTTTATAATTTATTCATAATTTTGTGTTATTCTACTGTATAATTTGTGATATTGGTGGCATTTTACATAATATAGTTTGGTTATTGTTCATATGAGAAATGCATGGAAAATAATATCATATAGCATGTATTCTGAGATGCCACAAGAACTCCCTGGAAAGTTCAACAATGGGAGCCACCATCTTGTTAGAACATTGATATTATCATACACACTTGTAATATTATTGCCTACTCTAGAATAAAGTAATAAACTAGAAGATTGATTGCCAAAAATGAAATTAAAAAAAGTCTATAACTGTTACTTTATAAGTAGTGTAGCTAACGAGTATGTCATCCTCTTTGGCAGACTGGCTGAAATATTTGAATTTATTGTAAATAAAATATGTCGTTCGAATAATTGAATGATTGCGTGTCTGTATAAATTCCATATATGGAGTTATGAATAAACAGCCTTTTCTACGCATTCCAAGTCTTATCATTATGCTGTCCAAGTCAGCCTAGACTCCTACAGTAGTGAGCCTAAGGCTCCTACAGTAGCTTTCAATACTAGTAATGGTTTATACATATTGTCAGGGCTACAAAAAAAGGCGTAGGGTACCATTTTTGCAGAACAAAACACTATTCCAAAGGCATACCTCAAATGTATACCTACACAAATGAAGCTGCAGTTTAAAACTAATGAGTAATATTAAAAATACAAATGAAAGTTTGTTAGGCTTTCACACATTAACTACTTAACCAATCGTGAAATTTTGCAAATATATTGCCAGGAGTACATAAAGGGACATATGGTAGCTATTGTCCACAAAAAATGTAGTGTTCCTGGTTAATCCACATTAAAGCGAGCAAAGCCATAAACATAAGCTAGTATATTATAAGATAGCCATATTTTTTAATAAAGATACTGCAGATTCGATTTCTTCAAATATCAGATTTATTTCTGTGGCGAACACAATTTTTTGTTATCTATATTCTATGTACTTATGCCGATGGTTTTTTTTCCAACTAAGCTATTGGCTTACCGAGGCCTTAACAGCTTCACCGGACTACTAAGGCGAGCGCTTAAGGAACTCAACCGATTTGATTTTGACAACTAGCTCTAGGGTGCACGACACACCTCGGCTTGGGCTGTTGCCTAGTTTATGAAATTCACGACCTAACTGAGCTAAGTTATATATTCATACGTATACAAGTTAGTGAGATATATATGTGTACCAAGCATGTATACCTCAACAATTCTTATATGTATTTCGTGTCGGATAATTTGTTTGCCTGAACTAATTCAGTTCGATAAGGGAAAAAATAAAACCCTTCCACTTCCATGTGTAAGCATGTCAGCGTGCACATGTGTGGAGGAGATATGTGTAATGTTGTTGCAGTGATGAAAGATTTTGTGTCACTGTATTTGCGCGAGCAGCGTACTCAAGGGCTCCATGCCGAGGGAACGAATCTAGGCTTGAGCTGCTGCCGAGGGGAGGCTGGTCTGGTGTGCGGGAGCAAAATTTACCCCCAGACTACAGCGACGTGATCTGTGGTTACGCGGGCGTGGGCGTGCACACGCTCTGTTTGATGAAACAGGCTGGTACTGATCGTTCGCTGCCGTTATATCATCGGGAGGATCGGTAAAAATATTCCGGGGACGTCTTTTGTAATACGGGGCGTTCGATACGGTCTCACAATTTGCGGCGGATACCAACTAACGGATTTGGGTGACTCGCGGCCTTTTGAAAGTAGTTGGTAGCTAGTGATTTTACGTGCGCCCAGACAGACGGTATCGCCAGGTCTCAGTAGAGACCGGCTCTCCGGACGTACCATGGGGCATCGGTCACTTTACGTAAGAAGCGGTTTTGAAGAATCTGCAACTTACTAAAGCATCGCTCTGGCATATGCGCGAAAACGGGACAGCTATATGTCAGAATGGGGTGGATGCACGTCTTATACAATGTGAGCTTGTGTCTGAGAGACATCTTGCTCCTATGACAAAGTAACGGATGCAAGCGACCCAAAACCATAGCGGCCATATTTCGCACTCTATCGACATGTGACTCGAACGTGAGGCGTCTGTCTAATGTAACTCCGAGGTATTTAACCTCAGTGGTCCAAGGAAATTCGATTCCATATGGCCTGATGGCCTTAAGTTTGTTAGAACGCTCCTGGAATCAAAAAATATTGCGGCGCTCTTATCAGGATTAACTTTTATGCGCCATCAACGAAACCATTCACCGAGTGTGCAAACGGCCTTTTCGATGCGCTTCTTAAGAAAGTACAACCGCCAGCCGGAAGCATAAATAACTGAATCGTCAGCGTACCAACCTACCTGGACTCCCGAGACCGAGGTAGGTGACTGATGAACAGATTGAAGAGCGAGGGCCTGAGAATGGAGCCCTGGGGTACACCTGAGCGTATCGGGTGGGCGGGGACATTTCACCATCCACTCTAAAGCGGAAAGTCCTATCGGTGAGATAATCGCGGATTGTATGAACTAATCTATCGGATACGTGAGACTGAAATAGTTTATGGACGAGCCCTTCGTGCCAGACCTTATCAAAGGCCTTGGCGACATCGAAGAAGACTGCTATTGTGCGTTTCGGTTTCTTCGGATTCAGATCGGGACTCGGATCTGCGTTGGATTTAGAAAAGATGTACTCCGTGAGGTAGTCTACTTGATTCGTACCAGAGTGTCCGGCACGAAATCCAAACTGTTCAGATGGTAATAAATGTAAGTTCTAACTCTGAAATTGAGACCTGGAGACGGTTCAGAAATTTCCGCTCGTATAGTTTACCTAGTGTATCTAAGAGACTGATAGGGCGATAGCATACGGGAAGCATAGCTTTTTGGCCGGATTTGTAAATGCCTATAGCTACGGCCTTTTTCCAGACGGCTGGAAAGTGACCCTGGGACATGGCCGCATTGAAGATACAGACCAATAGGACTATGATGTGGTCAGGAAGAAGTCTCAACACTTCGTTCCTGATCCCATCGGGACCTGGGGACTTCCTAAGCTTATGACGCTTGATGACGGCCGAAACTTCATCATACGTTACCGGGGTTAGGGTATCCACGGGAGGGAACGCTAGTGCATGCTCTACCGACGATTCGATCGATCCGATATGGATAGAGTCAGTGTTATCAGTGTTTGGCGAACACTGTTTTTCTAAACTCGCGGCGAGACATTCTGCCTTATCTATGCTATCGAATGCGAGAGGCAGCGTGGGGCCTCTGTCGAGTGGTGGTCGAAGTACTGAGGGCTGACTTTAACGTTCGCGCGAGCTTCCAGTACTCCAACTGAGACGGACGGGTGTCCTCCAGAAGCCTATCCCACTTGTCGCCCCGGATCTCAAAAACACGGGATTTTACTACCTTACGTAGTCAGCGTAAACGATCGCGATTTTCTACAGACGGGTAAGTGTTGTTGGCTCGAGTCGCGGCGTTTGTTTCCGTATTCAACGTTCTCACGTCGTCAGGGAGTATAAAACGGCGATCGTTCCCCGTTTGTACCTCTTTCTAGGTCTCCCTGACGGCGGTCTGGAGATAGTCGACCAGGGAATCGATAGCCAGATCCGCATCGGCTTTAGATACCAACACGTCCGGAATCCTCTTTAAAATGATCGACGAAGGTTTTGCTCTAAAATAATTACGAATTTTCGCGTAATCTGCTACGATTACCGACGGAGGGATGAAATCTGAGGCCGAACCTAACTGTAATATGACCGAGCAATGATCCAAGTCTAGTTCGTGTACGACTTGTATAAGTCGTACCCGACGCGTGACATCTATACTAATATTATAAAGAGGCAAAGTTTGTGAGTTTGTGACGTTGTACGGGGCAATTTCTGGAACTACTGGTCCCACTTGAAAAATTCTTTCAGTGTTATAGTAGCTCATTTATCGAGGAAGGTTATAGGCTATATATCATTTAGCTAAGAACAATAGGAGCGGAGCGCCAATGAAGAATGTTTCAAAATCAGGGTTTCTCCTTTCGAGAGCTTCAGCTGCGTGTTAGCGTTAGTGCAAATTAACTATTCCACGCGAACGAAGTCGCGGCCAGAGGTTAGTTCTTTAATAAATCTACATCTAACGCTGTTGGCCGACAGTTGTTCTAATAGTTAATGGGTTCCGGAAGGGCTATGACGTCAAACGCGAGAACACTACTTAGTCGGTCAAGTATCTTCCCATTACGAGTAGTCGGATTGTTCCAGATAACATTCCCGCTGTTGAGGTTCCCCGCTATAATGACGGAGTCTCCTAGACCAAGTAACGCTTCTAAGTCGGATCTTAACAACACTCTATTCGGCGAGAGGTACACGGACACTAATACAACGGATGGTTGACCGGTCATCCCTAACTTACACACTGACACTTCCATATTGGTAAAGCAGACGTATCTACCGGCGTATATCAATGGTGTAGATAATAGGGTTCCATCTTATTCAGTATATTCGATACTAGCGGGCCCGGCAGACGTTGTCCCGCCTTGATTATAAAAAAAATCCTTGACAAATTATATACCAAAACGTTCCTCACGAATCACTTTATCCACTGGTGAAAACCGCTTGAAAATCCGTTCAGTAGTTTTTGAGTTTATCGCGAACAGACAGACAGACAGACGCGGTAGGGGACTTTATTTTATAATATGTAATGATAACCAGATTTATAGTTAAATCACTGGCCACCTTAGCATGTTAGGTCATTTGGAGATGATTTTTAATAGGAAATAACAAGATGTATACATCAAAACGAATTATGACACACTAGCCTCTACCCGTGACTTCGTTCGTGTGGAATAGCTACTTTGGGTTAACGCTAACACGCAGCGGAAGCTCTCAAGAGGAAAAAGCACCACGACTTTGAAATATTCTTCATTGGTGCTCCGCTCCTAATGGTATTAGCCTATAACCTTCCTCGATAAATGAGCTATATAAAACTAATAAAAGAGATTTATAGACGCTGATATATATTTATTTGCAAATGAAAAATAGGTATTGTTAACTACCTATACAGATAGGTAATCCAAGTTGCATATTATTAAATTTTCTTATTGTTTGTTCCGTGATTGAAATGAACCCATATCACTGTCAGTGATGAATATTTTAATAACGCTACTATTGTGAAATCGGAAATCTTGAACGCGACCAAAAAAATGTGTCAAAAGTGCGTCAGCACGAAACACGTTCCAGATCAACGTCGCTTCTCTAAATCTTGTTTTCGAGCATTATTGATTTTTCGCCTCTTTTCTATTTCTTGTAGTAATGTATCGGTTTCTCTTTCTCATAATATTAATGATAACAAAATATTTTTCCAGCAACCTGTATATGTGGAACGTTAATCTAATTTCGTACGTTTTGTAAAATACAAAACGACTTTAGATTTTATAAGAAATCAAATGTGATTTGAAAAATGGGTGCCAAGTTGCCAGGAAGACCAAAAACTCGACGACCTACGTGCAAATGTGACTTATGTGGTTCTACTTTTCTAAATATTCAAGCATTGAGAACGCATCAAGCTTGCTTACATCCGAAGACCAAACGTGTGGCTTACAAGCCCAAGATTGAAGTAATAGCCAAAAGGAAAGTGGTTCCTTTGAAGAAATTGAATGTTCTGAAACCCGGCAGACCAACAAAACGGAACAAAGAAATCGCTGCGAAAGTTTCCAAAACTAAAATAGAAAATAAAGTTGTTAGTTCAAATAGGAGCGCCTTCGAGTGCCCGCTGTGTTCAAAATTGTTTACAGTTTATTTTTCAGCATACAGACACATACAAAACAACCATTGTGTAAATGATAAAGGTGAAACAGTGTAAGTAATATGAGCTTATTTCCTTTTCCTCCATATGGCCTCTGCCTGTTCGGTTACGTACATTGCATGTAGCCCTAGTTATTATGTACGCATAAGCACGGTGGAATCAACATTATATTTATTAAATAATTAAATTGTCCACCGCAAACAAGCAGTGTTGCCGTTTAAGAAATAAAAAAGTCACCAGACGTCATTTAAAAAGTCGCTACATTTTGAAAAATACATGATTAAAAAATCCGCCAGAAGTCGCCAAATATTTCATGCTAAAAAATATAGTGAAAATACAATATTGCGAATATTTCACTGTGATAAAATGAGAAAAAGGTTCAGTTGGATCAGTTATAACAGAGTTAAGCCATATTATACCTCTTCTTGCGTTTCCATTCTGGTCTATACTTTTATTTATTTATTTTACTTTTGAGCATAAGCCTTCTTTTTTAAAGGGATTTCCATTTCTACAGATAGATTTTGATATCAATAACAACAAGTGAACATAGAAACTAAGAAGGACAGGTATGTTTTGCGAAAACGTAACTTAGGAACTGATTTTTTATTTCTCTTGGCGGTGGTAGTGAATTCATGAAAAGGAAAGACAAAATGATATCTGATGTGCCATTTGATAGAGCGAGAGGCACCCAACATATTAAATCCTGAGATCAAACAACATTCTGGTAGGGGAATTTTAAAAAGGACAATAGCAATTCATGTCGTTACCAGTAATTGCATTTAAATTAGTACCAAAATATTAATGTATTTTCAATATTCAATTAGTCGCTAGAATTCGCAAATTTTATTTCAAGTCGCTAGATTGAAAAAAAAAGTTGTTAAACATACCCAAAATCCGCTAGATCTAGTGACAAAGTCGCTAAAACGGCAACAGTGCAAACAAGCACTCAATTAGGTGGCACTACAGCACCACTGTAATTGCAACATAAAAAAAACTTTATTCCCCATAAACGGGCATTCAAGAACATATATGTAAGGCTAGGATTTGCTCCTCACAGCGACGTGTAGCCAATTCCACCAATGTCAAGTGTGGCAAATACACATTTTAAAATTAATTGCCAAATTAAGAATTTACGGAGGTGGTAGAGCCACGCTGAAGCTACTAGTGGTTCCAGTATGAATGGGTCGGCTCGCTCGGGGTAGTACCACCCTCTCACAGAAAACCGACGTGAAGTAACAGTGTTTGCATTGTTGGGTTTCGTTCAGTCAGTGAGAGCGCCGGAGACCCATCTTCTCCTCCCACCTCCCCCACTCCTCCCTCCCCGCAAACACAGACTGGCAACACACTTTTAGGAAAACCTTTAATAATTATACACTCACAATATAAATTACCAAAGTCACATTCGTAACTCATGACAATGCAAAACCGAAGTCATTCCATTTGACATTTTCTAATATATTTTATAACACGCAGTGAGAGTTGTAGTAAAAAGGTTACTAGCACGTAAACATGAGAATGGAGTTCCTACGCACTTGCAACTCCCCTGGTGTTGCTAGTGTCGATGGACGGGGTGGTGATCACTTAAAAAATATAAAAATATTCGGTTAAACAACATACAATGATCTAAAATATCAACATACGCAAATTACCAAAGAGGATAGATACTGTGCTTTGAGTCCCTATGAGCTTATTTATAGTTTTTTTGCATCACGTGTGTTACACTGGACATGATGGTGAGTATTGTGCAGTGGCAGTCAGTACTGTCATCTTGTGGACTGCATATACTATACTCGACACAAAACTGTGGTAATGTGGCTATGTAAAGATGAGAATTATTGTTTGTAAGGGTTACGAGCAAGTCTGCCTTATGTTTTCGGGATGCCCATTTGTAGGAATAAAATTGCTTGTTAGGTCACAATTAGTTTATTTAATTTGTTACAATGATGTTGTTGCGCATGCTAACGGAGTGCTTGAATGGGACTGACGATTCAAGTATTTAATAAAAATATTTTTAATTCAACTGCGCTACACACACATAATAAGTAGGGCGATATGCAGTGTATGTAACCGTACAATGTTTTTACTGACTTACTGTTTACTTACTCTAAGCTATATATACAGAGAATAGTTAAAAACATCTTTCTTTTCTGTTTCTCAAATAATTTTCTTTACATGTTGTTGTGTGGTACATAAAGACAAATATGAAATGAGTTTCTATCATAACAAACAAAATATCTTTAATTTGCAAAATTATTTAATGAACTGTGAACCTCATGTTTCCCTAAATCACTCAGAATTCTCTTGTGCCAGTAAGGGGCACGCTCTACTCATCATAAGTTTGAACATATTTTATGAATAGTACCTTAACACATTGACTGCCGACAATGAGATATATCATAGTTTGTGAACTCGCCCAAGTTCTAGAAAGCAGTTCTAGTTCAGCGAGAAAGATAACTCGTAGTTCTAGACTCGTTCTCTCTTTAGTTACCATACACAGCTACCCAAAACTTTAATATATCAGTGTAAATATAGATCCATGGCTTCAGGAAAGATGAAAAAATATTACATTTAGCTTACATAAACTTCTATATTGCAGTTTGAAGTATAATTACTAAGTCAAATTTAATTATTATTTTTAGTAACATAATATCTTTAAAACAAAATGGCTTGCCAGATCAGTTTAGTAAAAAAAAGTGTGAGTCTAAATACATGTTTGTATGTATGTATGCATGTACAGTGTTAGAAGTTATACTTCTTTGGCGTAACAAGATTAAAATCTTTTCAAAAATGTTATCTTTCACCTTATTCTACTTTTGTAGAAAAAACGACACTAACAATAGAAAAAAAGTATTTAATACATTGAAAGTTTTAATACAAACAACAAATACAAAGAAACAAAATGTTGACTATAGCTAACTTCAGGGTATCGGTTTTTCGTGACGGTGTGCGCGTGCATCGTAAAAATTTACTCTCATCATTTTTCCCTCACACACCAAATGAAGTATAACTTCAACAATCCCATGGTGTTTATGTTAAGGCATGAAAGTGTAGCAAACAAACTTACATTCATGTCTTATCATTACATAGTATAAAACAAAGTCCCCTACCGCGTCTGTCTGTCTGTCTGTTCGCTATAAACTCAAAAACTGCTGAACGGATTTTCAAGCGGTTTTCAGAAGTGGATAAAGTGATTCATGACGAACATTTTGGTATATAATTTGTGAAGGATTTTTTTTTAATCAGGGCGTGACAACGTCTGTCGGGCCCGCTAATATATAAATATAATAAGAATGTAAATCTAATGTGTCTGTACTTTTTAGATTTCTTTAAAAATAATATTGTAGGTGTCTAGAAATAAGTAATAAATCATCAATCATTTTTGGAAATGAATGTCTATCTGTCTGTTTGAACATGCATCAATGCTAAAGTAGTGCATGCATGATAAAACCTCTTTAAGAAAATCATACAGCATATCTTCGATTACATTTAGTCTTTGATTCATTAAAATCGATTCACTCTATCAAAATTTATTGTAATTTTAATGATGACGTGACTTAAGTAGAGAGACAAGTAGATAAGCAAATGGACCTAATACATTCAGATGTCTTTATTAATCACTGCTTTATACATAAGGTTAGTAGTAGTCCGGTAGTCCTTAGTAGTCCGGTGAAGCTGTTAAGACTTTGAAAGGTCAATAGCGTAAACAGTTCGAAAAAAAAAAAACCAGTAATAGTTTATAATATTACTTATGATAACAATTAATACGTTTGTAGCTGAAGTTACTGCTAGTATTGTGTTGATATCAGAATAGATTTTGCTGGCCTGATGACTGAACTGTTTCAAATCCTATATTGCTCTCTATTGAAAATAAAAAAAAAAACTTATTTTTATTCCAGCTCTCCGAATTCCTCAAACCTCATCAAACCACTTCTTATAGAGCAGTGTGTGTCATGCAATGCAAAAGTGGAGTCAGAGATTCATAAATGTAAAGAAATCGTCACAAACAATGATGAAAACACAGAATTCAATCAGACATGCCTGGGATGCAACCAGGAGTTCAAATCTGTGCAGACATATGATACGCACATTAAAAAAGAGCATAGTGATGATGCTGATTATTTTTTCTTTCCGGATGTTAACAGTGAGTTTGAAGATTAGCTATTTTTTACTTATTAGGAAGTAAATTTGACCCTGGGTATCATTCTTAATAAAGTATTACAAAAAAAGGTCTCAAAAGGAATGATCTATTGAGCCATGAAAGCTTAGCGGTTATCAGATACTGTATCAAAAGACGTGGAGAGAAGGGACGAACTTCTTAGCCTTCCATGGATTCACCGTGCGGGTGCCGGGTCCATCGTGTGGCAGAGGGAGAAACTCAGAGCAGTTCCCAGGACTTGCGACCCAGGTGTAGGTTTAAGGAGGCCCCCTTTGAGATGCGCATCAACGCTCACCTTCACTGCTCGAGTTTCCCGCCCTGCCTAGCCAAATTTGGTAGGAACCTGTTAGTGCAGCCTTTGATACTCGTTCTAAAATAGAACTTACTGCAGTTCTCGACAGGCCAAGGTCCGTCAGAAGGTTGTAGAGAGATTTTGCTGGTATACCTCTCGCTCCTACTTCTACCGCATATAACTTAACCACATAGCCATTTTTACTTAGTTCATTTGTTAGTTCGTAATATTTATTTAATTTGATTGTGTGGTCTTTAGGAATGTTGGTTTCCCACGGTACAGTAAGCTCTACTAGTATTATATGTTTTATGTGTCTAGAGAAGAGGAGTATGTCCAGTCTGGATGACGAAACACCAACATCCTCTGGGATTTTATAGTGCTTGTCATACGTATCCATTAAAATAGTCCAGTCAGGTGCAGTACCTAGGATTGAGAAAGGCTTGCTTTTAGAGTTTACAGTTGAGCCATCCTTTACAAAGTTAATTTGTCGTTTATTTGTGGTCAATCCTTTTTGGGCTCTAGCTACTGAAAGACTTATTCTTGCAAATTAGTCCGAGAACTTTCAGGGTACTTTGGTATTAACGGCATCGCAGTGCACTCGATGACCGCTTCCACGGCCGACTCGTGTTATCTTTGCTTAGCAAGTCTAACCTAATCCAACTGAACCGAGATAGGGAAATTGAGAAAAGTGAATAGTCCGTCTATTAATACATCAGTCACATGGCCCACTTGTAGATTGTCTACACTTGACCAACTTTAGTTGCGATGGCGTTAATACGTAGTTCGCCCGGGGCAATGTGATTGATATTATATGGCTCAGTTCCATTCAGTTAGATTATGTTACATTAGACTTGCGAAATAAAGACAATGGTGCAGTTAATACGTAAGAACCAGTTTCAGTAAAGGCAAGCATTGCGGTGAAACCATAGCATGATGGGAAGGCTTGTTCTAACTATTACAAACTAGCTAAGCCGTGCCCACTTCCACTTCCTTGGCCAGTAAACATTTATTAAAAACGACTTTTTGGGACTTAAATATAAAAGTCAGACATATGCGTATGCTGTCATAGACTTTTTTGGAGGCATTATGAAGCTCTACAACTTTTCTCTAGAACTTAATCATATATCTCTCATCATTAGGCAGCGTTCGTAAGAAATGTTTTCGTTCGACCGTTTCTTCTCCGACTTACTTTGCAAATCCGACTACCACAAAAAGTTTTTCATTTTTCTGATTAATATATAGCCTATCACGCTCACAAATAACGTGGGTTACTATTGGTAAAAGAGTTTTTAAAATTTTTTCTAATCCTGCCTACCATCCTCAAATTGAAAGTCTGTTGCCAAGTATCATCAGTATGTTCCGCTAGCTGCACTTGAGAGCCAGTTTAGTGCCAGGGCTTAGTGTATTTATCATCTTAGGCCACATCATTTCACAGCAGATGAGGTTGTGCTCAAATGCTAAAAGCTATAATGTATGAAAAAATATTAATATTTCCTGTAACTGCAATTTTACTTAGAATGGTTATCTTGTCACAAATTTTTGAACCACAAAAATTGGGATAGAAATTTTGAATACCAAAATTGTGTCCCTTATTATAACTGACATGAGTAACATGTGTAAAGCTTTTGCTATATTACTCCACTCAGGATTTCATAATAGCAATAGCAATAGCAATATCAATGCAAGTGTAATAAGGAGTTGGTTCATCACCATTCAATAATATGTTAATATTACTGATTGGAAAATGTATCGTGATTTCTCATACTTTTGTTCATTCATAGTATTATTATCTGTGTAATTATTTCAGAGTTTATGGTATGGAAAAAGAATATGGAGACCCAAATGGAGGCAAATTATTTAGTTATGAAAGATAAAGAGAATTGCAAAGTCTTCCACTGCAATCATTTTGCATCAAGCAAGACCACATCAAAGTCCTGTCCATCAAGTATCAATACAAGAGTCTTCAATAAAGGGATGCAAGTTGCCTTCTATAAAAGACATTACGGTCATACAGTAAAGGAATATACTATACCAGAAACATTCAAGAATTTCCACATTACATCCTTAATGCAAGTCCCGGAATCATCCAATAATACTGTAATTAATGGAAATGAGGTGTACTTGGAATTTAAGACCTTAATGGAGAATGTTGTTCTGGAGGCTGCAAAACTTAATTTGAGCAATTTGAGACTACTTCTAGGGAAAGCATATGAGATGACGCTTGTTTTAAACAGCAATAAAAATGATAAGGAGAAACAGAATTTGCAGACGAGTAAGCGATTAACTGATGATGAAATAAGTAAGTTTCTTGATGAGCCACAACAAAATAAACGCACTTTGGATCAGAGTGGTCACAACGCAAAGAAGATAAAACTAGAAACTGTGGCTAAAATTGAACCAAGAGTTGTCCCGAAGGCCGATACCCAAAGTCCCTTGGTGTTATCAGAACAGGACAATGATACGAACATTATTATTAAAGATGTCAAATCTTTAGCGAGTCCAACGAGATTAAACTCGTTCAAAGCTGAAGAGAATGCGAAAAACTCATCCAAATCCATGATACAGTCACCGACGTCGTTCTGCGAGTCGTATAAGAACTTTGTGGATGCAAACTTTGGTACGCCTGTGGAGAAACCTAAGACGAGGAGAAAGGAAGTAATGAAAACGAAAATGGGACAGTTCAAACCTAATATTGTGTCAACGCCAAAGAGGAAAGATGACTTGAAGGTGGAAAAATCACCAAGGATATATAGCTATCATCAGCCTAAAGCTGATATTCAGTATGAAGTGTTGGAAAGGGAAAATGACTGCAATATATTGATAATTAAAATTTAACAGTGTATAAATTGTGATGATGTAGTGCTTTGACCAGTGGAATTACTATCCTATGTCCAGAAATTCGAACTTTTTCCGGAACTTTTCGGAATTCGCGTACATTTACTAATTTATATTGGTAACACTATCAGCTGACGGTGAAGGAAAACATGGTTAAGAAATCGGAACCTGAGAGATGTCCTTGTGGTATCACCGTACGTGGGAACAATATAGAACTGTGAAACTCTCGGGGTTTGAAATCGGCTATACGTTGTGGTCTGGCGTGGTTATTATGCTCATGTCTTCCTTCGAGAAGAGGCCTATGGCCCTGCAGTGGGTCTATAACAGGCTAATGATGATGACATAACGATTTTGGATATATTTTTATCGCTCTCACGAGGCCTTTTAAAATTGTATTCTGGCGTCAATATTTTTTTTTTAATGGCACGCATTGCTTCTATTATAATGAAATCACGGAAACTGATGTATATAAAAATAGCATAGTTTAGGGTTTTAAATCAAAATTATTTTATGTGAAGGGGGTTGCTGATGGTCGAGTGATGGACCATATCAGTGGCCATATGTTAAGTCTGTTGAGGGTAGAGGTAAGCAGAAGTACCGTATATCGGTCTTCGCTAAAAAAAGTTTATCAATATGTAAGAAATAACAATTCCGTAAATTGCCAAAATAGTGCTACTGTAATGGAATTACATTACCTAGAAGGTAATGGAATTAAAATTGTGTGTAATTAAAAGATATCTCAGTGGTCGTAAAAATAAAACTATCAAGGAAACAAATTCAGTGTATTTTTTGAACTGTCGCTATAAACATAGATTATAAAATTATTAGCGCTCTATTTCAAGTTTCAACCTGTAACTTCGGCAGTGACACATTCTATACATAAAGATACTACTCCTTAGCTCTATCCTCCATGGTTAAGCCTAAGAGATATGGACTTTTTTCTATTTTGTCTATGGCTTCTATGGAATTATTCCATAATTCTGCCAGTGTCATATTTTGTCAAACAGTGTGGTGGGAGTCAATTTAATAAGTATGCAACTGAAAATAGTTTGAATTGAGATTAAAGAACTATCAAATATTTTAAAAAGAACAAAAAAATGATACTCTTTCATGTAACTTTTAGACTACAACAGACTATTTATTGCTAAGGACTGTATCTAGGCGAGTGGCAAAAAAAAGTATTAAAACTCTTTGGTCTCTAGAACTCTTTACAAACCTATTTAATAATTAAGCCAAGGGATTTAACGTTCGTTTTTAAATTTGACTGAGCAAAAATTCAATAAATATGAAGCTGAAGGGACATATATCCAGTCCTAATAGTATCTTGTTTTTAAAATATATTAATTTTGTTTACAATTTTCCCGATAGATGTAAACTATTAACTTAAGTTTAGACGTAAAATTGTTAAGTGATGTTAGTTTTAGAATAGTATATGTTTATTTCTAATTATACAAGTGGATATTAAAAGGTATTTTTTCTTTATCCTGCTTACCCTGCTGTAACAATAACTTGTTCAGCTGTAGTGGTACAAAATACAAGGTAATGTCGATTTAGAGTAATAGATAATTTAAAAAAATATGAGCCGTCACGGGACTCCTGGCAGATGTGAAAAATCGAAATTGTTCGAATCGAACGAATCTCAAATTCTCAAACTACACTATAGGTATGCGAGTTCAGTGCGGCAAGGGAGATTGCGCACAGTCGCTTGTGCATGGCATCGCGTCGCCACGTCTCACCACGCCAACAATCATGTTTACCCTCACCTATAGATGTTTCACATCAAAAATCCATTGAAATACGACGTCAAAACCATATTTATGGCATGATAAAACCAGAGTTGTTGGCGGGTTGCTGATGAAACTTTCAGAAGGCTATCAAATTCTGATCCCCAATCGCTTTTCTGTGAGGATGCAGTGGTGGGGGTAAAAACTGTGTCGTTATAGTTATAGTAGAGTATAGAACACATCGATTCTCGTCCGATCACCGAAGTTAAGCAACGTCGGGTGCGGTCACTACCACAGAGTACGTTATATAAATATGGTCACTACTTGGTTGTGTGACCGCCTGGAAACACTGTGCCACAGTATAAATATAAGATACAGTACGGAAGCTACCTGCAAACGTTCGAAAACGGCATACTCACCAAACATGCGCATCGATGAGACAGACCCCTAAGCGGTTGTCGCGGTGCTGTCGATAGAGTACCTTTTAAAACCTTTCGTCGATGCTCGATGCGCATGGTGAGTGTGCCGTTTTCGAGCGTTTGTAGGTAGTTTCCGTACTGTCTCTTTATCTTTATACTGTGACCGTGTGGTGTTGGCTGTTTGTAGTATTTTTTAAACTACTTTGATTCCGTTTTTTTTTTAAATTTAACGGAAGGTGTTAATAAAATACGAACTTTATTCCAAATTTTTTTTATTAATATTATTAATCAACCTATTTATATATATTCAAAATGTCTTATAAAATATGGATTAAAAAGTAATACGTACTATAATAAATAACAAAGTGAATATTAAGAATGATAAAAAATAGACACAAACGATAATAATTACAATTAAACTGTGTAAAATATAACAGTTATTATAGGTTTGTCCTTCAATTCTGAAATAAAATATGTTACATACAATATATATTCAAAATTTCATTAAAACTCGTTCACAGTTCGAAAACGAACGTATACAATCAATGTTTTATTTAATTTATACACATTTTATCTTTCTTCGTTTTTTGAAGTAATACTTCTTTTGGCGCGTTAGGGAAAAATGATGAGAGTAAATTTTTACGATGCGCGCGCACACCGTCACGAAAAACCAACACCCTGAAGTTATTACGATGCACGTGCACACCGTCACGAAAAACCGACACCCTGAAGTTATTACCATGCCCATGCATACCGTCACGAAAAACACCCTCAAGTTAGCTATAGTCAACATTTTGTTTCTTTGTATTAAAACTTTCAATGTATTAAATACCTTTTTTCTATTTTTAGTGTCGTTTTTTCTACAAACGTAGAATAAGGTGAAAGATAAAATTTTTGGAAAGATTTTTATCTTGTTACGCCAAAGAAGTATAACTTCTAACGCGTGTACATAAGTACACACACACTTTTTTTCTTTTTTATTATTGAAGCACCAGGACGTACTTACAGATCTACAACATAATAGAAAAATATAAAATGGTATTTTATTCACAAGCAGCAACACTCTCCTCACCCGTTTCAAAAAGAGCTATATATTGAAAACACATCTAAAATAATAAGATGAATATTACATAAGCGTATATGTGAGACATTGTATGCTTGAATATACTTTTCTCGTACAATAAAGTAAAGAGATATTTGTAATGTATACGGGTAAGATGTATATAAGATTCTAACCATCTCTTCATTGATAAAATCTTCCCAACCTCCTCCTGGCTCCAAGATTCGTCGTCCAATACGTCACTAAGCTCCGACGGGTTGCGAGAGAATGAGTCAATTTTTTTTTTTCTCGAACTGACTATGCTATTGACCTGGTAAGGTCTTTACAGCTTCACCGGACTACTAAGGCGAGCGCTTAAGGCACTCAGCCGATTTTATTTTTAGGTAACACGCACAAGGGTGCTCGGCACACCTCGGCTTGGGCTGTTACCTGAGAAAAACCCGATCTGACCTAGCTAACTATTCTAAGCTATTCATACATATATTCGTTTGTGAACCATACAATCGAAATTGCATGATTCACAAACGCGTACATGTGTATCGAAAATGAAACGAACTAAACTATTCGATTAATAATAATAATAATTTATTGTCCAATAAGTTTTACATAAATTATTTACAGAATTAAAATGTCACTGACGGTGCCAATTTAAGATCACGTTGACGTCTGTACTAGTCTTGAGACTGTATCACAGACGCCAGCGCAAACCCCATTGATTTTTGAAAATGTTTGGTAAAGATAATTATCCGTTAATAATGATTGCATTATGTAAATTGTTATATAATTATCATGAACTCCTACTATGTGTGATTGTTGAGCATGTGAGTGTGTGTGTAACTATAAAGGTATGTATTTCTAGGTGTATTGAGCATATATATATGTGTGTGTGTGTGAATACAAAGGTGTATGTTTATATAGTTGTATGTATATAATGTTTGAATGGCTGCGAAAGCAAGACAACAGAGCGTAAAATAGTGTATATATATTGAACATCGGTTATACTGAGTATTACAAGGTAACAAATCGATCAGTTTATGTATTACTAGCGGGCCCGGCAGACGCTGTCCCGCCCTGACTATAAAAAATACCTTGACAAATTATACACTAAAACCTTCCCCATGAATTACTGTATCTACTGGTGAAAACCGCATGAAAATCCATTCAGTAGTTTTTGAGTTTATCGTGAACAGACAGACGCGGTGGGGGACTTTGTTTTATACTATGTAATGATAAAGATTCAGTTCGATAAGGGAAAAAAAACCCTTCCACCATGTGTATATATGTGCACGGGTGTGAGAGGTGATCTCATGTGTGAGTACAAGTGATGTAGGTGAGTCACTGTATCGCGAAAGTAATATCCGGGGACGACCTCGGCTCGAGATATCACTGAGAACCACGATGTGTGCGGGAACGAAAGAGGAGTCCTTCCCTCACGGCGACGTCAGGGAAGGTTACGCGTGCGTGGGCGCAAACACGCATGTTAAAGAGGTCGAATTTAAAATTAAATGAACGGCGTCGGCGCCGGAATCTAAAAATAGACACAACAACAAAAATTATTATTATTATTCGGTCGTTTTAGGAGAAGATAGACGTAAATACGCGATTACTCTATCTTATATGCGATATTTATTTTTGAAAGGCGGCGCGCGCGAGCCGTTGTAGGGTAGCCGCGATGGCTGGGAATCTATAGATCGCGGTTACGGGACCTAGTGACGGATTTCTAGAGGTTTCTTCGTACGAAATGAGTCAAAATAATTTGGAAATTCCTATAACCATAAATGTTGATTTTTTTTATAGAATAAGAAGCAAACGAACACGTGTGTCATTTGATGTTACGTGATCACCACTGTCCATAGACACTAGATACACCAGGGGTGTCGCAAGTGCGTAGCCAGCTTGTGTTTGGGGATGGGGGAGAGGGTGGGAGTAAGGGGAGGTGGGCGTCCGGCGCTCTCACTGACCGAACGCAACGCAACAATGTAAGCATTGTTACTTCACGTCGGTGTTTCTGTGGGTCGGGCCGATTGAATGCTGAAACCAGTAATAGCTTCAGCGTGGCTTCACCGTCTACAAAACCTAATTTGACCTTTTACCGCAATAACAATTTCTAATACTATACTCTAAATGAGTTCTATAATGTATGAAGATATACCAAAAGAATGATAATTGTTTCAAAACATCGATAACTTTATCGACAGTATCTCATCTAATCTTTTGTGTCAAATAATCATAGATAAGATACTATATACTGAGACAAATAATCATCAAAAGAGGTAGGTAACATAAACGAATGTTTTTATATAATAAAAATATTTACATTAGTATGGTGCAAAACTATTTATACAATTAATATTTCACTTAATATCATGTGGGTTTTTAACATTTGAACAGAAATACATGTTACCCACGGAAGAAAGAGAAGATTCTTTATTCCGTGATGTTACTTATATTTTATCATTTACTTTTATCCCCGAAAATATGTAAATAAATATAAGGTTTTAAATACGGAAAAACACATACTTTCACCAAACAACACACACAACCATAATGCTTTAGTAGACTACGTGAGGCACGGGTCAGCAGAACGTTTGGCAGTATAAATCCAAAAAAATGAACGATTTTATTGCAAAATTAAAAAAAATAAATAATAACAAATAATGTAGTGAAAATTACAGTTTTTATATATAATGTATTATTAAATTATGTATTCATTTCTAAGAACATTTTTTTACAAAACCATGAAATTCACAATTTATTTATTGGATTTATTCTTTTATGTAAAACAGAAAAAATATTATACAAGTAATATTCAGTAAATATTTATAGCAGTACTATGGCATAATTATAATACCTTGTTTGTAATATTTAACCAAAAAGCGGAAAATAAATAGTTTATCAAATTAACCAAATTAAATAAAACATATGAATATGTGTGCTACCTAGAGATGTATTGGAAGTCGATGCGAACCGAAAATCATATCATCTACATAGGTACAAAGTTTAAGTCCACTCTCGCGTCCCTGTAATACATTTCTACCTGGAATAAATTTGAAATTTCGGTTGGCACCGACTTCCAATACATCTCTAGGTAGCACACATATTCATATGTTTTATTTAATTTGGTTAATTTGATAAACTATTTATTTTCCGCTTTTTAGTGCCTTATGGGTTTTTGATTGATATTGAAGTCGGTTAATACTTTTTTTTGAAAATTTACTTTATGTAATAAAATAATGCAATTTCTTAAAAGATTTATAACAACAAACCCTATATTATACTCCTACTAAGTAGACTTATAGTACTACCAATACTTTAGTTATTTCTATTGTATAAGATTTTTCAGTGCATTAGCCCACCCAACATTTAATAATTCAGATAAAATAATACGACAGTGGTAAGTTTTTAGCAAATCAAATTTTCTATTATCCTTTCTATTTCATTACATAGTATAAAACAAAGTCCCCTACCGCGTCTGTCTGTCTGTTCGCGATAAACTCAAAAACTACCGAACGGATTGTCATGCGGTTTTCACCGGTGGATAGAGTGATCGATGAGGAACGTTTTAGTATATAATTTGTCAAGGTTTTTTTCATAATCACGGCGGGACAACGTCTGCCGGGCCCGCTAGTATTCTATATAAGACTTATATGCAAGAAAATACCTTAAAACCTAGCTAATGGGTAGATACTTCATAAAAAATAATACAGAAGAACAATGGGAGTAGAGGTCAACCAGAGAAAACATTTGCTTTACTAATATGCAAGACAAGGAGTTTTATATCAAACTAGCGGGCCCGGCAGACGTTGTCCCGCCCTGATTATAAAAAATCCTGGACAAATTATATACCTACCAAAACGTTCCTCGTGAATCACTTTATCCACTGGTGAAAACCACATAAAGATCCGTTCAGTAGTTTTTGAGTTTATCGTGAACAGACAGACGCGGTAGGGGACTTTGTTTTATACTATGTAATGATACA
Source organism: Antheraea yamamai (assembly GCA_036509395.1). Classification (NCBI taxonomy): domain Eukaryota; kingdom Metazoa; phylum Arthropoda; class Insecta; order Lepidoptera; family Saturniidae; genus Antheraea; species Antheraea yamamai. The sequence continues at coordinate 3,256,603 of AP028452.1, forward strand.
TAGCAACCTTGATAATCATATTAGATAATAAAATTTAATTGATATTGATACGAAAAAGGTACAAATACCATAACTTGAAACAGTCTTTCTCCTGTAATGGCTCTTTCTATACTAATCAGTTACATAATAAGATTGTTACAATATAACCAAAAACCATTGAAATTGATAAACTATAATTATTATACTTTTGCAATGTCCCATGGTCCCATTCAAGTTTTCCACGGTTACATGTGATCAGATTAAAAAGTCCGTTCTTTCAATAAAATCTAATGCTACGGGTTGTGACAATTTGAGTAGGCAAATGATTATTACTATTCTTGACCAGATTCTTCCTATTATATCTCATCTCATAAACTTTTCTCTATCCTTTGGACAGTTTCCATCCATATGGCGTAAAGCCTATGTCCGTCCTCTCCCTAAAACTGCAAATCCTTCTCTTCCCAGTCACTTTCGACCTATATCTATACTTCCATTTCTTTCTAAAGTACTCGAAGCATGTGTGCACAATCAACTATCATCCTTTGTACATTGCAACAATATCTTGAGTCCACTACAATCCGGTTTCAGGCCAGGTCACAGTACAGTTACAGCTTTGCTTAAAGTGACTGGTGATTTGAGAAATGGAGTAGAGAATAAAATGATCACTGTGCTGGTTCTAGTTGATTTTTCCAATGCCTTTAATACTGTTAGTCACGATATTCTCCTGGCTATTCTCTCTCATTATAATATCTCATTAGAGGCACTGGCATGGTTCGCTTCATATCTAAAGGGACGACAACAATCGGTTCGTATAGATGGGGCTACGTCTAATTGGTGTGAGCTTGGTGCTGGCGTCCCTCAGGGTGGTATACTTTCACCTCTTCTTTTTTCCCTCTTTATTAACCTTTTAACTCATGAACTGCGATGTACGTATCATCTGTATGCTGATGACCTGCAATTATACACTCAGGCCACAGTAGATTCTCTATCAGCTGCAATTTATACTATTAACCAGGATCTAAATGCCTTAAGGGATTGGTCTGAGAGATTTGGCTTATCAGTTAATCCTTCCAAATGTCAAGCAATTGTAATAGGGAGCTCTCGTATGATTTCCAGAATAGACTTCAACTCGCTGCCTCAGATTATATTCAGTGGTCTTGTTATACCGTTTAGTACGGATGTAAAGGACCTTGGTTTATATATTGATGCCAAATTGGATTGGAGAACTCATATTTCCAAGGTTAGCCAGAAAGTGATCGGTACTCTAAAGTCTTTTTATCGCCTGAAAAATTTTCTCCCAGTTAAAACGAAAACCATGCTAGTGCAATCTATAATATTTCCTATAATTGACTATGGTGATGTGTGCTTTTACGATCTGAACGCTGACCTTCTTAACAAACTTGACAGATTACTCAACAATTGCATTCGATTTGTTTTTAATCTTCGTAAGTACGACCATGTATCGAGCCATCGTTCAGAGCTTAATTGGTTGCCCATACGCCAGCGTCGGAATTTGCGGGCTCTGACAACTCTGTATTCTATTCTATTTTCTCCCAACACTCCCTCTTACTTAACTCCACATTTTCAGTTCTTATGCTCTAATCATGACCTTAACCTTCGCTCTTCTAATAATCTTATTCTTTGCTGTCCTGTCCATACTTCCGGTCTAGTACATTCATCTTTCTATATCCAATCTATTCTCCTATGGAACGCGCTTCCTTATGAAATCAGGATGTCATCTAACCGTTTCAGTTTTAAAGTCAGGGTACGTCGGCTTTACCAGTGTCATTTAGCAGAATTATCTGGTTAATGCTGTATTTAGTACTTGATGTTGACTAACTATACTTTTATTTATTGTATTGATATTTATGTATGATGTTGTTATGTGTATGTATTGTATATGTGTAGTATATATGTAGTATATTGGTGTTGATATTTTATTTATATATTGTAATATTAAATAGGCTAAACATAATTTCATTGAAACCTCACCTTTTACACCTACCGACATTTATCTCTGCACCACCTAATGGTTGACTGGTCGAGAATGCCTTAGGCATTAAGTCCGCCATTGCGTATTTAACGCATAAAGTGTAAATAAATAAATAAATAAATAAATAAATAAATAAACAGTGTTAAATTGAAATATTTACTTATTACTTTATAAAATAAATTTAAAGATTGAATCAGAAATAAAACAATTTCATACAATTATATTTTATTTCAAGATATTATAGAATATCAAACACAAACTTATAATAACTAATATTATAATATTAGACAGCCCCTGGCTGGAATACTGGTAGCTGGTACTGGATTACCCTCAGCTGGATACTATTGACTCTTCTTATGACCTCTCTTCATACAGAAGCAAACCTGTAAAATATTTAAATCAATAGACAGCAAAATTGAAGTGGCTTGGCAGGTGGAGGAGATATAAAGTCAGAGGACAGCATTCCCGGTATCTGATACTCTGCCCTTTGATGCTGGAATTCCTCCGTTTGCTCCGCATCGTAAGCAGCGCAATAAGCGCCAGAACCCCGCCTCCAATAGTGAAGGCACTTTGCCTTCAAAAAAGGCGCTCAACGTCGATGGCGTGAAAGTGCCAAAGACGACGCCCGCGCCCTCTAGACCCGTTTCGCCGGAAGCTGCGGGTTCCGCAGTTTCGGGCAAAAAGCCCCGCCCACCGCCCCCCGTTACGATCCAAGACAAAGCGTCTTGGGTTAAGATCTCAAGTCTGCTGGAAACGGCAGGCATTCATTACACCTCCGCCACGAATACCGCTGTAGGTATTCAGGTGAAGGTCGCGACCTCTACTCATCATCGCAACCTCACTCGGTTCCTTCGGGACAACGAGTGGGGTTATTTCACGCACTCTCTCGAGGAGGAGCGTAAACTACGGGTAGTAATCCGTAGGGTCCCGTCAGAACTCCCAACCATCAATATTTCCGACGACCTCAAAGAGCAGAAGATCCCTGTTCGCGAGGTACATCGCATGCGCTCTCCGCGCACCAGGGCACCATACGACATGGTTCTCGTCGTTCTCGATCGCACCCACGAAGGGAAAGCGATTTTCAACCTTTCGACCCTCTGCGGCCTCTCCGGCGTTATCGTTGAGCCGCCGCGCAAAATGTCTGTACCCTCGCAGTGTCACAACTGTCAGGTGTACGGACACTCCGCACGTAACTGTCGCCTGAAACCCAGGTGCATTAAGTGCCTCGGCGACCACTCCACTAGGGAGTGTCCCCGCCAGAAAGACGCTTCCGACCCTCCGAGCTGTGTTCTGTGCCGAGGCGTGGGTCATACCGCGAATTATCGCGGTTGTCCCCGCGCCCCGCGCACAAAACGCCATCGCTACCCCAGGCAGGCGGCGTAGCCGTCTAGAGCGGCCGCCGCCCCCGACCTCCGCCTCTCATGTCCCGAGAGGCCTTCCCGAGCCTGCCGAGCACATCTCGTGCACCGGCAGCGTCCGTACCCGCGACTAGCGCGGCCCCCCGCCCCTACCGGGCCCCTTAGGAGAAGCCTGCGTCCCAGCCGACTCCCAGATCCCAGGCGGCTAAGCCTTTACAGGCCGACCCCGCCTTTTCCTTCTCCCTGTCGAGTATAGACTACGTAGGTCAATTACTCATTTTCCACGAGATCTCGGAGATCTCTGCCTACGAAGAGACGGTCCGAAATCCGACTCTAGGTCCCATAACCGCGATCCATCGGTTTCCAGCCATCGCGGCTACACTGCAACGGCTCGCGCGCGCCGCCGTTAATAAATATATAACTCATATAAGTTAGAGTGAATCCGTGTATTTACGTCTAACTTCCCCTAAAACGACCGAGTAATAATAATAATTTTTTACTATTTCTATTTTTAGATTCCGGCGCCGACGCCGTTCAGTTAATTTTAAATTCGATCTTTTAATATGCGTGTTTGCGCCCACGCACGCGTAACCTTCTCTGACGCCGCCGTGAGAGAAGGATTCCTCGTTAGTTCCCGCACACATCGCGGTTCTCAGTGATATCTCGAGGAGCTGAGGTCGTCCCCGGATGGAGCCCCCGAGATAGCACTTTCGCGATACAGTGACTCACCTACATCACTTGTACTCACACATGAGATCAATTCTCACCACACGTGCACATACATACATACACATAGTGGACGGGTTTATTTTTTTTCCCTTTTTCGAGCTGAATCGACTAGTTTAGCTCGTTTCATTCCGATATACACGTACGCATTTGTGAATCATGCAATTTCGATTGTATGATTCACAAATGAATATATGTATGAATAGCTAGAATAGTTTAGCTAGGTCAGACGCGAATTTCTCAGGTAACAGCCCAAGCCGAGGTGTGCCGTGCACCCTTGTGTATGTTACCTAAAAACCAAATCGGCTGAGTGCCTTAAGCGCTCGCCTTAGTAGTCCGGTGAAGCTGTAAAGACCTTGCCAGGTCAATAGCATAGTCAATTCGAAAAAAAAAAAAAAAAACTCCGTTTGCCATGTTGCTGTTTTTGTTTCTTTTTTTTATGTGGGGAAATCCTACATTGGGCACCCACTCCCGCAGGGGATAAGTGGGTAGTGTCAGACTCTTACTGACTAAAACCCTGTTTAAAAGTACCATTATTCTAATTATTTCTATAGTAAAAATGTATATTACCGAATATATTTTTATGGACAACAGTAAGAAAAAAGATTTGGTTTCAGTTTACTTTAGTTCACTGTAGCAGCCATGTCTAAAAAATATATGTAGTAAAATGAAACTAATCCAAATGTTACATAAAATTATTCATCTTTCACTAAATTTACTGTAATCTGTATTTTATTTGAAGTTATTGGAATATCTGTAACAACTCATTACAGTAACTTGAATACCTAATAATTACTAACTTATACATATGTATTAACAACTCATTGAATATAGGAACTGAGCATACAGAATCTAACAAAACATATGCCACAATTCATTGGTGTAACCAATCAAGAAATCAGAAAGTTCAAAAATATATATAAAATAAAAATTACATACTCTATCTGGTGAAGATTCTTCCAAAGCGAGAGAGCCAATTTGACTCCTATTATCATCATTGATGACACCTTCATACTCCGAGGGATTTGGAATAAGTTGCAAGAAAAGATTTGAAAAATCCTGTAAAACATAATAAGTATTAGTTTTTCAATAACATACTAAACTTTTGGTGTTGTGGAATATGTTGAACTAATTGACTACTCCTAATAGATTCTTAGTCAGTTGCACGATTTTGAACATGTTGTTATCCATGAAAAACATAATATAGAAAATATATTTGTATGGCAAGCATTTCAGACACAAAAATTAGTTTCAAAATACGATACTTGAAATGATTGTTTGATGAAAGTACTACATATATGCATATTTTGTCAAATACATATTTGTGCTTCAATACAACATGAGAGACATATATAAAATTTACGAAAATAATGCAATTTAGACTCAATGCATTGTAAATGGTCATGTAGCATTTTGTGAGTAGTAAATAAAATACATAAGACTATATATCACAATACTCTGTACAACTTAGAGATATTTATCAAATGAAAACAATATGCTGACAGAAATAACACTTCTTATAATATCTATTATACTTTTTGAATAGAAAATTGCTGCATTGAAAAGTATACATATATACGTATATATCACGAAATGTTACACTTAGATAAAACTAATTTACATTGCGTTCCTATATATAATTAATAATGATAATGAACAAGCTATTATCAATAAAATTCTACCGTGCAAAATTAAATAAACAACTCACCATTCTAACAAAAACCGTTGAGATAAGCACAGACTAGTCATACAAATGTAATAAGCGTCACACGATGTTGCCACAGTTATGTTAGCCGATATTTTATACATTACTAATTGATTGTAAAAATAAACAATATAATTTATTTATCTATATTCTATACATATAATAAAAGGCTAACGGTACGAAATCTGTACATTAAATATTTTAAAGAAAAAATACTCTGGGAGGGCTTACAATCAACGACAGAACACAATGCTATAGTTTTTTAAATTTTTGTCTGTCTGTCTATCTGTCTGTCTGTCTGTCTGTCGTTTGTACAGGATTCACGCAAAAACTACTGGACGGATTTTGACAAAATTTAGTATGGTGGTAGCTTATACACCGGTATAACATACTAGCTACTGCCCTCGACTTCGTCCGCATGTAATAGTTACTTTTGGCCCCCGAACCCGAGAAAAACCTCTGTTTTAGAACATTCTTCATTGATGCTCCACTCCCATTGGTCTTAGCTTGATGCTATATCTTATATATTAATACGTGAAGCCAAAACTTCGTATCTCTTTTTAAGAAAATTGCGTGAACGGATGAATGTGAAATTTGGCATAGTTAAAGTTTATATGGAGGAGAAGTGCAGAAAGCTATTTATTTTATATAAAATGCATTATAAGTACATTAAATTAATTAAAATATGCATTACTCATACTACTGCTCCAATATTACACAACATATACACACATGTAAATAAAAAAGACATTTTGACATCCGTCAATAACGGACTTCAAAAATGTAGTAATAATATTCGTCCAATAGGACAGGCGAAGGAATTAATCTATACTGCCAAACTTCAAAAAAGGTTGCCAAGGAGGTTGCTATGCTCGACTGTATGTATTTTTTTTTACTCTTACGTTCCAATTACCCTTTTTTATTCTACATTCAACAATGATATTATAACATATCTTATATATTAACACGTGAAGCCAAAATTTGCACCCCTTTTTAAGCGAATTGCGCGAACGCATGAACTTGAAATTTGGCATAGTTAAAGTTTATATGGCAGAGAAGTGCACAAAGCTATTTTTTTTATATAAAATGCATTACAATCATATTAAATTAATTAAAATATACATTACTCACACTACTGCTTGAATTTTACACAACATATATGTAAATGAAAAAGACGTTTCGAACATCCTTCAACCTTCTTACGTTCCAATTACCGTTTAAATATTTTTAACATAATTGACGTTGCATGCCTTATAATATGCCATTTGAAATCAACTGGTCAAATTGTAGGTTAATTTTAGAATAATATAATAATTAAATTCATAATATACACAATATTAATTGATAAATAATTTATCTTTAGTACTACTGAAATAATAATTATTCTCTTTGGTTTTATTGAATGTCAAAATTTTATGTGACAGACTGCTTTCACTTCATGTCACTTTGCTTCATGTTGCCATAAGAGTAAAGCAATATTTCCAAAGTCAATGTCAATATTTTAATGTTTAGTATTTCTTTATGGTGTACTCAAATGATGATTCAATAAAAAATGAGCGAAAAATACTTTGTAAAATCAAAATAAGAAAATTTGTTTGATCATGAAAGTAATCCATGACTTATATCTCCGCGGTTACAATGATGCAGTTCAACTTGATGTAGCAATTATATTTTGTACAGTTGATGATGAATTATGAACAAAAATGAATTCATTTTCAAAAGTTAATCGTAGTATTATAAACATTTTTGTTTTGGATTCATAATTTGATTCTATTGTGTATCCATTACTTTTCCAAATGATGATACCTGGCATATCACTATTCCTCATAATGTATAGACTATATTTAATTCAATATCACCCAGAAATACCACGCGCCCATGGTGTCGTGTAAAATTAATTGAAAATTCTGTCATGAGGGGGTTCGATAATTTTTTTTGTATTTTCATAAAGTTATGTTTATTTGGTATTTAAGAGCCTTACCACCGTATGTAACCGCCTGTTTTTTGTTTCAAATTTATAATTAATTTCAATTTTCATTTAGACATCGATTTTTATTATGTTTATATAATTGAAAAAAAGTGGCAAATAACTGAGTAGGCATGATGAAAGCCTTTGATTATAGAGGTTATAATAATATAATACCCTTTGATAAAAGAACCCTAATAAAGTTCAAACTTTAAAAATTCAATGAACTGTGGTCGAATGTCGACCACTGGGCGCCCACTAGTAGTATATAAATGAGCTATCTAACACTCTTCGAATCGGAGCAGTAATTCCTGAGATAAGAGCGTTCAAGAAAACAAACTTTGCAGCTTACTGTAACAAGACCAAATCTGTACATTAAATATTTTTTGAAAATTATAGTCGGGGTAGACTTTGTTATCGATATAGAAACCAAAGATTATCCTTTTACAATATTAGTCTGTCTGTCGGTCTGTCCCTGTGAGCACGCATCACTCTGAAATTACTAGACCAATTTGGACGAAACTTGACACATGGTTTAACTAATATTACAAGGTTACATTTAGGATACTTTTTGTCCCATAAAACGCAAGGGGTTCTCTAGGATAACGAAAGACAAAAAATTGTAGTTAATGTAACTAGGCTTTTTTGCGACACCTTAGTACAAGAGCCAGCAACGTTGGAAGAACGAGAGTTTTAGAAAAGCTGGTTCTTTAATATGTAGATATATTATGCCCTTCCAAACAGGATTCAGGATACCTGGTAGCCGGTTAACGTTGTGTTTTTAATGCACATCACACCTTTACAGGTCAAAATTTTTATTTATAAATAATTTTAAGAAAAAAATGTTTGGTTACTTTTTAACCCTATTAAAACATGAGTCTATCACTGCCAGACAATTTTGTTAATGACAATAATGTGCCCGATGATATTCTTTATAAATAAAATAATTAATTTCAAACCATTTTATTTTTTCCATTGCAAAGAACATATTTTATTTTATATACCATTACGATATTGAGTTTTCACCGTAAACAATGAAAAACAACGTTAAACGAAGACATATGACTTGGGACTGAAGACATCTTGAATACATGCATCTATAACAGGCGTTTCCACAATTATCGCTATCTTTATCATACATAAAATGGGGTAAACATATCAATGCAGTTGCAGAATCTAGCTCTAAGTTTCTAAACGTTTTCAAAGCATTAGCCGGTTTTAATTAAGATGTTCATCCATAACATTTAGTTCGTTTATCCTTCAATATTACACGCAGTCGAATTGACTATGCCAGCTTTCTTTATGATAGCAGTGCTCAGGTTAACCTCTATAAACTTGAAAAAGTCCAAAACCAGGCCATGAGAATTATCGGGGGTTTCATTAAAAGTACTCCAATGCATGTTATGGAAAGCGAATTGAGCATATGTTCGTTACATCTTAGGAGACAATATTTAGCTGGCAAAATTCTATTTAAATTTAAGTCATTAGAAAAGAACGAACTAACTAATGTATTAGAAGAACTGTCCATCTCTTTCCAATCACTCTATTGGCGTAACAGAAAAAAACTATTATTAGTTTAAATTTTTTCTCAATATAAAAATACTCCAATTCAAACAAGTATAAAACATGAAATGTTCACTTTACACACCTGGATCGATAACATTGATTTGCACAATATAATTAAAATAAATGTAGATGGTATTTGGAAGCCAAAGCGTCAATATGATATTCCTTAAACAAAAGATATTTGTCTTCAATATACAAATAATTATTATCAAAATTTTGTTAAATTATACACTGACGGATCTAAAGCTGGTAGGCTAGCTTTAGGAGCCGCATTTTTTTAGTCAAATTCCAAAACTTTTATGAAATTTCAAATTGATGAAAATATTTCAATTATGCACACTGAATTGACAGCAATTGCAAAGGCTTTATCATTTGCACAATCAACTGAGTCCATTAAGATTGTTATTTTATCCGATTCAAAAAGTGCTCTTCAACACGTAGCTCAATATACCTCGACTTTTCGAGGACTACTGATAGCCTACACTATTTTGAAGCAATTACTAAATTTCAAAGCAAAGAACAAAGTAATTGTTTTACAATGGATCCTTTCTCATATAGGTATAACTGGGAATGAAAGCGCTGATCTTTTAGACAGAGAAGGATCCTCCGAAGGTGCTCCTATTAATATTTTACCAACTTACTTGGATGTATGCTCAGTATTTAAAAATAGCTGTTACTCGCATTGGAAGGAATACTTTGATAAGCGTTCTAAAACAAAACGAATATGGTACAGAACGATTCAGCCACGCCCCTTAAGGTCACCATGGATTGATGACAGTACGATTTGCCGTCGGGAAGCAATCACAGGAATAAGATTACGCTCAGAACACATCCCGTGTAAACAGTTCGCCTACCTGATGCGTAAAGTACGATCACCCCTCTGCCAGAGTTGTGAGTTCATTGATGATGTGCACCACATCCTGGCAGAATGTGTTCGAAACGAAGATATTAGATCTCGGCTTAATGCCTCTGGTTCGTTCCACACTGGTTTGTACAATTCGTTATTGTCTGACCCCATTTCGAAAGATGCTAAAGAATTGTACAAAATTAATATAAGCTATTGTTAAGTTTATTGTCATTCTTATTGTTATATAGTTGTATGTCATTTAGGCGATATAGTCGCGCAGGTGACTAAGCCTTCATTAAAAAAAATAATAATAATATTAAAATTACGGCTATCTTAACATGGTTAGAACATACTTATTTTATTTACAAAAAAATAGCATCGGGCAAATTATTGTTTATAACAAAAATGTCTGGCAATAATAATTTCATGTTTTAGTAGGGTTTCAAAGTTAGTAAAAAACAAAACATTCAAAAATTATATAAAAATCAATATGTTGGCCAGTAAAGGTGCGATATGCACTAATAAACGCAACGTTTACCGGCAGCCAGGTAGCCCGCACGCTGTTCGGAAGAACATAAAGATATATAAAAAACTGTCTTATAGAAAATTTGTCGAAACCGTTCCTAGCTCTTAGACAAATAGTTACAGCCAAGTGACATTTGACGCGTCGTGCTCATATCTTTTTAATATTTATATTTTTCTTCAATACAATGGAGTGTGAAAAAGTTTTAATATAACTTGAAAATAGTTATGATATCATTTATCATTATTTATTTTATGAATATATTTTATCGTTTAATTTACAATTTAACTCTATCAACTTGATATTTTATAATGTAAACTCTACTGACTGTATAGTAAACGTCTACAAAAAAGGGAAAGGAACTTCGTTAGGACCTGGGGATCCATAGACCTCTAAAGCTTTTATTTCACATTACCGCCAATATATGTAGGTTAGTTTTTATTTTAATAGAACCCGGTAGATGATGCTACGAACGAGTTGTAGGCTTATTTTAAAACCATACCACATACCATCTGGGTATATGTTTGAGTGAGCCCCTTGATAGTTTGGATTCACAATTGGAAACCGTAGGTGTGGCTGCAATAAGGTTTTAGATTTATTAAAATTTTTCGCGTTTAAAAATACTATTGACACCAGTGGTAACCGATTTGGCGCAGACGAAGTTGCACAGGTCAGCTAGTTAACTATATTTATGTATAAATAACACGAAGGATTTTAAATATATGATAAAATAAAAACTATATATAATGTATCACATTGTCATATAGATAAATATATTATTGCGACCATAGAAAAAACTAGATTGTATTGTTAGTGTAGAAGTGTCAGTGCCGATGGCGCGAAATTTTAAAAACATTAAAAAAACTTAGCATCGGCCATTTGAATCACTTGTGTTCACGCGGAACCTTAAGAGTTAATTATAATTGTCAGACACTTTCTATAGAAACTCTCTAATCTCCTCCCATATTTTAGGTAAAAATATATAAATATTAGTATCTTTCTTTTTTTATCTTTGAAATGCAAACCCATACATTTTCAAGATGACTCTATCATTAGTAAAAATCATTGATATATAATAACCTTTTTCTATCAATGCCAAAAAAAGATTGATGTATAAAATTGCCTACAATACTTCGTATTTATTCGTATATAAATGTAATCTGTGGTATTTTTGTAATATATATTATCTATGCTGTACTAAATATACTCTATATAGTAATAGACACAGACTATTAGTCGTACAAGTAGTAATAGGTAGTTTTTTCTGTGGTGAAAAGATTTCAAAAAGTTTAACGGTATTTTCTCGTATTTGTGTTTTAGTTTATTTGGTCGTACTAAATATTTAATTAATCTTCTCATGTATATGTAGTTAACGTGAAACAAGAACTATGGATCTTTTTAGCAATCGTAAGTTATTTTTAACAAATGAATTTTAGTTTTTGTTCAAGGAAAAAGCATTAAATAAAATACATATTGATTATTCTGTAAAATACTCCATTTACAAGCAAAAAAATTGTTTCTTTCTTTTTCTTCTGCAAAAGTCTGTAAATTATGGGACTTGAATTAAAATTACAAGTCACTAATCCATGTAAAAACAAGTTCTATCATGTATTAATTTTATTTCCAGAGATAAAAGAACTTTACAATATCATATCTAAGATACCAATTAGGGTTTTCTGTGTGACCGTGCTGCCTGAATTTGGTATGAAATGGCGTGACGTTGCACGCGCTGTGCGTAATGCACGACTTGGTATGACCCCACCGAATGTTGCTCGAGTGATATGTAAACATATCGCCAGATCAATGCCAGACGAAGATATTGGTGATATAGTTGCCAGATTGAGCCTTAAGTGTGAGTATAGTATATGTATATAGTTTAAATACATATAAAAAATAAATTTAGAACATTTTTACTCGCATCACAAAGGTCGGAGACAGAGGATAAAAAAAAAACAAATTACTTTAACTTAAAGTTATTAAAAGTTACTAAATAACATTGTGAGAGTGTCGCCGATGTTAGACTAACTCTCATCTAAAATTAATAGCAGGTGAAAGCTACTGATGCTAGGTTAACACTGTTTTCATGGTGGTTTTGTCCAAGCATTTATACTTGGACAATGTGGGAACAGAGGAGCTGGACCACTGAACGTTTCCACTAAATTCGTGCATCTGTTGTACAGTGGAAATTACTGAATCCGTGCTTTGAACACCTGCCGCACCGTAGGACTGGGAACCCGGCTTTCATTTAAAACTCTTAGTGAGCAACTGTGGTGTGTACGGATGGCATAACACTCTACTCCCAGACATGTTTAGAAAACTATACTTTGGGAGTTTTGGCAATATTACCTTATTTATGCTTTTCCTTATTCATTAATTTACACAATTCACCTATTGAATACTTTCTTTATTAGATGAATATCTTCTTATATACATACTAGCCTGTGCCCGCGATGTTGTTAGTGTCGAATAGTTACTCTGGGTTAATGCAAACATGCAGTGGAAGCTCTCAAAGGAAAAAAGTGCTCTATTTTGAAACATTCTCAATGGTGCTCTGTTCCTATTAGTTTTAGCGTGATGATATATATCCTATAAGCTTCCTGGATAAATGAGCTATATAACACTGTAAGAATTTGTCAAATTGGACCAGTAGTTCCTGAGATTACCTCGTACAACGTCACAAACTTTATCTCTTTATAATATTAGTATAGATATATATAGTAAACTTCACATTTATAGTGTTATTATGACCATATTATAAGATATATAAACCCACTTGGCCTATTAACCGACACAAAATACATATAAGAGTTATTGAGGTATGTATGCTTGGTACACATATAAATTTCAATAACTCATATAAGTATGAATGTGTAGCTTAGTTTAGGTTAGCTCAGATAGGTCACGAATTGCATGAATCAGACAACAGCCCAAGCCGAGGTGTGCCTAGAGCTAGTCGACAAAATAAAATTGGCAGAGTGCCTTAAGCACTCACATAAGTAGTCCGCTGAAGCTGTTAAGGCCTTGCTAGTCCAATAGCATAGTCAGTTTGAGAAAAAGAATGCAAACTTGGCCACAATAGAAAATCAGAGCTGGCGTCACTAGTAAAGGTGGGAGTCAGCAAATACTGAATAGTGCTCCTTTGCAGTAAAACAGTGGCATAACTTTAATAGGTTTTAACATTTAATTCAAAGAAAAAAAATATATTCAATATAAATATATTTTATTACCTATTCCTATTCACCTGCATTATTTTTTTTCATGAAAATCTAAAAAGTACAGGCATATTATATTTACATTCTTATTACATGTATAGATGAAATGATAATGTGTCCTAAAATTTTTAGTCTAGTGAGAGAAGACTCTCAAATGAAATTGCTGGAATATACTGCCGCTTGGGAACAGATTTACTGCTTGGGGATTGATTCATGCCACTAAATTATAATCACATCAAATTGAACTTGGCTAAATTCTGCACATCTATGTTTATACTAATACTAGCCCCTGCCCGCGACTTCGTCCGCGTAGTAATAGTTACTACTCTGGGCTAACGCTGACACTCAGCAGAAGCTCTCAAAAAGAAAAAAATCTCGATTTTGAAATATTTTTCATCTGTGCTCGGCTCCTATTGGCCTTAGCGTGATGATATATAACCATTCTCGATGAATGAGCTATATAAAACTGAAAGAATTATTCAAATCTGATCAGTAGTCCCTGAGATTACCCCCTACAACGTCACAAACTCACAAACTTTACTTCTTTATAATATTAGAATAGATTATAACGCTAAAGAGTTTGTTTGATTGAAATCGCTAATCTCAAAAAATACTGGTTCGATTTGAAAAATTATTTCAGTGTTAGATAGCTCATTTATTGAGGGAGGCTATATATATACACTAGGGGGCCAGGCGGACGATGTCCTACCTTGATAATAAAAAAAAATCTAAAATGCAACCGCAGCGCCACCTACCGGGTCCAATTGTGAATCTAAACCGTTCTCGGATCCAAAATCGGCCCCGCCGTTTAGGAGGAGTTCAGTGACATACACGTGTACAGAAGATATTTATATATATATTTCTTGTGTGCGTGTGTATGTGACTGAACTCCTCCTAAACGACTGGACCGATAAAAATAGTATTTTTTTGTGTGTGTTCGTCGAGATTCGAGAATGGTTTAGATTCACAATTGGATCCGGCAGGTGGCGCTGCGATCGACTTTTAGGATTTTTTTTTGTTTTCAAGGCAGGACAACGTCCGCCCGGTCCGCTAGTATTTATATATAAAGATAGTATTTATTGTCGAAAGCTATGGCTTGGATTGATTGATGAAGGCTATATATATATAGTGTATATATTACGCTAAGACCAATAGCAGTGGAGCACCAAAGAAGAGAGTAAAAAAAAAAACATTTTTTACTTTTGAGAGCTTCCACTGAGTGTGCTGCGTAAACGGTAACTATTCCACATGGACGAAGTCGCGGGCAAAAGATAGTTTAATATATCCTGGATGATTGTAGAATTGAAATGTTGCAAGAATATCATTTGCAAAATAAAACTACAAGTTATGATCCCAGGCCAGGTCACATTATTAATAAATAATTCTTCATTTCAGTTATTGCTACACAAAATCGCATGTGGTATGTGATTACACTCTCTGAACAGCGGGTTTCAGAGCCAGTCCAGCAAACGATAGAGTTATTACGGAAACGAACCATCCAGGCACTGAAACAAGGGAAGACAGGCCTCATGACACCAGTAGTGAGTGTTCAAATCATTAATTTTATTCTGGTTCACCACTTATCATGCCAGCATATATCAATTGATAATCTGAACCTTCATACTGACCACATAATAAGCAATAAACTGTCCGAGCAACTCAATCTTAGTCATGACCCGATAACTTACCTCAGGGTTTATCCTGATCTTTAAGCCAGTCAGCTAAAAGCTAAACTTAGTTACAACAATAGAGAAAATAGTAGTGCGGTGAAGCGGGGCCATGTCAAGCGGGTTTTGGTGTCAAAAGGCTATTATAGAGTGGATTAATATGTGCACGATGGTGATGTCTGGAATTGACTCATCTCTGTGCATCCACTAAAAACGTTTGTGAAATTTACTATTATATCGAATATATTATTATTCTAAATATTATATATATTTGTTAAAAAGATAAACCAGATCGAGTTTCTTGCCGGTTCTTCTCGATGACTGGGTTGTTTTCCGAACCGGTGGTGGTTTTGACGTTCATAGGTGCCTTCTTAGGGCCTAAATTGAATAAAGTGTTTTTGAATTTGAATTTGAAGCTGTAAAGGCCTTACCAGGTCAATAGAGTAGTTCGAAAAACAAAAAAAAATAGAGAATATAACATAAAAACACGATCATTCTACTACTAGCTGTGCCAGCGATTACGTCCGCGTGGAATATAATTTACAAAACAGTGACTAATAAAGTCACCTGAATGTATTAAATTTAATTACTATCTACTTGTCTCTCCTACTTAAGTCATTACAGTTACAGTATTCTTGATACATCAAACTGATTTTAATGATACAAAAACTAAATGTTATTTGAAGAAATGCTTTAAGATTTTATTGAAAAGGTCTTATCGTGAACACAGTACTATAGCAGTGATGTGTGTTCAAACAAACAGACACACATTTCTAAATATAAATATTCTAAATATTCTAAGTATAAATTCATGTATTTTTATTCTTTAGTTTTTTATTACTTTTTGTGTATGTTAAAAGAAAGAAAGTTATATTCGCAGGTGTAAAAAAAAAAAAAATGAAAATTATATTTCTACTTAATTTAAACCACGCATAAGTAAATACTTATCAAGTTAATGCTATGATGTCTTAAAAACAGTTTAAAAATATGTTTTTCAAATAATGGTACTTTAGGCCTTTTAGTTTATATTATAATTATAACATGTTTATGTATGGCTGTTTGTTACCTAAATAAATAAATAAATGATTGAAATGTACTTTATTACTTATTCCAAAAGACCTGCAACAATTTTTTTCACTATATTCTAAAAATGTGTATCTTTACACATTAGATTTACACTCTTATTATATGTATAGACGTTCGTAAAGAGTTCTAGATTATTCCAGATATTTCTTCAAGTATTTCAATTCAGTGTATTCTTTTATACAGATTGTAGCGATTATCTTTGAATTTTACAGTTGCACAGTGTTATACTGGACAATCTGATGTTTATCAGCCTCCAATTGGTATCCAGTGATAAGGAAGGACCGACTCTATATGCAGTCACACCACCCGGAGAACCGGTTTTGTTGGTTAGCTCCTTGAAATCAACGAAACTGATTCAAGCACTTGTGGAAGGTAATAAATGGAAATGTTTCTGTAGGGGTGAGGAGCAAGTCCTTACCTTAATATGTTCTTGGGGTGTCTGTTTGTGGGAATAACGTTGTTTGTTAGGTCACAATTATTTTATTTTTTTGTTAACATGATATTGTTGTGCAACCTAACTGTAGTCCCGAGAAGCTGTTAAGACCTTGCTAGGTGAATAGGGTAATCGGTTCGAACAAAAAAAAATTAACTGAGTGCTTGAATGCAACTAACAATTCTAGTATTTAATATATATAATTTTGATTCAACTGTGCTGATGCGTACATAATAAGTAGGTCGACATGCAATATACGTAATCATACAGTGTTAGGTTCTACAATAAAGTCCCAAAGGATGTTACCGATTTGCCGGACTGTAAATTTAAGCGCCACGTCAAACGGGTTTTAGTTTCAAAAGGATATTATAGAGTGGATCAGTATGTGAATGATAGTGATGTCTGGAATTGACTCCTCTCTGTGCATCCACTAAAAGCATTGTATGTATGTATTGGAAATATATGTTAAAAAAATGTACTCAATCGAGTTTCTTGCCGGTTCTTTTCGATGACTGGGTTGTTTTCCGAACCGGTGGTAGTCTTTGACGTTCATAAGTGCCTTATTAGGGCCTAAACTGAATAAAGTATTTTTGATTTGATTTGTTTATTTATAAGTCCCTCATTGTTAGTTGCACTTAAAGGCGAATCAGGGCAGTTTTACTACAATCGGAAAGGTGTAACTCCTCTTATTATTTATAGATGAAATGACTTATTTATATGAGTTCCTTCTTTTATATCAGAAAACAAAAGCATAAAAGGGAAAAACACTATACTCTCCTATGTCTCTTTCTCATTTTCGGTTCTATATGAGGGTGTGTGTAACTATGTAACTCCCAAAAGTGTTGAGTATGATGGTGGACGGATATACGAGATATGGGAGACCGAAAAAGGTATGGATGGATTGTATGAAAAATTATATGTGCGTAAAAGATGTGAATACTGAAATGACATTTGACAGGAGAGAGTGGAGAAAGAAAACATGTTGTGCCGACCCTACTTAGGTGGGATAAGGGTCAGAAGATGATGATGAGGGTGTGTGTATACAGTATTGTGGTTTACCGATTGCGTTATGAGGGTATTAAGTTGGGAGTGGAGAGGGTATGATTCCTCAAAATAAACATATTTTGCTCAAAATACCAAAGAAACTTTTCGATTTGATTTCTTACTTTATTGCATTATTTGCGTTGAGAAAATGATAGAAAAAATACATATTAGAGACGGTTGCATGGTGAACGCATAACGCTTTCTCCTTACGTGACGAGAATATACAAATACCAGCGGGCCCAGTGGACGTTGATAATATAAAAAAAATTGTAAAGGTTATTCGCAACGCCACCTACCGTGTCCAAATGTGAATGTAAACCTTTCTTGAATTCACCTGAACACACACAATAAAAAATCATTAATATCTGTCCATCTGTTTAGGAGGAGTTTAGTCACATATACACGGACAGAAGAATTATATATATAACTAGCAGTGCCCGCGACTTCGTCCGCTTAGAACTTAATGCAAAAAAAAACCTTTAGTTACTGTGTCTTAGATATTATTTATAAATTATATAATATCATATTTTTGTAAGAGATTGAATTGCATTTACTTACCTACTCTTCTCTCGTACTTATCACGACACGTCATTCAAATTACAATAACTTTTGATAGAGCGAACCGATTTTAATGAAACCGAGACTAAATCTTACCCGAAAATATGCTTTATGATTTTCCTGAAAAAGTTTCTTCATGAACGCGTTACTTTAGCAGTGATACTTGTCCTAACAAACAGACATACAGATATGCTATATGCTATATGCTATAAGACAGCTTTATGAGTTTTATTGTGAACACGGTACATTAGCAGTGATGCGTGTTCATACAAACAGACAGACAGACAGGCATTTCTAAAAATGATTGAAATGTATTTTATTGCCTACTCTTAGACACCGGCAACATTTTTTTTCTCACAAAAATCTAAAAACATTACACTCTTATTATATGTATACAATGTAACAATATAATGTATACAATGTATGAATGGGAATCTGAATTGAAGACGATGCTTAAAGAGTTTTGTTCCTGAGGGTGGCCCCTGATTGTACTTTTTTTCCAGGTCTAGGTTACACGAGTTACGAAGATGCAAAGCTCCACGATCGTGACATTATCTCGTTGTTGCGTATACACAACAATTTGTATAACGAATACGCCGACAATCTAGACGGCGTACCGGAGTACGCCCCACTCCCAGTTGCAACACCCAACGGCATTGACTACACAAACAGACAGTACGACGAGAACTACATAGACAACATACTGGGACCGGATCCACCGCTGCTCACCGAACTAAACGTTCAAGCAATGAAGCCATTCCACGATAGATCGATAATGGATAAGAATATAACTCTCAAGATACAGGTGAAGAGTGACGATATAGCGATGACGCTAAGAACTTGGGTAAGAAATGGCGCCCTAGCTCCCAACTGTGAGTTTCTTAGAATATTCGACAAGATTAAATCGAATGATGTCATTTATAATAAGGATGATTCGGATTGATTGATATATAGCAGGGTTTATCAAACTTTTGGCTCCATGAACCTCTGTAAAAGTGTCCAGATGACAGCGAACCCCTTCACTAATAAAATAAAATAATAAAAGGGACTGTTGGAGTTTTTGGCGGGATCTTGGAATGCCATGTAGTGGTCTTTATATTTTATCCATAATCTTGTGTTATTTGACTCTATATTGTGTAATGTTGGTGGTGCTTTACGTAATATAGTTTGGTTATTGTGTACAAGAGAAATGGATCGGAAATAATACCACGGAGCATGGATTCTGACTTCAAACAAAAACTCCCTGGAAAGTTCTAACAAGATGGCCACCATCTTGTTAGTTCATTGAAATTATATCAAGAAACTTGTAATATTGTTACTCACTTGACAATGGCAGTAATAGTCTACTAGAGGACTGGTTGCCAAAAATAAAATAGAAGAAGAAAAGGGACTGTTGAAGAAAATATGGGGTTGATTTCAATAAAAGATAACAAATACAGTGCCAATAAATACTTTTTTTTTATATTAATGTCATGGGTTAATTGTTTCTTGTCGCAAATTGACTAAATTTTAGCAGCAATTTTGGACAATATTAACCTTAATTCTGACTCGGTATAAAGTCGATTTTTGTATTTACTTTTCATCATGACCAGGTGTGAAAACCCACGCCTACAAAAGCATGCTGTAGCAAAGGGCAAAAGAAAATTGTCGCGAACCCCCTATCATCAAATGGCTAACCCCTAGGGGTTCGCGTACCCCACTTTAGAGAAATCTTGATTTATAGAATACTAGCTGATACACGCGACTTAGTCTGCGCTGTCCTGCCCGTGCGCACCATACCGCTTTCCCCGTTTCTCCATGGATTCACACAGTGCTGAACGCGTCGCCATGGCATGCGTCGCCACGTTAGATTATTTCGATTTTTTATATTTAATGAATATCAATGTTTATTACATAAATAGTCACCTTTTCTTGAAAAAAGTTATTGTTTTATTCTTGACTAGCTGTACCCACGACTCCGTCCGCGTCGAACCTAATGTAAAAAATAATGACTAATAAATTATTACTCTTCTCTCATACTTGCCTGGAGTCGTCATTCAAATTACAATAACTTTTGACATAGTGGACCGATTTTAATGAAACAAAGACTAAATTACTCCTGAGGATACGATTTATTGTGAACCCAGTACTTTAGCAGTGATGCGTGTTCATACAAACAGCCAGACAGTCATTTTTAAAAATGATTGAAATGTATTCTATTACTTATTGCTAGACACCTGCAACAAATTGTCTTTTCATGAAAATCGAAAAAGTACAGACACGTTAAATTTATATTCTTATTATATGTATAGATTGTGCCATTTTTATTTAGTATCGTAAACTTCTTTTCTCCCAATTATAATCAATAGGTGGTAGAGCCACGCTGAAGCTAGTACTGATTTCAGCATTAATGGGTTGGCTCGCCTCCGGTACTACCACCCGACATACAGAAACACCGACGCGAAGTAACAGTGCTTGCATTGTTGCGTTTCGTTCGGTCAGTGAGAGCGCCAGAAGGCACCCTCCCCATCCACTCCCTCTCACCTAAACAGGCTGGCAACACACTTGCGACTCCCCTGATGTTGCTAGTGTCTATGAACGGGCGGTGCTCAGGTGATCCATTTGTACGTTTGCCTCTTATGATATAAAAAAGAAATCTGTAGGAACCTTTTTTCTATGTTGTTTGGCGATATCCATCTGGAGGATTTTACCCCGTTCCATTTTGGTGGCGGGGGACTTCAACGCTAAGTCATTAATGTGGGAATCCTCCGTCACCGATGCACGTGGAAAGACCTTGCTCGAATGCTAGAACTTGGTCTGGCGATCGCCAAGGAAGGGACAGTACCAACCTGTGTACGACAACAAGGTAGCTCCGTCGTGGACATCATTTTTGCAATTGCAGACGTAGCACACCGAATACGACTGGAAAGTGGTAGATGCGGAGTCACTCTCGGACCACGTCTACATTAGGTTCGACGTTGGTAACTCCCCAACCAGGGTCCCAAATAGACAGGCTACGTCACACCTATCTTCTTACCTTTCACGCATAACGATTTTTTCCCTTGTAGGGGGTAATTTCTGAACCTACTAAACCTATTTTGAAAATTCTTTTACCAATAGAAAGCCACGTTATTTGTGAGTGTCATAGGATATATTAACCCGAAAAATAAGATTCTTGTGGAAGTCGGATTTGCAAAGTAAGTCTGAGAAGAAACGGTCGAACGAAAACGTTTCTTACGAACGCTGCCTTAACGATGAGAGATATATGATTGAGTTCTAGAGAAAAGTTGTAGAGCTTGATACTGACTACAAAAAAGTCAAAGACAGCATGTGTCTAACTTTTATATTGAAGTCACAAAAAGTAGTTTTTTATAAAAGTTTACCACCCAACAAAGTGGGCACGGGTCAACTAGTTCTAAATATAGAAGCTCGCAGAGTTTTCAGCATAAGGTAGCTAGCAAAGCAGACAAAATAATAATCCCAGACTGCATCTAATTAATTCACCACTACTAACAATACATTTTAAATAAAAAAAACTATAGACTAGTCATCTTTTATTTAACAATAGCTTATATGTAACTTAAAAAATTATCTTCACCAGGAACAAAATAATATAACTAATGTTACATAAAACACCAAAAAGATACCGACTGTTAGTATAGTCATTGTACTTCGAACGAATATTAATGACTAACACATTTTTTTTACTTCCTAATTTAAATATATCTCAAGTTTCTCTAATTACAGGGTGAATGTTTAGACAGTAGCAATATTTATAGGGGATACTCTGCACTCGATTCTCGCTCTTAATCAATTAAAAAATAGGTGTTTAATATTTGTCCTAATTATCTAGAAAAATACAAAAATTATACACAATCCTTTCCCAATTCCCATCACTACATTTTATTTCCATAGTTTGGCCCCCCCACCCCAGCCCCTCTTTACAATGTTTTCAGGTCAACAGAATCCAAAAAATAAGTAGCTTGGAATCATTCACGAAAAATTTCACGAATTCTTTATAGCACAACATTCCTTAATATTTTTGGATAATAGAAACTTGAGACACATTTAAACTGTTAGTCATTACCATATTCCGTGTACAAATTATTACAATAAAACCTTTAACGATAGGTTGTCAACATAAAACATGAATCTAGAAGGCCAATCCTGGAGCGAACCTCAAAATAACTCTACGTTTACGCGAAAATATCTAACCAATATATAATTATACAACCAAATATCTAATATGAGAAATTATTAAATTTATAACTTTTTCATTGTCTGTCGTACACAATGTCGCCAGAATTAATTATATAAATACATTGGACAATGTATCCAAAATTAGGTGATTTATGTTAACAATAATCATTTTGTGTTTAGATACATTTTTGTTATAAATTTAATAATTCCAAAAAAGAAATTCAGGATATAAAGGAGAATAAACAAGTTATTTAAACATAAAAATATTTCAAAATATGGCAACACCAACAATTGCACCAATATTACCATGACACACATAAAGAGATCATTATATAATATAACACATTAAAAAATATACAAATAAGGTTGGCTTCTCATAGCGAATTAATACGAACAGATAATACAAATTTAACGTGATCTATGGGTCACTGGAGATAGATGAACATATAAAGCCACTTTTTCTATGTAGTCCGGTGAAGCTGTTACGACCTTGCTAGGTCAATAGCCTAGTCAGTTCGAAAAAAAGCCACTTTTTTGTGACATTGGCGAAATTACTTACACAGGCAAAGGCCATATGGAAGAAAAAAAATCCCACTTTTTTTTAAGTTATATTAAACCATGGGCGCAATAAATGACACGAAACAAATATAATTCCAGGTAATTTTGGACAACATTGCAAACTATACTTCATCATGAGCTGTTGTCGTTAAGAGCTCATCAGTAAAATGTTACTTTAAAAAATTACCAAGATCAGAGACAAATATTACAAAAATTGTTTGTCTGTGAAGTTGGTTTACGGACGATAATTTTACGCGATAACGTCATTAGAAAACATTGATGAAAAATTGCATACTTTTATGAATTGAATTATTTTATATATAGATGGATGCCAGACAAGCCGAACGCTTAGGCTGTTCGCGCATCTCTTGCTTGATCCGCGCTCTCGTTTGCACCAAGCGTGCAAGTGTAACGTGACAATGAGTCATGGTTTTTCGTGCGTGCGACCGGCGTTCATCGATTTACAAGACGGTATCACGGTGAAAAAGAAATTGTTTTTTTTTAATACTTTCTTCATGTCCGGTTCTAAACAGGGAGTATACAAGCTAAAAGCGAAAAATTTTATATCACCAGTGACCCCTAAAAGAATCGATGTGAACAAACGTAGACATACAATAACGTATAATAAAGTAACATAATAAGTATGTATCAAAAATTTCGATAGAAATATAGTGATATGTGTTTACAATGAATTTGTTTCACTGGGCTTGTGAACGGCAAGTTTGTTGAGTTCACTGCCTAAATATTCGTCAAAAATAAAAAAAAAAGACATGCAAACATTACTTTCACTAATCAATTCCCTCTGACTTGTTGATATAGTATATGTTCTGATGAATAGACAAAAATGTTTGTCGCAGACGAAATTCTTCCATATATAACTATTACATAAGGTATAAATCGTAAATTTCATAGCAGTCCAAAAATCTTATAAACGATACAGTAATTTTTAAGCTTACATTTAACATAAAAAAATAGAATAATAGTAAATTGCAAACTTTTTCAGTATTAAAGTTCACGAAATTTCGCAATAAATGTTGTCAATTTCTACAACTTATACTGCCAACAGTATATATTGATTAGTGTCAAAGGTCTTTTGTATGGCATTACAATACCATAGACAAAGGTAGGAAATAACATTTTTTTTGTGGACTAAATTTGACAGCAACCAGCGTTTACACCTCTCGTACAAATATTAGACAGTCAACAAAATAATGCCAGCGATACAAATGTAGGAACAATTTCAAAAATATATCATTTTAATTTTGACTAGCTCATAAAAGATCTTTTATACTATACACATAATTTTTATAAAACATTAAACTGAAGTATATATAAACAATATAAATCTATTAAAAAAAAAACTTAGCACCACATTATAGAAATAAGAAAAAAACTTAAAATTACCCCAACTCAACTGCTTGCAACACTTTAAGCATAGACAAAAAACATAATTTTCTCAAACCACAACCCTTGCAGAGAGTTATCGTTTTAACCACAGATAACATTTCGAACGTTAAAAGTGATATAATCTGAATCTTACAGTCTAAATAGAAAGAACTTATATACTAGGACTCCTAGAGAACTTCAAAAAAGGTTTTCTGCTTTAAATTTTGTACTTAAAACCGGCCGCAACGTTTTCAAATACTCCGCCAGTTTTAATAGATTTGCTTTGAACAATGTCCGGCCCAGATGTATCACTACTATAGTTAAATTTAATATTTATAAAACGCCTTTGTATCGTATTTTGTTATTATTTGGACCAAAACACAATATACATACATCAAAATTGATACTAGAAATTACTTTGATAGTTTATTTTATTAAAAGTGATGGCAATATTTATGTACAAATAATAAAGAATAATTTTAAATCTTGCAACTTTATTTTAAATATTACAATACCTCATTTTAAACTTTGCAACCTTATTTTAAATCCTGCAACTTTTTATTTGACAACTTGATTTTAAATCTCGCAACCTACATATGATTGACGTACACGCACCTATGCTTATGCAAAGGTCGAATTACTGCATGAATTCGGTCGTAGCTTGGCCACTTCCAGTATAATATAATAGTCAAAGCAAATCCATCAAATGCACCATTTCGAATTACTTTACAATCACATTATTCTATTCTGATCACAGATACATTAACCCTGCCGCATGCATGTTGTTGCTATCATGTTTGGGATATAAGACATATTTCCTATAATTCCTCCCAAGTCTTTAACAAATTATGATTATCCTAAAACATGATAGCGACAACCTCATCCACTTTCTATCACAATTCACACAAACACACACCTTTTAGATAATCAAAATTTTTATGTTCCAAATTGCCTAGCATTTATTACTAAAAAAATAATATAAAATAAAAAGATATTATTTCAATATGGTTAGCAATTTGGTGGTATATTTTCAATTTATATATACTCCTTAAAGTAAATCATTACATCATTACATAGTATAAAACAAAGACCCCTACCGCGTCTGACTGTCTGTCTGTTCGCGATAAACTCAAAAACTACTGAACGGACGTTTATGCGGTTTTCACCAGTGGATAAAGTGATTCACGAGGAACGTTTTGGTATGTAATTTGTCCAGGTTTTTTTTTTGGTATCAGGGCGGGACAACGTCTGCCGGGGCCGGTTGTATTTTATAAATAATCTTTATAGTAGCTTTGAAATCATTAATAACTAAAAGGAAATAATGGAGTTTCTTAATGAGAAACAATTAATATGTTTTTTTAAATTTAGTTAAACACTGTGATACGGTAATATTCATTAAAATAAACAAAAATATCCACCAATTTGCTAAACCAATCGAAGTTTTACCGCTTTAAGTAAGTTCTTTTAAATCGTTGTTCAGTTATTGGTCTTCCTACAGACTTCTGGAGCGGTTATATGCGACATTGCTACGTGACGTCTGAAATAAAATCGGGGAACATCTGTTTCACTTTTGGTATCTAAGTAACGTACATTTTTTTATTAGAAGTTAAACAAAGCATTTGTTGATGATGAATGAGTCCTGCATATGTATATTATGTCTGAGATATTCATAAAAAAAGTAAAAAAATATCAAAATTTCTGGTACATTTAACTGTAACCCTGAATAATCTCTGTCGAAGTAGATTTATCAAAACTTATGCGTTAGAGAATTTAATTTTCTTCAAGAATATGTTTTAGCCTTACAAGTCGGAAAAGCCCTACGGAAGTTACAAAATTGTAAATGGTGACAAAAAAATTCTTATGTCATTCAAATGGGAAATAAAAAATAGCGAAGAGGCACACCTTTACATTAAAATTAAGCACTGTGGTTTTAACCGGGTCATTTTTAGGCATCTCATATAGTCAGGGCTTTGTCTGCAGAGATGTGCATGGTCTGATGATCAAAGCAAGAATCTCTCATGAAAAGTCCCCAGACACCTATTAAAGCACCCGTTAATTTTAAACAGCCAGTGATATTTGAGCTTTGATTGTTAGCTATCTGCTAAGAGCCAATGATAATTTATTGTGGATTAACAGTACCTAGTCAATAGTAGGTCATTAGTATAATTAATTCAATACAATTAAGTCATTAGTAGGAGTAACCTGGTCAATAGCGTGATATCAAAATTGACTCTTATAAATATACGGATGCGTTTCTCCAACACAATGGAAAAGTATATACACTATTCTTTATTAAAATAGTCGAAAGTAAAAGAAAAAACTGATTTTGTTGAACACTAATAATGATTATGTTAGTATGTACATAAGAATGGTGCCTAGATATTCTGTATTAGAACATCTGTATATAAATTAATCCAGTAAAATATCATTTGATTCTATAGTTTTAGAGATAATTGCATACACGTAAATATATTGCGGAAACAGAATGTTCACAACTCATAGTTTTTTATTTCATACCAGCTGTGCCCGCGACTTCGTCTGCGTGGAAGCTCATGTAAAATAAATAACAGTTTAAAAAAACACGCTGCGATGCGTCACTGTTAATATCAGCACCTCCAGATATCAGTATTTTTATCACTTTTTACAAAAATATACATTTATCTCTAATTTACACTATTCTTAATCCAAATTTATTAAATTTTATTTTCTGTTTTTTATTGGATTTTTTATGAAAGCGTGTTTTTTTAGTTTTTTAAAACTATTATTTATTTTTCATTTTTTAGTTAAATTTTTTTAACTTTTTTTTTTCGGATTATTGCATTGCCATCGACCTTTGACAGGTGTGCAAAGTTTGAATTAAATCTGATCGTTCAAAGTAGGACAAAATCGAGCTCAAAGGGGTCGCTTACATACATACATACAGGTGAAGCTAATAAAAGCGTGATAAAATAGTGATTAATAAAGTCATCTAAACGTATTAAGTCCATTTACTTGTCTACTTTCCTCTCGTACTTACGCCGCGTCGTCGTTAAAACTACAATAACTTTTGATAAAGTGGACCAATTTTAATGAAACAAAGACCAAGTTACTCCCGAAGATATGCTTTACGATCTTCTTGCTGAGGGTTTATGGTGAACCCAGTACTTTAGCAGTGATGCGTATTCATACAAACAGACAGACAGACATTTCTAATCTCGGGGTAGTACCACCCTCTCACAGAAAACCGACGTGAAGTAACAGTGTTTGCATTGTTGCGTTTCGTTCGGTCAGTGAGAGCGCCGGTTACCCACCTACCCTCCCCTCCTCTCTCCATCCCCTCCCCTACCCCACTGCTCCTCCCTCAAACATGCTGGCAATGCACTTGCGACTCCCTTGGTGTTGCAAGTGTCTATGGACGGTGGTGATCACTTAAGATCAGGTGACCCACCTGTTCGTTTGCCTCCTATGATATAAAAAAAAATGATTGAAATGTATTTTATTACTTATTCCTAGACACCTCCAACAACGTTTTTTCTCGAAAATCGATAAAGTACAGACACGGTAAATTTTCACTCTTATTATATGTATAGACTAGCGGACCCGGCAGACGCTGTCCCACCCTGACTATAAAAAAAACCTTGACAAATTATATACTAAAACCTTCCCCATGAATCACTGTATCCACTGGTGAAAACCGCATGAAAATCCGTTCAGTAGTTTTTGAGTTTATCGCGAACAGACAGACAGACAGACGCGGTGGGGGACTTTGTTTTATACTATGTAATGATGATATCACGAACTTACCTTAGACCTCTCTCTCCTCTAAACGACAAACTGCACTGATTGCAATTCTTCCATTCCATATTGGCACCTTTATTGATATTCAGAGATAAATTTGTAGCTCCGTCGTTGTCTATGATACTCAAATCTACTGACGGTTCGATCAGTGTTGGAGTTTCTACTTTCTTTAAAACATTTTTCTGTATGGTATACAGTTTTGATGGTCTCTTTTCTGGTGTGTACAGTTTTGGTTTCAGATCTGTAAAATATTATAACCACAGTGTATTTCTTAATATACTTGTAATATGTGAAGACATTAAAGAACATTTTTTTTTAATAAGTGTCAGTTTTAACATAATATGAGTTTTAGTCAGCTGACTTATTTTCAAAATTAATTGTCCATCTTATTTACATAATGACATCCTAAACAACTTAAAATATAAAATAGTAATTTTTTATTATATCAGATATAAAAGAAATAATGTATGTATGTTTTCCATAAAAATCAATAAACATTGTGTGTACTTACAAAATAATGATAAAAAAACAAGAATATATGTTATTAAAAAATAGAAATATATAATACACTATTAGTAGGTGGTAGAGCCACGCTGAATCTATTACTGGTTTCAACATGAATGGGTCGGCTTGTCCGGGGTACTACCAAGCCCTCTCACAAAACACCGACGTGAAGTAACAGTGCTTGCATTGTTGCGTTTCGTTCGGTCAGTGAGAGCGCAAGAGGACCCTTCCCCCTTTCCTTCCTCCTCCTCTCCCCAAACACAGAAAGGCAATGCACTTGCGACTCCTCTGGGTTACAACTGTCTATGGACGGTGGTGATTGCTTAACATCAGGTGACCCACCTGTTCATTTGCATCCTATGATATATATATATATATATATATATATATAAATACGTGCGTGTATCAGTGTACACACGTAAGAAGTGAAACTTCTTTATGACATCATTTTTCGAAAAATGATCTACTATATTTACAACTTTACAGAGAAAAAAAAACGGAATCTGATCATTGTGAGCGCACCTTTAGAAAAAAAAACGGAATCTGATCATTATGAGCGCACCTTTAGAAAAAAAAAACGGAATCTGATCATTGTGAGCGCACCTTTAGAAATAAACATGGCGCGTAACGGAAAAATGTACAGAACTTAAGATGGCGCGTAACCGAAAAACGTTACATACGTTTTTACATGCTCTAAAATTCCTCCTTACGTCGATAAAGAAGTTTCACTTCAAAAACACTATTCATATAATGAAAAGGTACACCAAAAACACGAAAATGACTCGAATTCTCAGTTTAGATACAAGGCATATATTTTTTTCTCCCTCCTTATATTTCCACCCTGGCTGATCTCATTATGCTAAATACAGGATCCATGCTAAAAAGTTTGAAACGATTTTTTTTAGGCGATAACATAACAAATGCCTCAGTTTATAACTTAGGGATGAATAGATAAATATGAAACACCATTTATTAGTAGACACATGTACTGAGCTGGTTATAGCCCTTAGATAAAATAAAATATTTGAAAATCTCTTACGGTGTTATTACAAAAAATGTTAAATAGTTGCTTTAAAAAGGTTTCGTATTAAATGCACCGCGCTCGCACGAGGTAAGTTCGCGTTATCCTTTTTCGCAAGTCTAACCTAACGTAACCGAAGCGAGACAAAAGAGCAAGATGGCGAACGTTCAGCGACCGCGGTGCATTTAATTCGAAACCTTTTTAAAGCAAAGTATTCAATACGTTTTTTTTTTTTAATTTTTGTCCTTGGCCTCTGTGGACAATTCCACAATTCCGCCAGTGTCAAGTATATTAAGAACAACTCCAACGATAATACAACTACTAAAGATTAGAAGTTGATTTTAACCACCGCCATTTATGTTTAACATAGAACCAAAGAACAATACACCATTGGGATTAGTAAGTTCCTAAACAACTAAGTTAGTAAATAAATACCGTATCCATATATATCTAGTACAGGTAAGTAAATTGCAACAATTAATTAGAGTTTAATTTTATTCATATTAATATATTTACACATAAGGGTAATAAAAGGAGTGAATGAAAGGGAGAGGAGGAATTGCATATGGATGGGACGGGATATCTCCTGGGGCAGTATATCCTATAGCGACACGCGCCGATATGGACAATTAAAGAATATATGGTCCAGATTTCCTTCATCTAAACCACATTCACACAGCGAGTGATCCCGGACTCTAATTTTTGCCAATACGTATTTAACTATTTGTAATAACACCTTTATGATTTCAGAGCTATATCTAATGCCCGTTTGGTTAAATACTAATGTGTCTTAAATCTAAAATTTGTCACCAAGCACCTCCAAGTATCTCTCTTTGGGTTTATCGTGTACACCAATTTAGACTGTGGTCTAAAATCTGTGGGATTAAACATCAGGTGAGATTATGACTAGACTCTTAATTCCTATAGATCAGGGGTTCTCAAACATGAACTGCTGACGAGCCACCTCAATATTTTATTTATTTATTTTATTTATTTTAGGATCGTCAACATGACAATACACTGGTAAGTATATAAAAAGTAGGACTATTGTGATACATTATAAATGTAGTCATATTTAGAGACAACCACGGCGTGCTCCAACGATAAATTAAATATTAAACTATTTTACATATTTAAAAATTTAACATACATAATATAATAATACAAAAACAAGGAAATTGAAACAGAAAGAGAGAAAAAAAAATACTGAAACAATTATAACTGTATTTTGTGAACAAACTGATATGTCTCTATCGCTGTTTTGAAATGATTTCGTTTAGTTGAGAAAATGTCGCATGTTTTATGGTATGAGTTATATGTCCTAGATATTCTGTTGACCGGAGAGTAAAAGCCTAAATTAGTACATGAAATATAAATATTGTTAGAGTATGATCAATCGACTCTGAAAGACTGCCAGTATGTGTGATGCAGGATTGCCATCGATGTAGCTGTAGGTAACTCCCGTTATATAGGATAGAATAAAGTGATGAAGGGGTAATTCTAGGTGTTTATTCATTACATTTTGTTTTGGTTACCTACCTATTAAAACAAAATCTGTAAATATTACACTAATACTAGCGGTCCCGGTGGACGTTGTCCTGTCTTGGTAATAAAAAAAAATCTAAAATTCAAACGCAGCGCCACCTACCCGTTCCAATTGTGAATCTAAACCATTCTCGGATCTACTGGAACACGCATACAAAATTTCACCAAAATCGGTTCAGCTGTTTAGGAGGAGTTCAGTGACATACACACGTACAGAAGAAATTTATATATAAAGAAAGATTATAAAGCTGGAGGGTTTGTTTGTTTGGTTGAACATGTTAATCTCAAGAACTACTGGCTTGAAAAATTCTTTCAGTGTTAGATAGCTCATTTATCGAGGAATGCTATATATCATCAAGCTAAGACCAATAGGAGCGGAGCACTAATGAAGAATGTTTCATAATCGGGGTATTTTTCCTTTAGAGAGCTTTCGCTGCGTGTCTGCGTTAGCCCGAAGTAAGCATTCCACGTAGATGAAGTTGCGGGAACAGCTAATAGTCTTATATGGGTAATTTTTTCTCAAGAATGACTCAAAAAACACTAGCGATTGGCTGTTTGAGCCCTTGGGCTATAAATAATATAAACAAATATGAAACTGCTACAAGCGGTAAAGATATAACTTACTAGCCACTATGACAATATTAGGGACACCCATCACGTTGTGTGGTGACTCGACTTGGTTTGCTTTTACGCATTTTGTGTCCAAATCGATTATTCGGCTCAGTGGAGCCTCATCACTGGAGCCATCAGTTTCGCTCCGATTCGATTTAGACTGACGCTTCTTGACTCGTTTTCTGAATCTGTGGAGATGAAAAATTGTTATTAATCAATGATATCATAACTAAAATGCTTCGACAGCGCCTTGTTAAAACTTGGCTAACCAACAAACGTGATCTAGACCCGCCAATCCGCCCATATCTAAGCAACATATAGCTATTTCTTTTTCACCACCAATATTGAGAATATGCCATTTTACTTCCACATATTATCTAAAATAGTGTGGCGTTACAATATTACTTTACGTATGTGTGTGTTATCGTGCCATTTGTTTTGTCAAAATATTATGTAATTAACGTATTTACAGCTTTTCTATACTAATATTATAAATAGGTAGAGTTTGTGAATTTGTGACGTTGTAGGGGGTAATCTCAGCAACTACTGCTGCAATTTGAAAAATTCTTTCAGTGTTGTATAGCTTATTTATTGAGGAAGGTTATATGCTATATATCATCACGCTAAGACCAATAGGAGCGGAGCACCAATAAAGAATGTTTCAAAATCGGGGTTTTCTCCTCTTGAGAGCTTCCGCTGTGTGTTACCCCAAAGTAACTGTTCCACACGGACGAAGTCGTGGGTAGAGGCTAGTTAGTTATAATATCATTGTCATTAACCAACTGCTACCCTGGGGTTCGTAAGAGTGTATTGTACCATCAAGTGAATTGTGAAAGTAATTGAGAACAAATATTTCCTCTACCGTATGAATGAATGAATGAATGAATTCTTTATTGCACTTTTGATTTGTACACTGGCGAGCTTAATGCCATAAGGCATTTTCTTCCAGCCAACCAGCGGTATTGATGTTAAGCAAAAACTTTTGTAGGTATTTGTATGTGTTTTGTTTGTATTTGTATGATTTGCATTTTATTGGATTTGTATGGACATGTAATTAAATAACTGAAGAACTGAAGCGATGACAGTTTGGTTGAGAGAGTGTTTGGACACAGAGTCAATGGATTCCTTGGATGGAATCCTTACAACTGACTCGGAGCTTCCGGTGAAAATATTTGTGATGAAACAATGGTAGGGTATTTTCTAAGTCCACTGGCTAGCTAGCACATTCTAGTTGAAAATATGTCACCAAGGACTTGTTGCTGTTCCCTATAGCGGCACTTGAGAACCAGTCTCTCTAGGTTTAGCGTATTTACCATCTTAGAACACGTCATTTAATATCGGATGAGCAATCTCATGTGGTACAATACTAAATACCTATTAGAATATTATAAACAAAAAACTAGTGGACATCAATCTAGGAATTTTATCAGTATCTTTAAAGATATCACTACTGCCTTGACTCATTCACTCGCTAACTTTTTGAAGTAAAAGTTCTTTATGGACACTTGACACTTGGCACTTTTGTAGGTGGTAGAGCTACACTGAAACTATTAATGGTTTCAGCAGGAATGGGCCGGCTCGTCCGTGGTAGTACCATCCGACACACAGAAAACCGACGTGAGGTAACAGTGCTTGCATTGTTGCGTTTCGTCCGGTTAGTGAGAGTGCCGGATGCCCACCTTCCCCTTCCCCCTTCCCTTACTCCCCCTCTCCCCCAAGACAGGTTGGCAATGCACTTGCGACGCCCCTGGTGTTGCATTCTACGATATAAAAAAAAAACTTGACTTGGGGAGTAAGCTGGTGAATGCATGACGAGAGTGTTACGAAAACGAGTGATCGGGCGAGGCGAACGGAAGTTGAGAGGGAGATATAAGGTAGTAAAGATAGCCCATAGTTAGTAAAACCTATAATAAATTTAAATATTTGTAGAAATATGTATATATACTATCTATACTAATATTATAAAGAAGTAAAGTTTGTGAGGTTGTAAGGGGTAATCTCAGGAACTACTGGTCCGATTTGAATAATTCTTTCAGTGTTATATAGCTCATTCATCGAGAATGGTTATAGGCTATATATCATCACGCTAAGGCCAATAGGAGCGGAGCACAAATGAAAAATGTTTCAAAATCGAGATGTTTTTTTTTGAGAGCTTCCGCTGCGATTTAGCCCAAAATAACTATTCCACGCGTACGAAGTCGCGGGCAGAAGCTATTAACTAATTATATTATCTATACTAATATTATAAAGAGGTAAAGTTTGTGACGTTGTGACGTTGTAGGGGGTAATCTCAGGAACTACTAAACCGATTTTGAAAATTCTTTTACCAATATAAAGCCACATTATTTATGAGTGTCATAGGCTACATATCATCACGCTAAGACCAACAGGAGCGGAGCAACAATGAAAAATGTTTTAAAATCGGGGTATTTTTTCCTTTTGAGAGCTTCCGCTGCATCTTAGCCCAAAATAACTAATCCACGCGTGCGAAGTCGCGGGCAGAAGCTATTAACTAATTATATTATCTATAATCTATACTAATATTATAAAGAGGTAAAGTTTGTGAGATTGTAGGGGGTAATATCTGGGGAGTGGGGAAAAAATGGTCGAACGAAAATGTTTCTTACGAACGCTGCCTTAATTATGAGATATATATGATTGTGTTCCAGAGAAAAGTTGTAGCTTGATAATGCCTATTACCGCCCAACGAAGTGGGCACGGGTCGGCTAGTTATATATAAACGTATATATGTAATGTATATTATATATATACATACATATAGATGGAGCTAAAGAAGTTTTACTTCTGTCGTGTGGTCTGAAGCACACTCGTTTTTATATATATTAAGGTCCAGTTTAGTCAAATTTTTCACTTTAACCTATAATTTTTTGAACATGGCAAAAAAGTCAACAGGTCAAAATTACAATCGAAGCTGCTAGCAGAAGCTAGTATCATGTTTATTATCAGTGATAATTATGACTGCTTTGTGTCTCAGATATATTCATGTCATATCAACATATAAGGAAAGGAAGGAACTCATTAATTGGAATAATCATTCTTCGAGATGTGACCTCTTGTGGCTTGTCTTGGTATCAAGGTATTTGCAGTAAGACCAAATTTATAACATATATAAGGGTTTCTTAAGCAGGTGAGTTAACATAAAACTCAAAAATACCAAAACAAAACTTACCTCTTTCTTGGTCTTTTGTAAACAGTAACAGCTTTCTTTTGTGTCTCTTCATTGTTGTTAATATTTATGTATTTCTCGCAAGTGGTTTGAGGTTTCTCTGCTTCTGTACTGCTAGAGATTGAATCAGTTTTGTCGCATGCAAAGAGATCCGTTTCATTACTTAATTCATTGCTGTCTATTGCATCACTGTAATATTAGGAAATAAAAACTAAATTAATTAATAATAAGATAATAAAGCTAATTTACGATTACATAGTATAAAACAAAGTCCCCTACCGCGTCTGTCTGTCTGTCTGTTCGCGATAAACTCAAAAACTATCGAACAGATTTTCATGCGGTTTTCACCGGTGGATAGAGTGATTGCTGAGGAACGTTTTAGTATATAATTTGTCAAGGATTTTTTCATAATCAGGGCGGGAAAACGTCTGCCGGACCCGCTAGTTAGGAAATAAAAACTAAATTATATTAAGAACATAATTAATTAATAATTAGTAACATATACCAGGTAAATGTTAAAAGGGTCACATCCTTTAATCCTGTGGTATTTCATGGTCACATTTAACATATAAAATAATAATATCAAAACAAATATTAATGAACAACAAGGAGAACCTTAGTTAAATTTTGTTCTAAAATTTTTTTCTACTGGAACACGCGCACAAAATTTCATCAAAATCGGTCCAGCCGTTTAGGAGGAGTTCACTGACATACCCACATACAGAAGTAATTTATTTGGGTCATTCCACCAAATAAGAACATTTTTACGGGGCGACCCTCGCGGATTATGTTTAAAATTTATGGAGGTGTTCTCTATCATAACACAAAAATTCCCTGAGAGTTTTAGCTCTTAATACGCAGCGGTCTTGAAGTTATGATTTTTTGAAATTTTGGAAAAAATATTTTTTCAACTTTTTAGTCAATTTTTCTGATATGAAAAACATTTTTAAACAAAATCAACAAACATTGTATTTTGTAAGAAAAATTCTCAGCTTTTGAATGAAAATATTTATTTTTTCATAAACTCATCAGAAGACCCTTAAAAATCGAATTAAAGTGGAAAAATTGATTTTTTTTGGTGTGCAGCCCAAAATTCTTCAAATTTGAATTTTTTTTCTGAAAGCTGAGAGTTTTTTACACACAATATAGCGTTTTGCATATTTTTTGTTTCGTCACAATTAAATTAAACGCAAATTCATTATAATTAAAATACTTTTATTTTTGAGCTTTTTTGAGATGTGGTCACAGTTTTAATGAAACCACAACAATACTGAAACCACAAGATTTGTTTTCCTGGGGAACGAAAAATTTTACAAGCGTTGACTTTACTTTTATAGCTAATGACGATTATTAAAAAAAAAAAAATGTGTTAGACGTACAATATTCTCAATCGAAAGCAGTGAAAGGTACACAGTCATTGCACACTTTTGTGCCTTTAAAAGATGAAATTGGTTATGCTTTCATTAAAACTGTGTCCACATCTCAAAAAAGTTCAAAAATAAAAGTATTTTAATTATAATGAATTTGCGTTTAATTTAATTGTGACGAAACAAAAAATATGCACATCGGCAAAACGCTATATTTTGTGTAAAAAACTCTCAGCTTTCAGAAAAAAAATTCAAATTTGAAGAATTTTGGGCTGCACACCAAAAAAAATCAATTTTTCCACTTTAATTCGATTTTTAAGGGTCTTCTGATGAGTTTACGAAAAAATAAATATTTTCATTCAAAAGCTGAGAATTTTTCCTACAAAATACAATGTTTGTCGATTTTGTTTAGAAATGTTTTTCATATCAGAAAAATTGATGAAAAAGTTGAAAAAAATTTTTTTCCAAAATTTCAAAAAATCATAACTTCAAGACCGCTGCGTATTAAGAGCTAAAACTCTCAGGGAATTTTTGTCTTATGATAGAGAACACCTCCATAAATTTTAAACATAATCCGCGAGGGTCGCCCGTAAAAATGTTCTTATTTGGTGGAATGACCCATATATAAAGATAATAAGAAAGTAATTAAAAAAAGACCTTACTTTTTAAATTTTTACAAGAAACATTGTTGTAGGTGTCTAGGAATAAGTAAATAATACATTTCAATAATTTTTTGAAATGTCTGTCTGTTTGTTGCAACACGTATCACTGCTAAACTACTGCGTTCATGATAAAATCGTTTCAAAAAAGTATAATGCATATTTTTGAGTAATAATCAGTCTTTATTTTATCAAAATCATTTCAGTCTATCAAAATATACTGTGATTTTAATGAGGACTCGACTTAAGTATGAGAAAAGTAGATAAGTAAAAGGGCATAATATATTCAGATGATTTTATTAATCACTGTTTTTTTCATAAGGTTCCACGCGGACGAAGTCGCGAGCACAGGTCGTGAATTACAGAAATAATAAACATATTCAATAGTATATTTGAAATTTAATGTAAATAAAAAACAACTTACCTATTATTAGATATATCGCTCTGTGTCGCTTCTAACTGCTTAATTTGAAAAGTTATATTTATTCTCTTGTATATTTCTTCAGTAATATTTCTACATTTTTCGTACCTCGACTCAAGACCTCTGTCGGTTATCGACCACGTTTCAACATTTTGTAATTTCGACATATTATCTAATAACTTCCCATAAGAATCTTATTGGATGTTTATTGGTAATCTATTACTTCTTACATAAATCGAAGTTTTTCCAACACAACATACGACGAGCCAATACATTTTTATGGCGGTAAAATTAGCAAAATATGTTACTAATACAGAATCTCGTTTTATCGCTTTTCAATTAGTTTTTAGTACGTTTCTACCTTTATATTTAGCGTGAGATCGTTTAACGTAGATTATAATCACAATGCAAGCATTCTTTTCAGATAAAACCTTGGTTTTTCTGCGTTTCGTGCACAAAGGATAATTTTATACTTTTTTATGGCACTATAAAACTGTCAATAGTCTGAATTGCAAGTTCTACGTAACAACAAAGACTAGATAAAACTGCGGATGTTCACATCTACATTGTTATTTATAACGATAATGAAAAAAAAACAAATAACAATAAAAATAAATTTAATAAACAGGCCTTGCGGCTTTTTTTGAGGGTTTTTGACGTTTTTAATTTAGTGTTGCTACTTTTTTGATTAATTGCACTGTTTTCAATAATATATATGATTTCATTCATATCATGATCAACCATAGACACCATAGACATTTTTAGGGTTGACTACGGGCTGACGGTCGCTGTGGTTTATATAGAAAAAGATGTAATATATGCTGTTGCAACAAAGTTTGAAACTTTTAATTTCTGAACGTGGTAGTTTGACAATTTACAAAATCCCTCCAATTTTGTTTATCGCCATATTTGTTTATGTTGTTCCAAGTTTATTCTTATAAATAATATGTGTATAAAATGAACTTTATAATGTAGTTTTTGAGTTATTATGTAGAAAATTGAAAAGGTCCAATAATGTCCCTAAGGAAGAATACGAAACAAAATGAACTTGTAGCCAAACTTGTAACTGGCGTCAAGGCACCTTGCGTGTTTTGCAGACGAGAAGTAGATGACGAAATTATATATGGGAAGCTTTATGTTATAGGCGATATACAATGTCATTACTTCTGTGTTGTAAGTATAAGTGTGTTTCTGAAATCGTATTCACAATAAGACCGCGAAATAGCTTCAGATCATAAACCGTTTAGAAAGGGAGATAGACCGATACTTTTTACAGTTTATCGTTTATATGTGACAATATAATAACTTGAAAACAATATCTAGACAATGCATTTAATTCTAAGTATTATTAGCAACTCACATAAAGTAAACCCTAGGTACATTTACGTAATTCCGCCGGACAGTGAGAAAGATAACCTGTAAATTTCAGTTCAGCTTGTATTTTCTTTACGATAAGAATTTGGCCCAACAATATACCATACTTAAAAAGACAATTGCAGTTAATTCATATGTATATAGCACAGTAGTAGTTCAATTATTACCAGTATTCCACAAATATATAAAATACTCGTGAAGACAATTTCTTTTACTGGTTGATGGATTTTATTGTGTAGATTGTAAACAATTGTTTAGTTTTACATTACGAGATTATATTTATTACATACTAGTCTCTACCCACAACTTCGTTTGCATGCAATAGTTACTTTGGGCTTAACGCTAGCGCGCAACAGAAGCTCTCAAGAGGATAAATACCCGATTTTGAAACATTCTTCATTGGTGCTCAGTTTGGTTTTTGTGTGATGATATATAGCTTATAACCTTCCTTGATAAAGGAGCTATATAACACTGAAATAATTTTTCAAGTCTGACCAGTAGTTCCTGAGATTACCTCCTACAACGTCACAAACTCACAAACTTTATTTACACTTACGCTTTACGCACTTACACTTTATTTCACTAACATATATTTGACATAATCTATGCAGTTTTGAATGAGCCAGCACCCTCGGGAAAGGAAAACTGGAAGAGCAAAATTATACAATTAATATTTAATACTACCTATAAAGTGACTCTCCCATGACTAACTTGACACTGGTAGAATTCGTATCTACGAGACGTCATTATTTAAATGTTGAAGTTATCTTCTATACAAAATATGCATAGCATTTTCAGTTGGACCCATACTAAGAGTAATGGCCATGGGTGACCTGTTGGTCGATTAGGAATAAGTAATGAAATAAAATAGTTTATGGTGTTCGATATAATATAAACCATAAAATTAAACATTGGACTTTGCAACTCAAAGTTTATTATCAACCTGACCTTTATTATCAAAGAATGTTGTTCACTTTCAAAGAGGCCAGTGTGCATAGGTACTTTTAAATGGCCAGTATGCTAGAATAGAAACATCCTTAGTTAATGAGTGTAGGTAGAGAAAATACTAATAAACTACTCCCGCACACCAGATTATGCCCCCCTCGGCAGCGCCTCGAGCCTAGGTCCGTTCCCTCTTCGTGGAGGCCTTGAGTGCTGCTCGCTCGATACAGTGACACAAAATCATACATCACTGCGACAACATTACACATATGACCTCCACACACGAGCACGCCTACACATGAAAATGGAAGAGTATTTATTTTTGTCCCTTATCAAACTGAAATAGTTTAAAAAATTATCCGATACGAAATATATATAAGAGTTGTTGAGGTATGTATGCTTGGTACACATATATGTTTCAACAACTCATATATGTATGAATAGTTAGCTTAGCTTAGGTTAGCTCAGATAGGTCCCGAATTGCATGTATCAGGCAACAGCCCAAGCCGAGGTGTGCCGTGCACCCATGTGCTAGTTTTCAAATAAAATCGGCTGAGTGCCTTAAGCCCACGCCTTAGTAGTACGGTGAAGCTGTTAAGACCTTGCTAGGTCAATAGCATAGTCTGTTGGAAAAAAAAAATACTAATAAACTAAACCAAAATTCCTGGGAAAGGAAGATGATAATAATGATATATTTAATTTTACAGTTGCTTGCCTCATGCCTGGTACAAAAAGGAAAAGATGAGGAAGGACTCTATGGTTTCCTTTACAAGGACATACTGGCTGAAGTGGAGAGGAGTCAAAAACATGTAATAAGGCTTTTATATTATCTTTGATATTGTAGGAACTCTATTCTTTTTTTATAAGAATTATTAATCTTTTTAGTGCAACACTCACTTCACATAAAAAGTATAGAAACAATGTAAATAATAATAGATTCAAATTTGTTATAGTTACATGTTAGTTTATACAATAAATTATATGTTGGGTCTTAGGAGGATAACAAAGATACTTTCACATTTTTTATATTAGGTAGGATTTTACTTGCCTCTTTTTCAGTTAAATTTAGCCTTTTGTAAAGAAATGTGCACAGAATATAACAATTCTACTGCCTCTAGCAATGTCTCGGAACCATTATTTCACCACCAACATTATTAGGTGTATTGAAATGTGTTTCTAAATGAGTCTGTGTTTTGAAAATTAATGTATTGTTACAGAAATGTTCGTATTGCAGTCGGGGAGGGGCTACCCTTGGTTGTTCTGTCTCACAGTGCAGAAAACAGTTTCATTTACCATGTGGCAGGGAACGTAATGCGGTTTCCTTGTTCTTTGGGAATTACAAGTGAGTCTATCAGTGTTAAAAAAAATGATTATTCTAATAAAGTAATTGCTACCCTTGATTTTGTTTAGTCAATAACTTTTGTTCACTGTAAACATACTGGACACTGCATCTCTAGTTTATTATATATGTGCAAAAACCTTTTTTTTTTGTATAATTAAAGTG
Organism: Antheraea yamamai; assembly: GCA_036509395.1. Classification (NCBI taxonomy): domain Eukaryota; kingdom Metazoa; phylum Arthropoda; class Insecta; order Lepidoptera; family Saturniidae; genus Antheraea; species Antheraea yamamai. The sequence continues at coordinate 3,298,302 of AP028452.1, forward strand.
GTTTAAATTATTTCTTATAACACCAGTAAAAGTCCTGTCAAAACCAATTCATCCATGACAGAGACACGTCACTAATTATGAGGCTTAGCTATAATATAAGTCGTGGTAGTCGAGCTATATATTGATTGCTGGAATATGAAATTGAGAGCGCCGGAGACCCACCTCCCCTGTTCCCCTGCGGACTCATCCTCCTCTACCCCACTCATCCTCCTCTATCCCACTCATCCTCCTCTATCCCACTCATCCTCCTCTACCCCACTCATCCTCCTCTACCCCACTCATCCTCCCTCCTCCCCAAACACAGGCTAGCAACGCGCTTGCGTCTCCCCTGGTGTTGCTAGTGTCTATGGACAGCAGTGATAACTTAACATCAGGTGGCCCACCTATTCGTTTGGCCCTATGATATAAAATAAAATATAATGGAACCCATGTCCACAGGTTCGAACCCCGGTATGTACCAAGGACTTTTTCGGAATTCGCATATATTTGTAGTCCACATCTAATTTTATGACAGCTCTGAATATAGGTTTAAATTCGGCCTTGTGCATAGTACAGTCAAGAGGTTAATACGAAACATATTCAAAATATTATAGGAATTTAACATTTACGTTAATCTTTAAGTTGTCTCGATATTATAGATATTATACGTACAATATATTAGGTTGAATTGAATTATGGTTAAAGTAAATATTTGTCCCTTACATTAAGTAATAAGAATGTAGCAGTATGTTGCTACTTTCAGAAGATTTTGTATGTGAAATGAAAGTTTGATTCCGATTGTGTCGTTTTGTAAACAGTTTGATAGATAGTCTACGAAAACCTGTTTATATGAATTGAGCAAACATATACATACATACGAGATATACAGACATATAGAATATTTGTAAAGATTTAGAGATAAAAATTAACAGATAATAGATTTTTTTTTATTTTGTTTTTGCCTCTTTGGAAAATTCCACAATTCTGCCAGTGTCAAGTATATTAAGAACAACTCCAACGATAATACAACAGCAAAAGATTAGAAGTTGATTTTAACCACCGCCATTTATGTCTAACATAGAATAAAAGGACAATACACCATCGGGATTAGTAAGTTCCTAAACAACTAAGTTAGTAAATAAATACCGTATACATATATATCTAGTACAGGTAAGTAAAATGCAACAATTAATTAGAGCTTAATTTTATTCATATTAATATATTTACACATAAGGGTAATAAAAGTTAAATAATTACTGAGGTAATAAAATAAACTGAATAATAAAGTGATAGACAAAAATAGAACATGCCCAGTTCGCCACATCATGTTTTTGTCAGTTATAATTAAATCCAAATTACATTTAATCACCTGGTTGATTAGTTTTGGGTGATTGCGTACTTTAATTGAAAGATCCCTTTTATACAGTATTTGTTTCTATCTGTGGGATATATCTTGTAGCATATATTGTATAAGTATTATGCGTGTTAGAATACCGTTCTTGTAAATAAAATGCATTCGTCAGAAATAAATAATTTGTAATAAACAACGCCCTACATAAGAAATAACATTTTTCGAAGTGGACGGGTCTTCTAATACTAACAAATATAAACAAGAAAAAGAAAACAACGAAAATAATAACTTAAATAATTAAATAACTTGTAATTAACAACAGCAAAACTATTCGGAATGCTTCTGTACTGAAACTAGTAATGACAGGACACATGTGTCAACGTTGGTGCAATAGTGGATGAGGTACGCACGCGAGTGAGCCTGCTCCCCTTTCACCTCATCTGCACCCTTCTGATACCTAAATTTGTGTTCTGCGCACCTACATCAGAGCGGTTAGAAAGTTCGACGCGGACTATAGTTTAGTTTTTATTAGCGACTAGCTATTCCCGCGACTTCGTCCGCGTGGAATAGTTACTTTGGCCTAACTACTAACACACAGCGAAAACTCTGAAAAGGGGAAAAAACCCCGATTTTGAAACTTTCTTCATTGTTGCGCCACTCCTATTGGTTTTAGCGTGACTATATATAACCTATTGGCTTCTTCGATAAATGAGCTATCTAGCATTGAAATAATTTTTTAAACCGCACCAGTAGTTCCTGAGATTAGCACATTCAACCAAATTTACAATATTAGAATGGATTATTATTTTACTTTTCAGGTCTTTTTGTCAACTTCACGCTCCGAAACAGAAGATAACGAGTGATATACTTTCAAAAGCGGATGGGAGAAGAAAGAATGCTAGTAGAAAAGTTAAGGGTAGAACACAGTATGATGATGTTAGCAATGGTAAGTGACATGTTTGTCAGCAATTATGATTTTAATCGGAAAGCAATAGAACACACCGGTCAAAAATATTGGCGAGGCCTGTGTAGGTGCACAGCGAGATTATTTTTTTGCGAATTGACTAACGCGGCCTGACGGGCCTTCACAGGCTCACCTGACTGTCTCAGCGACGAATTATCAGCTCGAGGATTATGGGTTTCTTTGATGGGATCTTGGAATGTCATGTAGTGGATTTTATATTTTACTGGCTTCTGCCCGCGACTTCGCATGGTATAGTTACTTTGGGTTAACTCTAACACCGGAAGCTATCAAGAGGAAAAAAACGATTTTGAAACATTCTTCATTGGTGCTCCCTTAGTGTGATGATATATAGCCTATAGTCTTCCACGATAAATATGCTATCTAACATTCCAAGAACTATTTAAATCGGACCAGTAGTTCCTGAGATTAGTGCAGTCAAGCACACAAACTCGTCAGCTTTATAATAATAGGTCTTTACCTATGAAATTGCCGTTCTGCAGTACTGGCCATTTCAAATCAAAATAATTTTTGTTTGGCTAAGAATTCTAATTTCAAATTAATTTTATTATAAAAACATGGAATTCTATTTCCAAAAGTAGACATTTGTTTATTGATTAGTGTTACATTTTCATCGCATTTCAATCTTTTTTGTCATCATGGATACGCTAAAAATTCGAGTAATTATGGAATATGAGTACCGTCGTGGCAGCAACGCGGCACAAGCGGCACGCAACATCAACGACGTTTACGGAGCTAACACTACAAACCAACGCACCACCTGTTATTGGTTTGCTCGCTTCCGTTCTGGGAATTTCGACCTGAAAAATGAACCTCGCGGTCGTCCGAAGACTTTGGTCGACAATGACGAATTAAAGGCAATTGTGGAAGCTGATGATACACAATCTACGGCTGAATTAGCAGTAGCTTTCGATGTTAGCGTCAAAACAATATTGGTCCATTTGCGTCAAATTGGCAAGGTAGAAAAGCTTGACAAATGGGTGCCCCACGAACTCAATGATCGCCAGCGTGAAGTACGCGTCGAGACGTGCCTTGCACTGCTCAACAGAGATACAAATGAAGGAATTTTGAACCGCATTGTTACCTGCGATGAAAAATGGATTCTGTTTGATAACCGCAAGCGCTCAGCAAGTTGGTTGGATGTTGGTTCAGCACCTAAACAAAGCCCTAAACGAAAACTTACCCCTAGAAAAGTGATGGTCACTGTTTGGTGGTCTAGCGCCGGTGTGATTCATCACAGCTTCTTACCAAACGGGGTGAGCATTACTGCAGATGTGTACTGTGAAGAACTGAACACAATGATGGAGAAGCTGGCACATCCCCAACCAGGATTGGTCAATCGCTCGTCTCCGCTGCTCCTGCACGACAACGCGCGACCTCATACTGCACAGCAGACGGTCTCCAAGTTGGCAGAATTGGGGTTGGAAGTTCTCCGTCATCCGCCCTTCTCAGCAGACCTTGCGCCTACAGACTACTACTTTTTTCGAGAATTTGGATAACTCCTTGACGGGAAAAAAATTCAATACCCGAGAGGCAGTACAAAATGCCTTTGAAGAATGCCCGTCCAGCTGATTTCTTTAAGAAGAGCATCAATAAACTGCCACTGCGTTGCCAAAGATGCATTGATTGCTTTGTGTTTGATTGATTACTTCGATTAATACAAATAAAAAATACATGAAAAAAATTCGTTTAAATTATTTCATACAAAACGGCAATTTCATAGGTAAAGATCTAATATTAAAGTTAAAGATTCATAGTCTTGCGTTATTTGTCTATATATTTTGTAATATTGGTGGTGTTTTAGTATATAGTTTGGTTATTGTGCATAAGTGGATGGGAAATAACAGCATGGAGTATGGATTCTGACTTTCCACAAAAACTCCCTGGAAAGTTCTAACAAGATGGCCACCGTATTGTTAGTTCATTGAAATGATCGCAATACTCTTGTACTATCATTATCTACTCAACAATGGCAGTAATAATATACTAGAAAATTGGTTGCCAAAAAAATTAATAAATAAAAACTCGATGATTGTAGTTAGCCAAGGGAGAATTAGAAAAAGTTAAACGATTATTTGATTCCAATAATCGATGGGCTCGTACAGTTCTCGCCAATCTTTTTGACCGCTCTGAATATAGTAGCGTAAAACACATGTTTAGATATAAATTCATATTATATTATCACAAGAAGCCAACTTAAGGATAAATAAATTATTGTTTATATTTTATAATATGACACTTAGGTTGATTGATATATCGAAATGTATAGTTTTTTTTTTAATAAATTATTACTAAAATATAATTTGAAATATTCTTAGTACTTGTTTATTAAAAGTGATTACAAAAAATTGGCTGGAGGGGTTATCTCAGGGTATATATATTTGTAAATAAAAACAATCCCTCTAAATTATCGCTAAATTTGTGGGGGTAAAACCCCTAATTTGAGAACGCTGGCGGTGATATTATATTAAGTCCCATCGAATGATCTCGTGGGAAACAAAGCACTGGAGGCCTTCTCTTTGTGCTAATAATCCAAAAGTTAGCAGCATGAGAACTCAATAATTGAACCCTCCCTCGGAGCTACCAATTTCCAGGTAATCACTAGCTGTCTGTAGGGGCCGTCCAAGTATTACGTTAGCAGAATTTTTGTAATTTCTACCGCCCTCCCCCCTCCTCAGCCAAAGAAAGCAATGCTCTTACCTCCCCACCCCTGCTTACGTAACATTTATATAAGTGTATTTAAATATGTTCCGGTTAAATAAATATATATTGCTGACGTAATCACCACCCAGAAGACTCCAAATCAGTGCTCACGTAATACATGACATGACGCTCATTCCCGCGAGAATAGACTTTCGCGCGGGGAAACCGTCGCGTGTAAAGACATACGTTAACGATCACTTCTAAATTCGATTGCACACTATCTCGTGTTCAATCCTGCACACTTGAATCACGCGTGTAAATAATGTTTTCCTCCGAACCAGAGGAAAACTGACTACTATTCGATTGTTTTCCGCCGAACCAGTGGTGCTATTCATCTGAGATATCGAGTGACGAGTGTCGATATTTCAGAGAATGACGCGGAGTTCGTATGTGCGATATGTTACGAGGAAGTGCGAGCGTTCCCCGCCCTCGATACGTTCTGGCCGCCGTGCTGTGCGCGAGACGCCTGGTTCCATCGTTCGTGTTTGCAGGTACATTGTCTATGTATTTTTTTTTTAATTTTATAGCGAGCGAGCGAAATGACTGGTCACCTGATCGTAAGTGGTCACCGCCGTCAATAGTCGCTAGCAACACCAGGAGAGTTGCAAATGCGTTGCCAGCCTGTATTTGGGGGGAGGGGGAGAGCGGGGAGGAGGGAGGTAGGGGAAGAGGGATGGGAGGTGGGCTTCCGGCGCTCTCACTAACCGAACGAAACGCAACAATGCAAGCACTGGTATTTCACGTCGGATTTCTGTGTGTCGGGTGGTAGTACCCCGGACGAGCCGACCCGTTCATGCTAAAACCAGTAATAGCTTCAGCGTGGCTCTCCCAGCTAAAAAAAAATGATGATTCTCTATCATATAAACTTTTATCACACCTCCGCCTTTTCTTCAATACAAATAGGGTGACTTGCGTTACAAAAATGTAGACCTCTGGCAACACTGGTCAACAGATAGTGTTGCCGGTATAAGTTATAAAATATTACAGTGTCTATAGGCAGGTGCTTTTTTTGTGGAGTCACGCGGGACTCGCATTGCCCTCAAAGGGAATTTCGAAAATACCGAAAAATATTCCATAAAAACTACAAAAATTATGAACATACAACTTTGGAATATCGGGGTGCCCTAAAAAAGAAGTGACAAAAACCCCTACTTATAGGTATCCTATATGTGTTTATATAATTCGTCGGTGTGTATGTGAATGAATTCTTTCTTAACGACTGGACCGATTTTGATAAAAAAATTTGTGTGTACATGTGGATGCATGAAATGTTTAGATTTATAAGTTTCGACCCGGCAGGTGTTGCTGTGATACGTACACCGTGGGGTTTTAGTCCGTGCGAGTCGGACATAACCCACCCTCTCCCCTGAGAGGGTGGTGTATCCATAAGGGATTTCCCCACGTTTAAAAAAAAAAAAAAAAAAAGGTGTTGCTGTGATATGTTTCGACGATAAAAAATGTTTTTAAGGACAGAATAACGTCTGCCGGTTATCTTATTTATAAATAAAATGATACAGTCTGCCATTGAGCACGCATCACTTAAAAATTACTCAATAGACTTTTTATAGTTTACTTTCTAGATATTAAGTTCATATCCAAAAAAAAACTATCACGATATCTTCACTTAATATAAAGTTATTAAAATTTAAATAAAAGTACGACTTCTATAAGCATTGCGCTTTCAAGTGAGTGCATATGTGAGTGGGGCATTCGATATTGTGTGCATACGTAGGAGAGGGAAAGTATACAAACAACCTTGTTTACAGAGAAGTATTATAAGCAAATTATATTTCTGCTTTTATTTTTTTATGTTTTTTTTCCTCTGTACATAAAATATATCTACACTAATATTATAAATCTGGAGGGTTTGTCTGTTTGGTTGAATGTGCTAGTCTCAGGAACTACTGGTCTGATTTGAAAAATTCTGTCGGTGTTAGATAAGTCATATATATCATCACGCTAATGAAGCTCCAATGAAGAATGTTCCTAAATTGTTTTTTTCTTCTTTTAAGTCTTAACTATTTCACGCGGACAAAGTCGCTGGCAGAAGCTAGTTATTAAATACATGATATATTTCTTTCAGCGTATGGCGTTAAGTGCTGGAGTTCATTATCTTAAGTGTCCCCTTTGCAACGACAAGGAGAATTTTCATAAGGCAGTTCTTGATCAAGGGTACTATATACCTGACAGGTAAGAGAAGATTGTAATTTTAGTATGGTATAGGATATGTCGGTGTGAAAGTTCTGTCTACCGTCAAAAAGTATTTATGTATCGACAGAAATATTAGCTCTACCCGCTTATATTAAACAAGACTATGAAAGGCGCAGTGCAAAAGGAGTGGTAGGTTATAGAGTATGTCGGTGTAAAAGTTCTGTTTACCGTCAAAAAGTATTTATGTATCGACAGAAATATTAGCTCTACCCGCTTATATTAAACAAGACTATGAAAGGCGCAGTGCAAAAGGACTGGTAGGTTATAAAATATGTCGGTGTAAAAGTTCTGTTTACCGTCAAAAAGTATTTATGTATCGACAGAAATATTAGCTCTACCCGCTTATATTAAACAAGACTAAGAAAGGCGCAGTGCAAAAGGAGTGGTAGGTTATAAAGTATGTCGGTGTAAAAGTTCTGTTTACCGTCAAAAAGTATTTATGTATCGACAGAAATATTAGCTCTACCCGCTTATATTAAACAAGACTATGAAAGGCGCAGTGCAAAAGGACTGGTAGGTTATAAAGTATGTCGGTGTAAAAGTTCTGTTTACCGTCAAAAAGTATTTATGTATCGACAGAAATATTAGCTCTACCCTTTAATATGAAACAAGACTATAAAAGGCGCAGTGCAAAAGGAGTGGGGGTCTTTACACATATCACCTCCTCATACGTGCATGCACACACGCTTAAACGTGAAAGTGGAAGGGCTTTTTTCCCTTATCGAAGTGAATTAGTTCAGTAAACTTGCCCGATCCGAAATACATATACGAGTTATTGAGGTATACATGCTTGGGACACATGTATATTTTCACTAACTCCTATTTTTTTTTTTTTATATCATAGGAGGCAAACGAACAGGTGGGTCACCTGGTGTAAGTGATCACCACCGTCCATAGACACTTGCAACACCAGTGGAGTCACAAGTGCGTTGCCAGCCTGTGTGTTGGGAGGGGAGGAAGGGAAGGGAAGGGGAAAGTGGAAAGGGAGGGGAGGTGGGTCTCCGGCGCTCTCACTGACCGAACGAAACGCAACAATGCAAGCACTGTTACTTCACGTCGGTTTTCTATGAGAGGGTGGTACTACCCCGGGCGAGTCGACCCATTCATGCTGAAACCAGTAATAGCTTCAGCGTGGCTCTACCACCTACCAAAACCATATATACGTAAGAATATGTAGCTTAGCTCAGGTTAGTTTTGTTGGATTCGCGATCTTGTGTAGCCTTGGCCAGGGATTCTCAAACTTGGTCGCATAGAATAGTCGTCAGGGTTCCACCAAAATTATTTATTATTAGCTATGAAATAATACCACGTTTACAAATATTGTTTTGAAATAGCGCAAAATATGTGATGATAAGGACTCATTACTTTTATGTAAATAGGTAGTTAGCAAGCATTCAGCCCGGACTATGTATATAATGTGTTCTTATATAAATGTCAGTGTTGATTTGTAATTTAATATGGGATTGTATAAAAAAAGGGAATTTCGTTGGTGTTCCGATATCTTTAAAGTTTAGGAACCCCTGACAACAGCCCGAGCCGAGGTGTGCCATACACCCTTGTGCTAGTTGTCAAAATAAAATCAGCTGAGTGCCTTAAGCTGTCAAGGCCTTCTTAGGCCAATAGCGTAGTCAGTACGAGGGAATAAATAATAGTTTAAAAAAACTAAAAAAACACGCTTTCATAAAAAATCCAACTAAAAAACAGAAAATAAAATGTAATAAATTTGGATTAAGAATAGTGTAAATTAGAAATAAATGTATATTTTTGTAAAAAGTGACAAAAAAATGATAAAAATACTGATATCTGGAGGTGCTGATATTAACATGCGATGCGTCACTGTTATTTTCATTTTTTAGTTAAATTTTTTTAACTTTTTTTTTTCGGATTATTGCATTGTCATCGACCTTTGACAGGTGTGCAAAGTTTGAATTAAATCTGATCGTTCAAAGTAGGACAAAGTCGAGCTCAAAGGGGTCGGTTACATACATACATACAGGTGAAGCTAATAAAAGCGTGATAAAAAAAGGAGTGGGGATCATACTCGCATCGGATGTCGTACCGTTAACATCTCTGCAACGTATATTCGTAGCTATATTCAGTATAATATCGACACGCTCGGCTTAAGAGCGCGGTTATTAAAGTCCCACCGCCAGATAGCGACCGTATGCTAACTGGGCACAATCATAGAATCACCTACAAACTCTACTACATAATACGGCGAACTGTTATCATCGTAGCCTATTTATATAACTTTATTACCCAAATTTTATTTTCGTTTCCTAGATTTAATTGAATTTTATAACTCCAAAATTATTTATATTGTCCATTCATATATTCATTTGAGCGTACTGCATTTTTGCCTTAGTTAAATACGCCCCCGCTCGGCTCAATAAAGTGGCATTCGTAAACCAGCTGCCAAAACGTTTACTAGTCAATACAATCGCAGTCGGATCTTTTATTTCACATCCAATCTTCTGAAAGTAGAAAACTACTTTATTTAACATGGAAACAATGTTTTATCCTCGTTCTGGTTTTACTATGGATTGAGAAGTCGTTCTAATAATTAAATTGTTTGTAATTTTCCACAGGGATGCAGCTTGGGAGTTGGAACAGAATGCTTTCGCTGAGATATATGAGAGGAATCTATCTTGCAGCGCTGAGGACTGCAAATGCCCTATGGGTAGAAGCCACGATGCGGATAATGGGTGAGTATTAATTAATCAATACATATAATAGCAATGTAAATCTAAAGTGCCTGTACTTTTTAGATTTTTGTAAAAAAAATAATGTTGCAGGTGTCTTGGAATAAGCGATAAAAGACATTTCAATCATTTGTAGAACAGTATGTCTGTTTGTAAAGTACTGCGTTCACGATAAAACCTCACAGCACAAAATCATAAAGCATATCCTCGAGTAACATTTAATCTTGGTTTCATTAAAATCGGTTCACTATATCAAAAGTTATTGTAATTTTAATGACGACGTGACTTATATATCAGACAAAAGTGGATAAGTAAATGGATTTAATACATTCGGATGATTTTATTAGTGTCTGTTTTTTGACATTAGTTTCCACGCGGGTGGAGTCGCGGGCACAACTAGTCTATAGTAATATTATGAAGAGGTAAAGTTTGTGAGGTTGTAGGGGCTAATATCTGGTACTACTGGTCCGATATGAAATAGTATTTCAGTTGTAAATAGCTCATTTATCGAGGAAGGCTATAGGCTATATATTATCACGCTAAGACCAATAGCAGCGGAGCACCAATGAAGAATGTTTCAAAATCCGAGTGTTTTTACCTTTTGAGAGCTTCTGCTGCGTGTTAGCGTTAGCCCAAAGTAACTATTCCACGCGGACGAAGTCGCGGGCAGAAGCTAGTTACTAATATAGATGTGTTATAAAATATTACAGTTTGTTAGCGGTTGGCTTCAGCTTCTTGAAGAAAAGCAACTGTGGTCCTTTTAATGGACTGTATAGTTTTTCAATATTCACAATACCGTATGTTACGAGCGGTAACGAACATATTTCGTCTCGATATTTATTATCGTATGGTGCTTACAACTAGTAGGCGGTGCGCGCCGTAGTTGCGGCACCTTTTAGCCATACATTACTATTTGACATCATACATTTTATGACAGTGTTCCGTAGAATATTATATTTATTAGTAATAATAATACTAATGGCAGTTAATACACAGTGCTTTACGGAGATGAAATTCGATTAAAATACAAGTAGATTATCGTATATACAAATATCATATCAAACACAGAAAGAACATTTATATATACCAAGTGAAAGGTTAAAGACACGTAGTATTTTAGGATATGACATTTCATGGTCACATTTAACATATAAAATAATAATGTAAAATAAGTACTAATAAACAACCAAGAAGACCTAAGTTAAAGTTTGTTCTAAGACTTTCAAAAGTATAAACACAATCGTAATAAACCTGAGTGCAATGACCGGCGCGGAAAGCTACAATGGGCGACCCGGAGTTAATAACTTTCGAAAGTAAAACGTACAATAAACTCTTTTGTTTTGTTCCTGACATTCCCACGTTCACTTTCAAGTGAAAGCGAAATCACGTGACTACGATCATTGACGCAGTGCTTTAACATAGACGCGTAGAGGATTGCGTATAATTATTGTATTTCTCTAGATAAGTAGATCAACTTTTAAGCACGTATTTATTTTTATTAATTTAGAACGAGAATCGAATGTTGAGTATCCTCCAAAAATATTGCTACTGTCTAAACATTCAGCCTGTACAGAAAGAGAAACTCGTATAATACGTGCGTGCTTGCTGTGTGGCAGTAGCGGTACGTTTGCGTATTGTAATAATACGTTCGCTAACACTTCATCAACAGTATGCACGACTTACCTTGTTGTTTCGGTGTTTCCGCACCGGCTGATGTAGCCCACTCAGTACCACTCAATTTAAGTGTTATAGACCGCGGCACACTCACGATTTCCTTTTATGAACAATGTGCTTGTTACGCGACGATGGTCGTTGTGGGGTCTCGAGCAAATATAATTCGTCCGTTAGATGTCGCAAAAATACAGCAATCACAGGAAGTCATGCATGGACTGGTTAAAAAACCAACCCGTGTGATTGGTGCAGCGAACGTAAGCGATATGAGCTTCCCGTGAAAAGATATGATATACAGGCTGAATGTTTAGACAGTAGCAATATTTATGGACGAAATTCGGCACTCGATTCTCGTTCGAAATGAATTTAAAAAAATTGGTACTTAATATTTGACCTAATTATCTAGAAAAATATAAAAATTATACGCAATTCTCTAAGCGTCTATGTTAAAGAAATGTCAGCGACCGTCGGGTGATTTCACTTTCACTTGAAAGGGAACGTCGGGAACAAAACAAAAGGGTTTGTTGTCTGTTTTATTATCGAAAGTTATTAGCTCTAGGTCGTGCCGGTCATTGCGCTTAGATTTATTAAGATTGTGTTTATACTTTTGAAAGTATTAGAACGAACTTGGCTTATGTCTTCTTGGTTGTTTATTGGTATTTGTTTTGATATTATTATTTTACTAGCTGTGCCTTCGACTTCGGTCGCGTAGAACCCTATGTAAAAAAAAATTGTTGTCAATAAAATCATCTCAATATATTAAGTCTATTTACTTATCTACTTTTCTCTCGTTTTTGATAAAGTGGATCTATTTTAACGAAACAAAGACTAAGTTACTCCCGAGGATATGCTTTATGATTTTCTTGGTGAGATTTTATCGTGAACGCAGTATTTTAGCATTGATGTGTGTGCAAACAAACAGACAAACACTTCTAAAAATGATTAAAACGTATTTTATTACTTATTTCTAGACACCTACAACAATTTTTTTCACGAAAATCTAAAAGTACAGACACGTTAGGTTTACATTGTTATTATATGTATAGATAGAAGATGTGTGTATATAATATTGTAGTTCATGGGAGATACGTGCGTGCCTGTTGTGCGGCAGTAGCGGTGCGCACGCGCAGTGCGTGTGGGGTGCGGGTGCGGGTGCGGCCGCGTACGTGTGCGACGCGTGCGTTCCGGCCGCACCCGCCGACTTGGACTCACTCGCTAAAACCGTACAAGCTGGTACGTACCACAAACACCAATCCCTCTACATTATACGGTGTAGCTGTTATAAACCACTATATGTTTAACTTTTTCAAATGATACCATACCGATACCAGATTGGTTAGTCGCTCGGAAAATTCAAATAGATGAAAATCAAAACAAATACTAATAAACAACACAGAGAACCTAAGTTAAAGTTTGTTCTAAGACAAACAAAAGTATAGATATAGTCGCAATAAACCTAGGTGCAATGACCGGTGCCGAAAGCTGTAAGGGGCGACCCGGAGTTAATACCTCCGATAATAAAACGGACGATAAACCCTTTTTATCACGCTTTTATTAGCTTCACCTGTATGTATGTATGTAACCGACCCCTTTGAGCTCGATTTTGTCCTACTTTGAACGATCAGATTTAATTCAAACTTTGCACATCTGTCAAAGGTCGATGGCAATGCAATAATCCGAAAAAAAAAGTTTTAACTAAAAAATGAAAAAAATAAATAATAGTTTAAAAAAAACTAAAAAAACACGCTTTCATAAAAACATGCGATGCGTCACTGTTAATATCAGCACCTCCAGATATCAGTATTTTTATCATTTTTTTGTCACTTTTTACAAAAATATACATTTATTTCTAATTTACACTATTCTTAATCCAAATTTATTAAATTTTATTTTCTGTTTTTTAGTTGGTTTTTTTATGAAAGCGTATTTTTTTAGTTTTTTTTTAAACTAATATTTATTTTATTGTACTTCGAAAAATTATCCTTTGTTAATTGGTCGTTGTTCCCACGTTTTCTCACGCTCCACTGACGGTCAATGGCACCGTCTTTCCGCGTGCTTTAATAGAGCCGAATGTAGTATTGAATATAATATAATATAATTTCTGTGTTTCTCCAGACAATTAGGTCAAATATTAAAATATTAATTACTTAAATTCCATCATTTGTACATTGAAATTATTTAACATTAGTCTGGTTTCACATCTATTGGCACTACGGATAATAATTAGTGGAACCTGGTTAATTGGCATCTCAAAGGACCAAGAATGTTGTACTTGTATGTGGTAGAGCCACGCTGAAAGTATTACTGGTTACAGCATGAATGGATCGGCTCGCCCGGGGTAGTACCACCCTCTCACAGAAAACCGACGTGAAGTAACAGTGCTTGCATTGTTGCGTTTCGTTCGGTCAGTGAGAGCGCCGGAGATCCACCTCCCCTCCCCTTCCACTTTCCCCTTCCCCTTCCACTTTCCCCTTCCCCTTCCACTTTCCCCTTCCTCTTCCACTTTCCCCTTCCCTTCCTCCTCCCCCCCACACAGGTTGGCAACGCACTTGCGACTCCCCTGGTGTTGCAAGTGTCTATGGACGGTGGTGATCACTTACATCAGTTGACCCACCTGTTCGTTTGCCTCCTATGATATAAAAAAAAAAAAAAAAACATTTATTGACGGTTTCCATTAATCCAGTTTTCCAACTAGGCAGGTTTATTATAATTATAGTTGTCTCATTTACAGAGGCTCCCGCTTATAGAGGTCCAAATGTACGGCTATTCCATTTATGCTATGCTCCCTACACAGTTCATCACGCGACTTTCCACAATCATAATCTGATAGAAGTTTTAATTTTTCAGATACTGATCACGTTTTATATTCACGTTTGGGCATTTTGTACACTTTTACTCACTTGTTTTTAGGTCAAAACCTGAGATAGTACTGACAAACAAAGCGTGCGCGAAAGACATTCTAATGTTTGTAAACAAAAGTGTCAAAACCTGTCCCAGGCCCGATTAATTTGTCTCATTTATAGAGGGAATTGAGTTACAGAGTCCCAATTATAAAGGTAAACATCGATTAAGTCCTAGAAATCAGATCTCATTTAACCAGGTTGGAGAAGTCCCATTAATAGAGGTAATTCAATGAAAAAGTACCGGGACCTCATTGCAACTCTCAATAATAGAGGTTTCTCATTTATCCAGGTCCCATTTAACCAAGTTTCACTGTATATACATTTTTATAAAGTTTATTAATTAATGAGACATATGATAGGCTGCACAATCTCAGTAAAACACCAATATTAGATGTACACAGGCCGCTATACTACGCGTCGATAGTGTGAAGCAAGCCGCGCGGTCACGCTTTACTAGCATGTCATGATGCGACATATAACTCCTGCCAAAAATACCGCTGAACTAAGCAATCAAAGCTGAGAGTAAGCTTGACCCCTTGCTTCGCCTGTTACAGTGATATTATCGGAAGAAAACGGAAGTAGTGAGGAGCCACGCCCGGGCCCGGTGATGCCGAGTCGTATGTCGTTACGAAGTACGAAGAGAAACCTACGTAACACACCGTCCCGGTCAACTGATAACACACGCTATACTAATAATGAAGGTAATGTATATTTTGGTGTTAAAAAAAAAACGAGTGTCTGAGTTGACACGCGATAGAAGTGAAATTTAGTGTTCGGTTTTTTTTTTTTTTACGTGAATGAGACCGATTTTGTAATATTTAACATATATTAATCTAGTCGAACGCATACGTATGTACTTTTTAACTTGAACGTGTGAATTGGCACAATAGTTTACCCTTCAAATTCGATATGCCCCTCTTCGGTAATTGTGTAATTTCTCTTTTATTTAAATCCGTAACAAGATGTCTCTTACCTTGTGCATGTCGTGTTCACATTTAGCGGTTTTTATTTTTTAAGTTGAGACGGTATCTGATCACTGGATTCAGTTTTGTCGACCTTAAATGAATGAAACATTGAGTTTCGTCACAGTCGTTCCGTTAGATTTGCCTCGTTCGTTGATTGGTGTAGGTTACAAGTTAGTAAATTATCTAGGATCACCTTTTTTTTTTACCATGGTGCCTTCATATACCTTTTTGGGTGGGGGAGCAGGGACTGCCGGCTGGCACTGCGTCTGCTCCCCCGATAGGTGTAAGCCCTTCAAGAGGCCCTGACTGCGGTCTGAGGGGTCAAATATGGTAGACCCCTCGAAGGGGGAGTGAGTGTTAGACCACCCCCTGACGAACTGTGGGAGTCGCATCGACACAACGCACCTCCACCACATGGGCCTGTGCAGTTTAAACTGCCAGGGCGACGGACATGCCCGTGTCCATCGCCCCCAGGCCCCATCTACGGCGGCCGGAGGTCATCTAGGATCACCTGCCTGTACCGAGCTCGAGTACGGTCATGTGTGGAGTATTGCTGCCACTTAGGGGACGGGTCAGCCAAACATCAGCTGGCCGTTCTTGACTTGACTTGTCCGTGATGAAGCGCTGTGGGAGACAAGAATACACAGTTTAGAGCATCGACGAAACGTGACTTGTCTCTCAGCGTTCCATAGGTTACACTGTGCACAGGAATCTATCTATCTTATATATATATATAAGAGATTTTTTTTTTTTTTTTTTTTTTATTGTAGCTCGGCAAAGTGACTGTACTGTGCCTGATGGTAAGCACAGTACAATCCAAAAACAATGGCGACCACCGAAAGACATACTATCTATCGCCGGTCGCCGTTGTCATGCCGGCCTGAAAGCGACCCAGTCAGGGACAAGTTAAAAAGTTTCCTAATAAATGCACTGCGCTCGGCCGAGGCAAGTTCGCGTTATCCTTTTTCACAAGTCTAAATTTTTTTTTTTTTTTTTTTTTTTTTTTTTTCGTGGAGAGAAAAATCCATCATGGACTGTCACAAGTCTAACCTAACGTAACCAAAGCGAGACAAAAGAGCAAGATGGCGAACAATCGGCGACCGCGGTGCATTTAATATGAGACCTTTTTAAAGCCAGGGTTCAATACGCTATTAACTTTTTTTTTAATAACACCGCACGAGTTTGAACTTGGAGGAAATGCACAAAGGTCAGCATATATAAGATTAGTGTAACAGTTTGTTATACTGAACGATATAAAAAGTGAATTATATGTGGCGACGTTAGTAACGGACGTCGGTGCATCGACATATCAATTAACGTGTGGTCTATGTGCACCGTTTTATCCCGAAGATAAAACATTCGAAAAACTCGTAGATTTGATGACAGGCCACTTGGAACCCAAGCGATCGTAGATTGCAGAGAGACACACCTTTCGTCAACGGTGGCAAATGGAGTGTGAATCGATAAGCATGTTTTTGCAGAATCTTAAAAAGAGTAGAGTGAACAGGCATCTAGTGGGTAAGCGCGGTACATCGTCACTTACCATCAGGTGAGATTATGGCGAAGCGTGTATCTGTTGAAGATAAAAAAAAAAGATCAAAAGAGACAGTCAAGAAAACATATTAGGAAGTTCCATATGAAAGATTGAAATATAAACTTGTGAATGTCGTCTCTCTTTCTACAGAGCAACACATCATTACATAGTATAAAACGAAGTCCTCTACCGCGTCTGTCTGTCTGTCTGTTCGCGTTAAACTCAAAAACTACTGAACGGATCTTCATGCGGTTTTCACCAGTGCATACAGTGATTCATGAGGAGCATTTTGGTATATAATTTGTCAAGGATTGTTTTATAATTATATATATATATGATATATATTTTTGAAGTTTTATAACTCAGCGGCACTTAAAATAGTGCCTATTGCGACTTAACAATAACTCACACTAGTGAGGTACAGTACAGAAGTACAGGGTAGGGTACAGGGTACAGTTCACTAAAGTCAAACTTTGTAGAAATATCTTGTTTATATTATTGTTATTTTATTAATGGATGAGCCTACAGGAACAGCCACAGATAATATAATGATTTTTATTAATATTTTAATTTCAGCCACAGATAATATAATAACAAGTAGGCGAGATCTCAATTTGAAGACTCCGAGAAGACAACAGCAGATTCCATTAGAGCCAGCGATAGTGAAGAATATTGATAACAAAATGTTCTCACCTATAAAACTGCTCGAGCAGGGATTCAGGGAGAAGATAACGAGGACCGGACTCGACTTTGATCTGGACGATTCTATTCTAGAAGATATGAGAAAGAGATTCAAGAAACCGAGACCTTTGAGCGAGAAACGAAAGATTGTCAAGTGAGTTATAGTTCCTTTGTATGCTAATTCTAACTAATCTATATATTAGGGTTGGACAAAAAGAAAAAACTATTTTCTTTAGTTCAAAATCAAAAATACTGGTTTCAATTTAGGCACTAAGAAGGCGCTTATGAACGTTAAAACTATCATCGGTCCGGACAACAATCCAGTCATCGAGAAGAACCGGCAACGAATTCGGGTTTATCTTTTTAACATATATATATATATATATATATATGTCGGCGCCTACCCACATCCACAGAGCGCGTCATTCGGTGACGTCACTCTCCCTGCTACTCGACCTGTTTCGATATAAAAGGAGCGGAACGGCCGCCGTTAAGGCTCTTTTCCCTATCCAAACTTTTATAGTTTAGAGAAATTCATCCCACACATAATACATATAAGAGTTATTGAGGCATGCATGCTTGGTACACATGCATGCTTACCTTAGGTTAGCTCAGATATGTCGCGAATATTGCATAAAACAGGCGACAGCCCCAGCCGAGGTGTGCCGTGCACCCTTGAGCTAGTAGTCAAAATAAAATCGGCTGAGTGCCTTAAGCGCTCGCCTCAGTAGTCCAGTGAAGCTGTAAAGACCTGTCCAAGTCAACAGCATAGTCGGTTCGAGAAAAAAAAACCGCCGTTAAGGCGGTCTTGGATCTGGCGTAGCGCGGTACACTTGTTATAATGTGCGAGTCGCTTATCCTAAACTCTGGATAATTAATTTGTGCAAATGAATTAGTTATTATTGAGATCCGACGATATTATCCTATCGCCATCTTGATATCCTTTTTGAGTAGCTACGTCTGCCTACCCGGACATCTATCACTTGTTACATGTATTTTTAGGAAAACCTTTAGTAATTATACACTCACAATATAAATTACCGAAGACATATTGGTAGCTCATGACAATGCAAAAACCGAAGTCGTTCCATTTGACATTTTCTAATATATTTTTATAACGCCCAGTGAGAGTTGCAGTAAAAAGGTTACTAGCACGTAAACATGAGAATGGACTTCCTACATATCTATAAAACACTACAAGTTACAATAGTTTTTAGTGGATGCACAGAGAGGATTCGATTCCAGACATCACCATCATTATATCATCAATCTTCTGTTAATATATTCTATAATAACCTTTTGACACCCAAACTAGCCTGACATGGCGCATAAACTTTCACAATCCGGCAAATCGGTAACATCCTTTGGGACTTTATAAATTTATAAAATAAAAAGTAGAAAATAATTGCTGCGTAAAAGATGCGTGCAAAACCGCGGGAGATTACTAGTGTTATATATGCGAATGTATCTTGTTTAAATAAACTACGTAATCTTGTATCCACATTGTCAGGAATATAGAAATAAATGTACCTTACATTACATCCTGATAAAAAATAAAGTTTTCGAGTGATAACCAAAGTACGTTTTTACTACATTAATATGAGCAAAGCCACAGGCAAAAGGTAGTGTGTTATAACTTGAATATTACTTTTTGATTCCAGTGCTATTGTCAGTGGTGTCTTTGATAATATCCTTAAAGAGCCAAAACAAAAGGAGACGGTTAAGGAGTGGTGCTCGCCGAAGAAGATTACTGAACTTATTGAAGAAAGTAATGAGGTAAGATCATGTTTCCATTTCACCTCTTATTGTATTCTGTTTCTGTTAAGCTAAGATTGTTTCCTGTTTCTGTTGAGCTAAGACTGTTTCCTGTTTCTGTTAAGCTAAGACTCCTTCCTGTTTCTGTTAAGCTAAGACTGCTTCCTGTTTCCGTTGAGCTAAGACTGCTTCCTGTTTCTGTTAAGCTAAGACTGCTTCCTGTTTCTGTTGAGCTAAGACTGCTTCCTGTTTCTGTTGAGCTAAGACTGTTTTTCCTGTTTCTGTTAATCTAAGACTGTTTCCTGTTTCGGTTAAGCTAAGACTGCTTCCTGTTTCTGTTAAGCTAAGACTGCTTCCTGTTTCTGTTGAGCTAAGACTGCTTCCTGTTTCTGTTGAGCTAAGACTGCTTCCTGTTTCTGTTGAGTTAAGACTGTTTCTTGTTTCTGTTGAGCTAAGACTGTTTCTTGTTTCTGTTGAGCTAAGACTGTTTCCTGTTTCTGTTAATCTACGACTGTTTCCTGTTTCTGTTAAGCTAAGACTGCTTCCTTTTCTGTTGAGCTAAGACTGCTTCCTGTTTCTGTTGAGCTAAGACTGTGTCCTGTTTCTGTTGATCTAAGACTGTTTCCTGTTTCTGTTAATCTAAGACTGTTCCCTGTTTCTGTTAATCTAAGACTGCTTCCTGTTTCTGTTGCTAAGACTGTGGCAATTTCTGGAAGTCTGGTTCATTTATTATATAGGGGCTATTTATAGGGTGGATCAATATGTGAACGATTGTAATGTCTGGAAATGACGCCCCTCTCTGTGCATCCACTAATAACGAATGTAACTATCTCTGTTTTGTAAAAATACATAACATATAGAGATAAACCAGATCGAATTTCTTGCCGGTTGTTCTCGCTGAGTGGATTGTACTTTTGACGTTCGTAAGCGCCTTCTGAGGACCTAAATTGAATAAAGTATATTATGATTTTGATCTTACAGAGATGACTTCATCTCAAAGAGAAAGCTTCGCTCGTTTCATACTACCTCTTTTCTATAGTATTTAATAGAAATAGTCGCAATTACCCAAATGGGTAAATATAGTTCAATCCTTTTGTATCTAAGTTTTATAATTCGACTTAGAAAATTCCTTCCGAAGGTAATATAATAAACTGAATGAAGTATTGTTAGTCCCGATTCAAGTGAGTACTCGGAGCGTAGAGCATTTATGTCGTTACATTACAAAATAAGCTAAATTCAATTTTAGCCGTTCCTAATATTTTATGTTATTTTTCAAGATTTTCAAATTTGGTACATATAGGATATGAAGATCATAAAAGAAAGTGTGTATGTACTTATGTACACGCGTTAGAAGTTATACTTCTATGACGTAACAAGATAAACATCTTTTCAAAAATTTTATCTATCGCCTTATTCTACGTTCGTAGAGAAAACGACACTAACAATAGAAAATAGGTATTTAATACATTGAAAGTTTTAGTACAAAGAAATACAAACAACAAATACAATGAAACAAAATGTTGACTATAGCTAACTTCAGGGTGTCGGTTTTTCGTGACGGTGTGCGCGCGCATCGTAAAAATTTACTCTCATCATTTTTCCCTAACGCGACAAAAGAAGTATAACTTCAAAAAAAAAACCTTATGAACGCCAAATTTGAACTTTGTTCTCGGTGTATGAAAACTGGAAAACTTAAATAAATTAAACATGTTATATGAACGCTTAAAATTGGGCTAAGCTCATTTTGAAATGTAACCAGTCATTTCTTGAAGTTAGAAATCGCCGATACGTCGTGGGCTAATGTAGGTAATGATTACTCAATATATATTTATTCAGGAAGAGATTTGTTGCCCTATATTGAGTCTCTTACCGCCTAATGTGATAGCTCTATTGTTTTGTTTAATAAAAGACATAAAATCATTGTTTCTTTTTATAGGACTCCAGTAAATTTCAAATACAACAAGTATCTGATGTCACAAGAACTGACGATACAGTATCACTAATAGTTAATGAAGATAAAGAAAAAGGTGAAGTTAGTAGTCCAGAAAATGAAATAGATCCTTCTAATGCCGTTGTAGATGATACAACTGAACATGCCGTTGAACCATCCAATACGTTTCAGCAATCATCTGAGTTTATTACTAAAGAAAATGATATAACCAATACATTGGAAATAATCAATACGGATATTAGTTCCAAGCCTGTTGTAGATGATATTGTTGAGTCATCCAATACGTTTCAGCAATCATCTGAGTTTACAACTGGGGAAAATGCTACAACCAATACATTGGAAATAATCAATACGGATGTTGGCTTAGATATAGCAGAAAAAGATGAAATGATAGATGAAGCTCAAACAAAACAACAATCAGTAATACCAACCGTTGTTGATGTAAACACAGTAATGTCTATTGATGATAATGATACAGGAATGGATGAGATTGACAGTCCTGTACAAGTATCAGATGATGCGAAACAAGTCAGAGATGATAGCGATGACTCTTCCAGTACGTTCCAACTACCACCCGAATTTATAGCTGAAGACAGTAACGATAGCATGATTGTAAACACACCGACAAAATTAAAAACATTCGATATACAGAAGGATTCCAGTTTGGAGATATCGGAGAACGACAATCAAGTTGTTAACATAGATGTCCTTAAAATGGACAGTACTCCTGATAATATGGAAGATGTCAAACCAAAAAGTCCGTTCAAAATCAAAAAATGCGCATTAAAATTTAATCCAGTAGATAAAAAAACTATAAAAAGCCATGATATCGGTATCGACATGGAATGTTTCAAGAATTATTATCTAAATGAGGTCGACAAGGATTTTAAAAATAACACAAATAATGCCACTAACGATGATAGGTCAGCAAATGATAATACTGACAAAGAAGTAACTAACAAAAGAGGAGTTAAAAGAAGAAGGGTTAAGGAAATCGAAGGGAAGAAACGAATGAAGACAGAAGAAGAAGTCGAGAAGAAGATACTGCGATTAAGAAAACGTAATACTGAGACGAAACAAGTAAAGCTGACGTTCAAATCGGACCAAAAGTCAAAGAAACGCAGACGTAAACAGAAGAAAATCAGAATCAAGTTATCGATAAGCGATGTAAATATACCAGTCAGAATAAAATGGAGACGGGAGCAACAGCTGAAGCTGAAAATATCGGAGCTAAGAAATAAGAGGAGTAAGAAAATGATGAAAGACAATAAAACAATACTAAAACAGTATATTTTAAATCCGAAACAGTGTTCAACGGATGAGTTAATTGTTAAACCAGAGAAGGAGATCTCACCTCCGAAGAGGAAGTATGTTAAGCAAGAGAAGGTGTCGGATAATTTGGTGCAAACTTCTTTGACGAAATTCTTTAGTGTTAAATCACCGGACAAATGTCAAGGCACTTGAAAAGGGAGGAAAAGAAAACTGTTTTTTTTTTTAATATTTACAGTAAGTAATTGTTATATTTACTTATAATTGTAAAATTGTTAAGATGAATAATACAGTTAGTGTAAGATTTGTGTATGGAAGCGGTTATATGCTATAAACTGACGCCAGATATTGGTTCCAACGTTTGTACAAACATTGGAGGTAGTGTCCCATCGGGTCAAGTAATTGTTAAACCAGAGAAGATTTCACCCTCCAAAGAGAAAGTATGTTAAACATGAGAAGTTGTTGCACAATTCGGTGTAAACTTCTTTGAAAATGTCAGAATACTTGAAAAGGGAAGCAAAGTGTTTGTTTTTTATTTACTACAAGTAATTGTTATATTTACTTATAATTGTAAAATTATTAAGATGACTACAGTTAGTGTAAGATTTGTGTATGGAAGCGGTTATATGCTATAAACTGACTGCAGACATTGGTTCCAACGTTTGTACAAACATTGTAGGTAGTGTCCCATCTGGTCACGTCATTGTTAAACCAGAGAAGATTTCACCCTCCGAAGAGAAAGTATGTTAAAGATGAGAAGTTGTCGCACAATTCGGTGTAAACTTCTTTGAAAATGTCAGAAGACTTGAAAAGGGAAGCAAAGAAAAGTGTTTGTTTTTTATTTACTACAAGTAATTGTTATATTTACTTATAATTGTAAAGTTGTTAAGAATAATGAAATTGTTAGGTCCGGTAATGAATGAATAAAATAACAAAGTATGATATAAATAAGTCTTTGTAATTCAAATCTCAACTAAGCCCTCACCTCTACTCATCTTGTTTTTATCACGCTTTTATTAGCTTCACCTGTATGTATGTATGTAACCGAACCCTTTGAGCTCGATTTTGTCCTACTTTGAACGATCAGATTTAATTCAAACTTTGCACACCTGTCAAAGGTCGATGACAATGCAATAATCCGAAATAAAAAGTTAAAAAAATTTAACTAAAAAATGAAAAATAAAAAATAGTTTAAATAAACTAAAAAAACACGCTTTCATATAAAATCCAACTAAAAAACAGAAAATAAAATTTAATAAATTTGTATTAAGAATAGTGTAAATTAGAAATAAATGTATATTTTTGTAAAAAGTGACAAATAAAAATGATAAAAATACTGATATCTGGAGGTGCTGATGTTAACAGTGACGCATTGCATGTTACACTATTCTTAATCCAAATTTATTAAATTTTAATTTCTGTTTTTTAGTTGGATTTTTTATGAAAGCGTGTTTTTTTAGTTTTTTTAAACTATTATTTACTCTACATTACATACATAGCTTCTACATTACACTCATAATAACGGTACATCTAACTGTCTACAATTAATCAATGAAAATATAAAGTTATTTATTAAACAAATTCAGTATAATAAGTTTACTATGTAGGTGGTAGAGCCACTCTGAAGCTATTACTGGTTTTAGCACGAATGTGTCGGCTCGTCCGCGGTACTACCACCCGACACACAGAAACACCGACGTCAAGTAACAGTGCACGCATTGTTGCGTTTCGTTCGGTCAGTGAGAGCGCCGGATACCCATCTACCCTCTCCCTTCTCACTTCCCCCTCCCCAAACACAGGCTGGCAACGCACTTACGACTTCCCCGGTGTTGCAAGTGTCTACGGACGGTGGTGATCACTTAACGTCATGTGACCCACCTGTTCGTTTGCCTCCTATGACATAAAAAAAACTATATTTCCATATTTTTGTTTGTCTTCTTTATCAGGATCACTGCGATCTCAACTATTACCTTGCATACTTATGATTTATTTGTATTTTTGAAGTTATACTTCTTTTGGCGCGTTAGGGAAAAATGAGAGTAAATTTTTACGGTGCGCGCGCACACCGTCACGAAAAACCGACACCCTGAAGTTAGCTATAGTCAACATTTTGTTTCTTTGTATTAAAACTTTCAATATGTATTAAATACCTTTTTTCAATTGTTAGTGTCGTTTTTTCTACAAATGTAGAATAAGGCGAAAGATAAATGTTTTGAAAAGTTTTTTATCTTGTTACGCCAAAGAAGTATAACTTCTAACGCGTGTACATAAGTACACACACACACACACTTTTTTAAATATAAAACGTTATGTATATGCGACACTTTTCATTTTAGTTATATGTTATAAATACAATATATTTAAATGTATGGTCTTTTTATTTCATGTTCACTTCCTAAAAGACATTTATGAGTAATAAACTACAGTCAGAAAATTACACAATTTTTTTTTTTATTTATTTATTCGAAAAAAATTGACAACAGAAACGTAAAATGTATAACATACATGACAAAGTCTACAGCATTCATATAAACATACAATACAATACAGAAGATACGATTAAGGAAGATAATAAGAAACTAAATAAGAACATTATAAAAAAAATGAAAAGAAAGTCGAGACAGTTATAAGGACTGTCGACAGAAGTGAAAACTAAAAGCAATGAAATATTTGTTCTTTTGAATTTTATAATATGTATATTAGCATTAGTATGTACACAAGCTCCTATACTACGTGTGGCTAGCCTGACGCAAGCGCAATACGCTTGGTCTAGGGATGATCGATATACATCGATGTTGACTAAACATCGATGTTCAGCAGGAAAACATCGATGTTTTGCTGTCGATGTTTATCGTACATCGATACTTTCTAATCGATGTCAACATCGATGTTTTTCTAATATCGATCATCCCTAGCTTGGTCACGACAGGCATGTCCTCACGCGAAATTATAAGTTTACTAGCGGACCGGGCGGACGTTGTCCTGCCTTGAAAACAAAAAAAATCCTAAAAGTCGATCGCAGCGCCACCTGCCGGGTCCAATTGTGAATCTAAACCATTCTCGAATCTCCACGAACACACACAAAAAATTTCATCAAAATCGGTCCAGTCGTTTAGGAGGAGTTCAGTCACATACACACGCACACAAGAAATATATATATTAAGATATGCAAAAAAAATGCCGCTCGACGTGCCTTAAGAAGTTTCAGCTTATAATGAAGCTATTAATTTGCAATTTTTAGTTTTGAAATGCAAGAGTGAGAGACCAGCTGCAGGGTCATAGACCTCTTCCCGAAGGAAGGTATGGTCATAGACACCACGCCAGCCCACGGCGTATCGGCGATTTCAAACTCTAAGAAATCCACAGTTCTGTTTTCCCACATACAGAAGTACTACAAGAATATTTCTCAGGTTCAGTTTTCCTATGTTTTTCCTCACCGTCAGCGGATAGTGTTACCAATTTAAATGTGGTAGTTTTCCAATTACAGAGCATAGTGTGACTCAGTGGCGCACAATGCCGAATTATGCTGAAGCTTAATTGGAACGTGAATTAGTTTTCAAATGCACCGGTAGAGTGCGCTAAGTTCAGTGTTGAAAAAATAAATAATCATAACATCATTTTTTTAACACAGGTTGAATTAACTTTGATTATTTCCAAAAAACTACAACGAAATGAAAGCTTTCAAATTTTTTTCAACAATAAATAATATTACTAAAGATAATATAAATTAAATATTTCGATCAATGTCAACTTAAAGAAAAAACACTTGTTAATTTTCTGTCACTGAGTTGGTATCCATTGCACGCATCAAGCGAAAACACTACTTTTGAGAGTGCTCGATTGTGCGAAGCGTCGTTGGAGTTGAAACATTCAACGTTAAGAATTATGCGCTCTAGTGCTATAATTGGAAAACTACCTGTATGCGAATTCCGAAAAATCGTTGGTACATGCCAGGGTTCGAACCTGCGGACGTCGATATGAAAATATATCTATGGTATGATATTTTTTAACTAGTTCGTTATATTTACATGGTAATCTGGGAACGATGGAAAAAATCCTAGATTGGTTCTTTAGCTTTTGACTATATAAAGGCAGCCACATACATACGGAATTCCGTTTCGGGATTTCGATTCGAAATATCGATTTCGAATTCCGTACATATTTCACATACGTTTATTTCCGTTCGGAATAACAAGGCTCAGTTGAGAGACGACCATTGAGTTCAAACATTTTAATAGCGATGGACGATGATTTGCAACTTGCGATTGCATTGTTGCTGTATCTTGCTAAGAAGTAGAAAATACGTCGTCGTTACTGAGTACATCCACTCAACACTCAAAGATCGCAAGACAGTCAATATTATATAAAAAGGGCCAAATTACGAGGCAATCCCAAAAACGGACCGACTGGCATTCCGTACGGAATTAACGAATGTGTGATGCGACCCGTACAAAATCTATGAAAGTGACGCATTCGAAATATTTTTTCCCGTGCGAGATTCCGAACGCACAGGCTACCGTACGGAATTCCGAATGGGACAAAACTACGAACGGAAAAGCACTATGTTTGTGATAGGTCCATAGATTTGTATGGATTTACTGCGTTCGAAATCCCGAATCGAAATTCCGAAACGGAATTCCGTATGTATGTGGCCTCCTTTAAGAGACTAGAAAACTCGGTAGTCTGGAATGCAAATTCATGTTAAATTGTCTCAAAACTTCAATTTTATTGCAACTTCCTTCTATTACTTCTGTACAGACGTATTCTTATTTATTAATATTTTATTTATTTTAATAATACCCACCTTAAATAATTGTTAGGTTTACACCCGTAGGATGATACATGTTAATATTGTTCCATTTTAATGTAATATCTGGCAACCCAACCAACGTAGGTAAGCACAGAGTATATTATACATAATGCTTATGCAGTGTAGAGGTAAGGAGAACCACTCTGTATATGAAAAAGTGTCCGTCAAATTGTGTTAAATTAGGTTGGCGCGACAGTAGTAACAGGATTAATTATTATTTAAGCGAGAAGAAAAAATGATAATCTATTTCTTTTTATTTAAAATATATTTTTTTTTTTTTATTTTCTTTTTTTTTTTTAACGCCTTTCCTTTATTTTTTATTTTTTGTTTGTTTTCCCCCCCTTTATTTTCTTTTTTCCTTAAATTCTTTTTTTTTTTTTTTTTTTTCATTTTTTTAAATTTTTTTTTTTTTTTTTTTTTTTTTTTTTTTTTTTTTTTTTTTTTTTTTTTTTTTTTTCTTCCTCCTTCCCCCTTAATAATTTTTTTTTTTTTTTTTTTTTTTTTTTTTTTTTTTTTTTTTTTTTTTTTTTTTTTTTTTTTTTTTTTTTTATATATTTTTTTTTTATATTTCCCCCCCCCTTTACCCCCCGGTATTTTATTATAAATATATTTTTTTTTTTTTTTCATATATTCAATACCTTTTTTTTTTTTATAATATCATTATCTTTTTTCTTATATATTTAAAATTTTCTTTATTTTTTTTTATTTTTTATTTTTTTTTTTTTCTTTTTGAAAAAAATTTTTTCTTTTTTCAAAAAATTTTAAACTTTTTTTTATATTTTTTTTTCTTAAAACAAAAAAAAAAAAAAAAAAATAATCCATTTTTTTTTTTCTCCTATAATATAATTTTTTTTTTTTTTTTTTTTTTCCCCAAAAAAAAAAACTTTACATCTTTTTTATTTTAATTTTTTTTTTTTTATATCTCCCTCCTTCTTCCCCCTTCTCCCCCCACTAACAATTATTATTTCAACATCATAGGTGGTAGAGCCACGCTGTAGCTATTATTAGTTTCAGCATGAATGGGTCGGCTCGCCCGGGGTAGTATCACCCTCTCATAGAAAACCGACGTGAAGTAATAGTTCTTGCATTGTTGTGTTTCGTTAGAACAGTGAGAGCGCCGGAGGCCCACCTCCCCTCTCCTCTCCCCCAAACACAGGCTGGCAACGCACTTACGACTTCCCTGGTGTTGTTAGTGTCTATGGACGTTGGTGATCGCTTAACATCAAGTGACCCAACTGTTAATTTGCCTGCTATGAGATAAAAAAAAAACAAATTTTTATAAATGTAAACAATAAAAAAATCACTAAACGTATTATTTAAAGCTTACAAAAATTCTATCACACGCATTGACATATAAAAACCCAAGACAGTCTCGAATAAAAGTAGCGCTCAAAACGGTTCCGCAAAAACTCCCCAATATACATACGTGGTTATAGTTATGCGTTAAACTTATGATTTTGCAAATTCAACCTTAACTGAATGATTTAAAGTTGTATTTACAAGGACGCAAGCGACGCGAGACTATTTGAAAAGACTGCATAAACCAAAATTATGCACTCATTTTTGTGTGCCGGCTGTGAGACGTGCATAGTGGGCAAGTGTGCATATTGGGTTTTTGTATATCAGTGATCACACGCCACCTTTTCCTGGAGCAGTTATTCTAGATTATATTTACAAGATTATTTCGAACTATCCATAACCTTTGCCTATGCAAGCACCATTTTGGAGGGTCTTGGAACTATTTAGAGCTGGACACTTTTTCAACACGTTCCCCATAGAAGATGGTTTTCCTTACCTTTACCCTCCATAGACTCTGTTAATAACCTAAATCAAAGGTTCCCAGACGATTTTTTCCTCATAGACCACTTTCAAAAATTAGCGGATTCCAGTAGACCTGCAACTACATTACTAGATACCATATTCCCAAAATTCGACAAAAAAAGTGAAGATTAGATCTACCCATGAAATTTGCGTTACGGCTGAGTTCGTATGTATATTGGTGAAGAAATAACCAAGTTTATGCAAGATTGCAAGCACACACCACAAGTCGTATTTCGTACCTTTGCACGTCTGAACCAGCGTCGCGGACGGCAGTGGCGGCGCTTGGCAAGTATCGAGACATACTGAACATAGAGTATGCTAGTTTTTATAAGTAACAGTCGCTGAGCTAAAAATATCAACGAGGGTTACTAAAACGTATCACAAAATCGAGGAAAACAAAAAAAAATTCAAACCATCCCATTTGGCTTGGAATGGCCCATATATTAAAGCATTCGGGGGTTCTACCTAGGTTACATCCTATCTCTCTTAAACACATTTTTACTGTACGCTTAAATAAAACTGCAAGGAATAAAATATAAAAACATTTATTTATTTCTCATAAACTCTATAACAACTACACAGTATCCTCTTCTTGTACGACCTGATACAAATTCCCATTCATACTGACATATTGTTTCCCGTCCTGTTCTATCACGTTAAACTTCTGCCCGCCAAATCCTAATCCCAAATCATCCGTACACTCCTCGCTCTTCTCTATTCTCTCCCTACCTCTCTTCTTTTTAACGGGAGGAAACAAATCTTCATTATAAACTGTATCTTTTGACTCATATAAATCTCGTCTCAAACACTGTACATTGTTTTGCGTCTCCTCTGTTTTTATTTTCCTCTCTTTCCCTCCCATAGCGGACGTATCATTGAAATCGTCACGTTGGTGAATATCACCTTCGACTATTTTTGATTTTCTAAGACTCAAATCAATTACTCCCCCACCAGCCGTCTTGTGTCTCTTTTTCTTCCCGCTCTTTACACGAGACAACTCATCCTGTTTATCGAAAACGATATAGCTTTTTATATCACGTATCATTTCACATTTCGTCTCGCGATAATCGCACATGTACATACGTACAGAGCCTAGAACTCTCCTATCGAACATGCTTACGTTTAACTTCATATGAGGGTAGGTGTATAATTTTTCTTTCGTGTTTACCCTCATCGGTCTTTCTGTGTTCAAATGTAGGGATTTCTTGCAATGTTCATTTAGATAATCGATATGGGAGAACTCTTGTTCGCATATCGTGCATTTGTATGGTTTTACTGGAGCGTGGAGCTGTGGATAACCGTTATTAATTAGCTACCTATGCTCATCAAGTATGTGAAATTAAAACACCGTAATAGAGAGCCTATCTTTTTCTAGAATTTGGGCATCTACCATCTTAGCCCATACCATAATGTGGAACCGTTTTCACATACTAAAACCTTTTTATTATGTAGTTTCATATAATAATGACTTATTGAGTACTACTGTGAGATATTTTGTTAGCTATGAACTGATCAAATGTGTAAAAACACTAATAATTTGCCGCGGCTTCCCGCGCAAATTATATACATCATCAGCATCTGCTTCTAACCGTTATCGGTTACAGCGAACGCTAAGAGAAACCTAACAGTCTATTTCTCCACCCTTTAAATGACTGGCAAACTTTCTTAAAAATGGTCCATATTTGATCTTTAATTTTGTTTTCTTTTGATTTACATCATACCCTACACCTTTATATAAAAAAAATCATTTTTTTAATATTTTTGAATTTAAAACTTCTTTTTCTGGTTGGATAGATGGTCCCCATTCACAACTTTTAAGCCCGATCTGGTATTCTCTAAATAACTATAGTATATTTTCTATTTTTAAAAATTTTAACTTGCTTAGTTTTCAAATCTCTTGTTCCAAAATTTCAAAGGGTTTTTTTTTTTCAAATCATCCCATTATGCGTGGCATGCCCCATATATATAGAGACGGATATATTACCTTGAGTATATGATCCTTGCAGTCCCTCCTAGTGGGATAGGCATCACGACAGATGCCACAAGTGAACGGTCTCGGTGTATGTATTGTCAGCATGTGCACACAATACTTCCATAAATTTCGCATGAGAACTGGCGGATAACAATGCCTACATTCTAGAACTACCACTTCCTTCTCGTCGTGTTTCTTCATATGTCCCGCTATATCGAGGACCTGTGACGCGAATGTACAGATAGTCTAGTACAAATAAAAAAAATCTAATATCAATTTACACCCTACGAAGGCATTTAACGTCAAAATTACCACCAAAAACAACGCTGCGGGACCCTGTATAGCTTCGTCGTTAAAATTACAATAACTTTTGATAGACGGAACCGATTTTAATGAAACAAAGACTAAATATTACTTGAAGAAGTTTTATCATGAATGCAGTAGTTTAGCAGTGATGCGTACTCATACAAACAAACAGACAGACAGTCACACATTTCTTTAAAATGATTGAAATGTATTTTATTACTTACTAGCCTCTGCCCGCGACTGCGTTTGTTCGCGTGGAATAGTTACTTTGGGCTAACGCTAACATGAAGCGGAAGTTCTCAAGAGGAAAAAAACCCCGATTTCGAAATATTCTTCATTGGTGCTCCGCTCCTATTGGTATTAGAGGGATGATATAGCCTATAACCTTCCTCGATAAAAGAGCTATACAACACTGAAAGATTTTTTCAAATTTGACCAGTAGTTCCTGAGATTACCCCCCTACAACGTCACAAACTCACAAACTTTACCTCTTTATAATATTAGTATAGAAGTATAGATTCCTAGACACCTGCAACTATTTATTTTTACAAAGATCTAAAAAAGTACAGACACGTTACATTTACGTTCTTATTATATATATAGATATTAGTTAGTATGAATATACAAAAGTGAAAATGAATTATATATACTCACAGCTTCTCCGCACAACTCGCATAGTTTCATGTCCTTCAGCCGCCATATTGGAACATCCTTACACACACGTTTATGATGCCGTGAATACGTTTTATAATTCGATGTGATCGAATCGCACTGCAAAAATATCATTATTAGGTTAACTTGACCTTATTCGAAGCTTATTTATGAGAAAGGCACTTCCGTTTCCCGCATGTATGCCCACCTTTGACAGTAAATAACATTGACTTCCGGTCAAGTACGTTATATACGAGGTGTTAGGTTAGTCGTTTACAGTATTATAAGAGGATGATAGTTCATGGTCACATTTAACATATCATTACATAGTATAAAAGAGAGTCCCCTACCGCGTCTGTCTGTTCGCGATAAACTCAAAAACTACTGTACGGATTTTCATGCGGTTTTCACCAGTGGATAAAGTGATTCATGAGGAAGGTTTTGGTATGTAATTTGTTAAGGATTTTTTTTTATAATCAGGGCGGGACCACGTCTGCCGCGTCCGCTAGTAATATAATAATTTTAAAACAAATACTAATAAATAACAAAGAGAACCTTAGTTAAAGTTTGTTCTAAGACTTTGAAAAGTATAGATACAAATGTAATAAACCTAGGTGCAATGACCGGTGTTGAAATCTGTAATAAGCGACCCGGAGTTAATAACTTTCGATAATAAAACGACAATAAACCCTTTTGTTTTGTTCCTGACGTTCCCACGTTCATTTTCTAATGAAAGTGAAATCACCCTACGGTCATTGACACTGTGTTTTAACATAGATACGTCGAGGATTGTGTATAATTTTTGTATTTTTCTAGATAATTAGGTCAAATATTAAGTACATATTTTTTTTTATTGATTCAGAACGAGAATCGAGTGCAGAATATCCTTCATAAATATTGCTACTGTCTAAACATTCAGCCTGTATATTTACCCACCGACGCCATCTTTTTACTTCATTGGTGTTTAGTTCCCCGCCAAGAGTTGACATGCAAGTGCAAGTTTTACAAAATCGAGTCATCCAATATTACTCGTTCAATTTAATAAGACCTTTATTTTTATTTTCAGTCTTTATACCACCTTGAATTAAGTCTAAACTACTTCTTCGGCTAAATTCGAACTTAGCTCATTTTGAAATGTAATTACACTTTCTTTTTTTTGTGTCCGTACCTAAATGGACCATTGGGTGAAATTGTGTGCGGCGAGGGGGTCCGGGGTTTGGTTTGGTTTCCATTTGGCCCCGTGGGGGGCCCCGCGGCCGGCTTTTGGGGTTTTTTTTTTTTCAAGGGAGGGACACCCCCCCCCCGTCCCCTTGTGTTTCTTTTTAAACGGAATCGGGGAAAAAAGTGCTTCTGATTTTGTTTTTACTCACAAGCTTATTTCTTCTAAATACTCTACTAATATAGAATACAAAGTAATACCTGAGGTAAATTCTTCGTTTGTGTCTTGAATTGATTACCAATTTTATCATTGGATTTCTTCTTTTTCACCATCAATTTGGCTTTAGGGTTTATTTCAGGTGATTCATCTTCGGAATCCTTATCTATTATATCATAGTTGAGAACGTCATCTGAGTTATTTTCATCTGGTGAAAGAGCAGTTTCATGATTTGCTTCTACTTCTACAATCATAGCTTCTTCATCGTTGCACTGAAATTATGGAAAGCGACTATTAGTGGTGATCTATTCCTATTTCTTTTTGCAACTAATCTTCTACTAGATTATTACTGCCATTGTTGAGTAGAATAGAACTAACAAAATGGTGGCCATCTTGTTAGAACTTTCCAGGGAATTTTTGTGGCAAGTCTAAACCCATGCTCCGTGGTATTATTTCGATCCACTTCACTTGTGCACAATAACCAAACTATTAGGTCTTCACCTATGAAATTGCCGTTTTGTATGAAAAATGTGTGTGAATGCGATGAAAATGTAACACTAATCAATAAACCAATGACTACTTTTGAAAAAAGAATTCCATGTTTTTAAAATAAAATTAATTTGAAATTAGAATTCTTAGCCAAACAAAAATCATTTTGATTTGAAATGGCCAGTACTGCAGAACGGCAATTTCATAGGTAAATACCTATCATATTACGTAAAACACAATCAATGTTACAAAATATAGAGCCGTATAACGCAAGATTATGAATCAAATATAAAGTCCACTACATGAAATTCTAAGATCCCGCCAAAAACTCAAGTTGTAATCTATCCATTTCAAGTAAGATATAGATGTTCTGAATCAGTGATTCTCAAACTTTTTTGTCTCGTAGACCCCTTACCAATTTTCACTTCATTAGGTAGAAGCTTGAATAGCTCTGAATCCAATCACAAAACAAATACCTTGCCTAATGAAATCTAATATTTAATTAGGTATTATAAATTAATTAATTTTCTACTATGTAAAACCATGATTATTCAATACTAATTCTATTCAAATTAAATTTCGATCATCGATCAGGAATTTTCTCTTGAATGATGTATGTAATCATGAAATTGTATGAGTCTACCACCATATCTCCATCAAATTCCATAAACATTTATCATTCAGAAGTACTGACTTGTATGTCTATTGTAAAGAAATATGATGTCATATTTTATTATTCTATTTTCAGAAAGTTAACATTTTCGTCATTATCTACTTGCTTAATTGGAATTCTCTATTATAGACCCCCAGAAGATTTTGTTTTCGCTAGCATGGAGCCCTTGTAGTTCGAAATTGACCCCCAGGGGTCCATATGGACCACTTTGAGAACCTATGGTTTTACGTACATCTGTATGTTTTCACATGTAGTCATACTATACCTGTTCTTTAACACTGGCAATTTCTTTTAACACATAATGAGCTCGTCGGCACTTCCTCTTGAAGACAAGAGCTTTCCTGATTTGCGAATGGCATTCCACACAGAAGTACATAGGATACCCATCGAAGACACTCAACTGAAAATTCAATAGTCAGTTTTTATATTTTCATGACATATATACATACCAGGTGAAAATTTAAACTCTTTGTATTTGAGGACAAGAGATTTCATGGTTACGTTTAACATGTAAAATAACATCAAAACAAATACTAATAAACAACAAAGAGAACCTTAGTTACAAGTTTGTTCTAAAAATGTTAAAAATATGGATACAATACAATAAATAAACCTAGGTGCAATGTCCGGTACCGAAAGCTGCAAGGGGCGACCGGGAGTTAATAACCTTCGACGATAATACGGACAATAAGCCCTTTTTTTTAATTTCGTGGAATTCACGTACATTTACCAATGTAAATTGGTAACACTATCGACTGACGGTAATGGAAAACATCGTGAGAAAACTTGAACCTGATAAATGTTCTTGTAGTACCACTGTATGGGGGATTTTTAAATCGCCTATACATTGTGGGCTGGTGTGGTGATTATGACCATATCTTTCTTCAGTAATAGTTCTCTTACAACCTGATGATACTGTTACCTGCTAGTTTAAGGAAAAT
The DNA here is from genome assembly GCA_036509395.1 of Antheraea yamamai. NCBI lineage: Eukaryota > Metazoa > Arthropoda > Insecta > Lepidoptera > Saturniidae > Antheraea > Antheraea yamamai. Next base: position 3,333,997 of record AP028452.1, read on the forward strand.
GTACAGGAGTGAAGACTTTAACTAAAAGTCCAGAGCACAAGAGAGTGCAGATTTTGTGACAGTGTGGATGAAACTCCCAAACACATCTTGTGTGAATGTGATCTACTGAAGCCTACACGAAACCGGATTCTGGGAAAGCACATATTGCTCCAGGATGAGATACAGATGCTCTCAACCAAGAAGCCCTGCAGTGATACAGGACTAAGGCCTGCATAGCTCCGATTTAGAATAATAATAATAGGCAATAGATAACGATTTTTTTCTTTAGTCTATAAATCCTATAGAACAATTCCACAATTCTGCCAGTGTCTTGTAGATTTCTTGTGTGAAATTAAGCTTGAATTGAGATTTAAGTTGACTCTAACAGCCACATAAATATCTAAAAATAATTATTATTTATTTGTTAATAGACGCGCAGCATAATTGCTGATATGTCTATATCACAGTGTTGAAATATTTGGATTTTTGGTCACAATAAATGGTCACTTATTAAATTTTATTGGTTCATAGTCACTTGTCAAGTATGATTTTAAAACTATGTACAGAATTAGCAGATAGTATCTCAGCAGGCAATCGGTTCCAATTTAGTACCACTCTATTGCTGAGGATATTGTTTTTTTTTAATATTCTATGAGGATAATTAACAGGTGGGTCACCTCATGTTAAGTGATTACCGCTGTCCATAAACACTAGCAATACCAGGGGAGTTGCAAGTGGGCAACGCATTTTTACTTAACTGCCATTTTTGTTACACTATTTTCAAGTAAATTATAGACCGACTAAATTTGATAATGCTTACAAACCTTAATGCCTGTCAAAGTTATATAACACCTCTTGATAATGTCAGTTATCCTTTGTAGTTTATTTTCAGTTGTAAGACATGCTAGGCATATTTTAACATCACACATTTTTTTCATTTTTGCAGCGGCGAAGCATGAATTTACTGTAGTCTGAAAGTGTTTTGGTGACTTCATAATCGCATTTTGTACTACAGGTTCTGACTTAGACTTGGCCATGAGTATTTTTTCTTTGAGTCGGATATTCTGCAAAGAAATAATAAAGAAATTATAAATATAGTATGTCATTAACTAAATAGTTTTAAAAAATGCACAGTGCTAAGTGCTTAAGTGATTAACATAATGCTAAAGATATGAATAATGATGTGTTGCTATTAAACAGTTACCCATCAGCAGCTTTTTGGAGAAAAATATTTATAAGATTTAGTTTTAACTAGCTGGCGCGGGAGACGTTATTCCACCCTGATAATAAAAAATGAGTGCATGTAACCGTCACACGCGATTGAAGTAACCCTTCTTTGGCGTTATAAGAGATGGAGATTAAGTTAAAAAATAAATACATCATATGAGAATTTAAAATGGTATTTTTTGATGACGTAACACTAATAATATATATATTTATTATTGTCGACCACTATACATTTTAAAACAATAATTGAATTACTATCATACTTCAAATATGATATGATTGGTGGATAACTGAAATGAGATACATAAATTCTACTCTGCAAATTATCTAAATTTCTTGAGAAAACTGCATTTGTTATTTAAGTTCCGAATTAGCTGATAGATGACACCACAGATAATAAAGCTTTGATTTAATTTGTTACTTACTTACATTGAAACCAGATGGCAGCACGCGCGGCCATATATACATAATTAATTCTATTGTATGAATTTTGTTATTATTCAATTAAAAAAAAATATTTTATTTTCAAAAATGTATGATTGGTTTGTTTATAAACTATTTATTGAGAAAATCAAAGATATTTAAAAACCGGAAGGTACAGAATCGTGACGCCACATTGCCGTAATGGACTTCCGTTGCATTGTCGTCCAGTCCTAGTCGCGTCTAAAAAAGTTTTACTTAAAAAAATCTTTGACAAAAAACTGACCACGCTATTGACCTAGCAAGGTCTTAACAGCTTCACCGGACTACTGTTTGCAGTTACTATGTTGTATTTATACTAATATTATAATGAGTGGTAAAGTTTTGTTTTCGAGGAATGCTTGGTACCTACTACTGGTCCGATTTCAAAAATTCTTTCACTGTTAGAAAGGTATATTATCCCAAGTTCAGTATCTCAGTAAAAAAGGTGGTTTGTATGTCAAAAGTAAAATAAATGTGACCAAATTAAAATTGAATGCAGATTTCACGTATACTTTACAAATTCTTATAAAACAAACAACTAAAACAAAATGGAAATTTAATGTAGATAAAGTTCAACTTTTACAGTATGTTACGTGATGAAGTTACAAGGGGTACTGGGAAGACATTTATCGGCAATATATGTAAGTTAGTTTTGATCTTCACTTTGATGACACTACTTTAGGTAATGCTGCGAACAGATTCTAGGCTTATTTTAAAAGATTTCTCACATACCAACTGGGTATATGTTTGAGTGAGTCCCTGGATAGTTTGGATTCACGATTGGAAGTGCTGGATAACGCTGCAATAGGGTTTTAGGTTTTTTAAGATTATTTGCGTTTAAAAATACAATTGAAACCGGTAATAACCGATTTGGTGCAGACGAAGTTGCACGGGTCAGCTAGTTTTGTAATAAAACGTAAGTTCTTTGATATACACAATAGAAGCTTATCATTGGATCTGTAAATTATCAGATTATAAAGTACTATTTTGTAAAAAAATCTGGACTACAGGTGGTCTTAGGTAGTACTGTATGATCCGACAAATTTGATAGTTCCACACTGCCTTACAAAACGTTTGACGGATTACCTGTGGTCCACTGTACTGCTACAAGTAAAAAATAGTCATTTAAAAACTTACTGTTCTTTTTAACCGTTTACATTGTCTAACCAGATTTGAATTACGTCGTTTTTTCGTAATTATTTTCTCTAAGTAATTAGAAGTCGATGCACGGTTCTGTAAGCGATTTTTTTAAATACGACAAGATTTACATCTCGGATTGGGCTGATTTCTTTTATAAGTTTCTTCACCAATAATTACACCTTTACATTTTTTCGAATAGCTGAAAATTCATGTAACTGTTAAAATTTACTTTATGTTCAACTCTTCGTAGTAATTCATTAAGGTACTTACCTATTAAGGTCACCGCAATGCGCTCGCGCTTTCTTTATTTCGCAAGTATAACTTAACTGAGGCAGACTTCTTTTTTTTCGAACTGACTACGCTATTGACTTATCAAGATCTTAACAGCTTCACCGGACTATTAGGCGAACGCTTAAGACACTCAGCAGATTTTATGTGACAACTACCTCAAGGGTGCACGGCACACCTCGGCTTGGGCTGTTGCCTGATACATGCAATTCGCGACGTATCTGAGCTTTTTTTTTTAACGGTCCGCCAACCTAAGCTAAGCTAACTATGCATACATATATGAGTTGTTGAAACATGTGTACCAAGCATACATACCTCAACAACTCTTATACATATTTGGTATCAGATAATTAACCAAGACCGACAATATCAATCACATTGCCTTAAATGAATTAAGTGTTAACGCTACCGCAACTGAAGTTGCTAAGTGCAAACAATCTACACCTGGGCCATGTGATTGATATCTTGCCGTATATATTAATATGTGGACTACATTTATGTATATTTTTTTTCGAACTGACTACGCTACTAGCCTGGCAAGGCCTTTACAGTTTCACCAGACTACACATTGATGTATATATAAACCCAAGATGCACACTCGACGTGTCAAAACCCTACACTTTTGCACAAAACTGAAAATTATGCACTCATTTCAAATAGTCCCGCGTCGCTTGCGTCCTTGTAAAAACAACTTTAAAATATTCAGGTAAGGTTGAATTTTCAAAATTATAAGTCTTTCACATAACTATAACCACATATGTATGTTGAGGAGTTTTTGTGGAGGGGTTTGAGCGTTACCTGTGCTTCATAGGTTTTTATATGTCAATGGTGGACTATTTACTTTTCTTCAAATTAACGTCTCGGTTTGGTTAAGTTATATTTGCGAAAGAGAGACAGTGCGGTGGTGTTAATACCTAAGCAACTTCATTACATGACATTGTACAAATAGCGGGCAAAAGTTGGATTACTATTGCAAGGGACAAAACATAATGGAGAAAGATGGAGGAGGCTTATATACGTTAACAGGGGCCATACAAAAATAAATAAATAAAACATAATCAACACACAATATAAAGCATTAATACTATCCAACTAACTCAAAAAATTTATAAGTTAAGATAAATTTGTATGGGCAATTAAAGCTAAAATAAATAAATAAATAAATAAACCTCATTACATTATGCATTTAAAAAGTAAATCATTCCTACCTATTATTGTCGATTTGAGTGCCCACACATAATGGCCATCTCTCTACAGATTTTAAGTAATTGTAAATATCATGAAACGAATCAATTTTCTCCTTCAGACACAATTCTTCATTGGTAGGAAATATTACCTGTAATTTTAAAGTAATTAAATATCCTCACTAAAAAAAATGTTTTTTGAACTACATTACCACGCCTTTACAGCTTCACGGGACTACAAAGGCAAGCGTTTAAGACACTCAGCCGATTTTATTTAGCAACCAGCTCAAGGGTGCATGGCACACCAACATCGCGAATCTAACTAAGCTAAACATTTATTGATATAGGATTTAATGAAATACACATGAGTACCAAACATGTTTCAAAATGTCTTTCAAATTACTGACAAATATGAAAGACTAAGTGTTACACAAATTTCATTTTTGCCCAAGTTAGGAAGTCTCATCGAAAACTGGACAAAGGAACATAAACAGTGAATCATCCTTAATGGTCCAACATTTATTTATATGTTGTGAATAATTATATTACAAAAAAAATTGGTACTTTTGTATTAAATGCACCCTGCTCGCCGGACCGCTACCACCGCTACCTCTACCGTGGCCTGCTCGCTACCTCTACCGTGGCCGGCTCGTGCTTCCTTTGTTTCATAAGTCTAACCGAACCAAGACGGTGAAATTGAGAAAAGTAAATTGTTTAGGTTAGTTTTGTTTTTCGACTGCTTGCTTTTTTATCTCGGATTTTTAAGTTACACTTGTGAAAGAAGATAATGTTAACTGGCTGTGGCATCGGTCGGCAAGCGCAGTGCATTTAATATGAAAGTACCAAACAATTAATATCTTTTATATATATATAATTGCGGCTCACGAAAATTTTCGAAGAATTTCTCCAACCAATGAGGAGCGGCTACCCCTGTCATATATGTATTTTGCATACAAAAAATTGATAAATTTACTCTGACATTAATCAATACCTACAGTAATAGACATATCCTCATTTAATCGTAACCGGTTTATGATATTTCTAGTTGTGACGTCCACCCGCATGAATTCAAGTCCATTCGGTTTATCTATAAATAACCAAGATGGTGGCAGCAATGAATTTTTTTTAATATCATCCTTGAAATCTTCCAATTGGGTCCTTTTTTTGGTTTCCTTATAACTTTCTATATCATGTGAATGTTGACTTAACGGTAATTCTTTTAAGTCTGATTCAGTTTTAATATTAGCATCAATTAAATTATTAGATTCTTGATTTACTAATACTTTTCGCTGCTCAATTTGATGTTTTTCTACTAGACAATGCTGTTTGTTAGACTGGTTGAAAAATATAGGAACAAACTGATGCTCAATTGTTGGTAAAGCATCATCTTTCAGTTGTTTTTTTCCTTTAGGATAAATGATGAGTTCACCTTTTATAAAAAACTTGTCGTAGATTTTTATGTCCTCCTCTTTAAAATGAAAATGGCAAACATAATCTGAAACTTTCAAATTAATTCCCAACGAGGTTTTCCAATTTTCCAATCTCGCCGGTGTCTGTAAATAAATCATTTTTACATGTTGATCGAGGACGAATATTAAAAATATAAAAACTTGGATATAAAGTAAACGTTTAAAAAAAATTATATATACTGTGGGCTGGAAATAAGACGTGGACTTAGGCGAATTATCATTTTTATTTTTCAATTTACGCCCACTTGGACAACTTTTCACCACGCAAATTTTCCCCATTGTTGTTCAACTGTTTAAAAAAGTTTTATAACAATAAGCACTGAAAAATCAATAAATGTAAAATTCAAAAGTCACAAAAATTATAATTCTATCACTCTCTATGTTTTTTCATAACAATAATAAATCATTATTTCGGACTGACTTATACACTTTGCCGATGCTAGCGCCATTTTGGAAGATCTTGGAACTATTATTTAATGCTTAGAGCTAGACACTTTTCATCATGTCCGCCATATGAGACAGTTTTCCTTACCTCTACCCTCCATAATATTGCTATAGACATTATGGTATAATATAATATTAATCTATCTAAATATGACATATATGATAATAATGTAATACAATGAATACCTGAGATCTATAATGATGTATATAACCATGTATGTAAATCTTAAGAGTGATCTGTGTAGATTTTATAAATGGCTTTTAGTATTTTTCTCTGTAATGAACATTTACTTTATAAGTAAGAGGAGTATAAAAACAACAAAAATAAATTATTTAGTATTACTTTTAGGGATTTGGAAAAGTACATCTACACTACAACACAATTTTGACGCCTATGTTGCAATGTTGCCAGTCGAAAAAATAATAAGAATGAAAAGTTACAGCCCGCGTCAAACTTTTTGATCGCTCTAAAGTAAATGCGTAAGACACAATTTTTACTATCAGAAGGACGCAGAAGAGGTGAAGGCGAAGCAGGCTTGCCCACGTTTGTACCTATGCCCAATTGTACCTACACTGATACGTGTGTAAATGTCAGTGCTGGTTACAGTACAGTAGCATGCAGAATAGTTTTGTTCTTCATAGATGTTATTGCTATTTTCATTATTTTCTTTCTCTTGTTGGTATTCGTTATTATTAGTAACTATTATTAGAAGACCCATCTACTTCGAAAAGTGATGTTGCTATGGAAGGTGTTGCCCTACTAATAATTGCTTATGACATGAATGTATCTCTTTTACAAAAACAGTATTGTTAGGACTCGCGTAATATCTACATAATATATGTTACAAATTTTACCCTACAGATGTAAACAAATACTCTATAAGGAGGACCATCCAATTAAAGCATGCGATCACCCAAAACTCACCAACCAGGTGATTAAGTGTTATTTGGAGTTAATTATAAGTGACAAATACATGACGTGTTGAGTTTCTTATGCGAAAAACCGTATCACGCAATTATGTAACGTGTGGAACGATAGAAGACTTGCAACACTTTTTGATAGAATGTGACTGCAATAAAGCACAACGAAAAGCTGTCATCGATCAGTTAAAACTTAATAGATTAGATCAGGGTATCTTCCATAGAATCTTGTGTGCACCTGCAAGTGAGGAAGCCAAGATTCTATGGAAGTTTGTTTTTAATTCTCTTTAAGTCCCTAAATTAAATAAAGGTTAAAAAAAACAACGTGGTTATTAGTCTGGTGAAGCTGTGAAGACCCATCAGACCAATCCGTATAGTCAGTTCCAAATAAAAACATAATGTGGCGAACTGTTAATGTTCTAGTTTTGTCTATTAATATATTGTTCAGCTACTATTGGCCATTTTTAGTTTTTAGCATTATTTTTTAATGTCCGTTTACTTTTATTTCGACACCTTTGCAAATTTTCCACATGTATGTCTATCTCGTATGTATTTAAATGTCCGTTTAATCAAAATGAAATAGGTTTTCGTTAATTTCACATGAAAACATTTAAAAGATAACGCTACTCTTTCTACGATAAATCCCTTTCAAATATGTAGTCCGGTGAAGCTGTTAAGGCCTAGATAGGCCAATAGCGTAGTTAGTTTGATAAAAAAAAAGAAAACCATTTCACATATTAAAGAAGTGAATAAACCATTATAGATGTGAACTAATTGTGACATATTTCGTACATTATTTTATATATCTTCTTAAATAATGCAGATTTGATTTCAAAAGTTCTTGCGTACGTTAAGTTATATTTCGAAATAAAAAATTATGAAGAGGTTGTAGTCCTAGTTATTAAAATGTTGACGTCCGGTTTTGTACGTTAAATTTTTATTTATTTTGTAAATGGTAAACAGTTTGAAAAATAACAATACTTTTCACGCCAGAAAGAGAAAATTCTGTATTCTTTATTCTGTGAATACATTTCCTATGTAAATCGTTACGCTTAATATTTTCTTGTAAATTTGTTCTATTTGAAAAAATATTTAAGAAATATATGCCCAACATAAGCCCATAACTTGACAATTAAACATAAAAAAGTGGATGTTCAGATTCATACTTAATAGAAATTCAAACAAATTTCAGAACTTCCCTTTTTTGCCATCCGCTTCACGTGCATTCATATTTCAAAATATCTATTGCAACATTTATTTTATAGATCATTTCTGTTATTAACGCTAGCAACACTACTTTTGTTTATACGCGAAGCTTTAACGATCGAAACAAAAACAAGTAGAAATTTTTCAGTTTTACTTATACTTTCATGTGATTAACTTCTGCTGATATTTTAATTTTTCTACTGTTACAAAAGTATTTTAACATCGTAAACGTCGTTTATGTCTATTGTATAATACAAATAAATCAATTGCGTTGTTTCTAAACTAGGTTTCTTTGTTTGAGGGAAAAAAGTTCAAGCGACGTTGCCGTTCTTACTATTAGATTTCTTTGATCAACGGCAACTCTTCTAGTAATCTATCCTTTGGTATTCGTTTTCTATAAGATTTTGTGTTATATTCTAAATAAGTGAAACATAAAGTAATGCTCCTGTTTATTGAAATGTGTGAATTTGAACGCTTTGAATTTTCTGACGCAACACCAATCTGGCAACAGCGCGAGGAGTCTGAGTGAACATCAACCTACTAATGTATTAGCGAAAAACAAGTCGGATTTAATCCGATCTCATACAAAGACTCCTGTTTTATGCGGTAAGTTACATAAAATGTAATCTTCTAAGAAAACTGTTATGTTCTCTTGAAAAAAATGGATCGTAACGTTTGTTTCAAGTTTCCCGCGGAATGACGTAATTCGTTGCGAATCGCCATCTTTTTTTTTGGACAATCAGTTATCTGTCAAGTGCCCATTGGATTTGTTCGTATAAAGTGCAAAATAAAAATCTTCTCAGATAGGGGTGGTTTTTATTACAAAAAACCTCTTCGGAAGCATCCGGGTGAGTTTTTATATATATTTATTTGTGGTAAACGTTACATTTCATTTTTATCGAGAAGATTCTATTGTCGTAATCTAACCTAACATTCGTTGCTAGGGCCTGGATTATAGGTCAAACAGTGTCTTCTTTATTGCGAAATTCTCGACTATACGAATATATTTGCATACTTGTCGTTGTGCGTAAAAGAGAAATCACAATGAGTGGGGGACTCGAGTTATAAGCGTAAGAGGTGGTTGATAGAAAGTTGTATAGAAACACATTTAATCCTAGGATTACGCTACTTTACAATGTAATTTGGTACCTATATCGGCTGTTATAAATATCACACAGTTACCTATGCGTGAAATACACAACTGCCTAATGTATAAAGTATGTATGGAAATCTTTATAAAGTTTCTTATAGGACATCATGTATTACTAATACTTTTTTAAAATCTTTATAAGTTTTAGGTTTTGTCCAAAATCTCAACTGTTGTTAAGTGGCAATGTGGTCTACACTAAACCTCGAGAGAGGGCCAGGTCTCAACTACAGCTGTCAGAACACACCAACAGGTGCGTGGTGACAGATTTTCAATTTGAGGGTAATAACTTGCTAGGATCCATAGAAAAATAAAATTATAATTATTATTACATCTAAAGGCCGGTATGAAAGTATGTAAATACTTTATTATGATAGTTATTTTAAATATTTTAGAAGTAACAATACATTGTCTATTCAAACTAAGTCATTATTTGTGACTATTCAGACTCCATTACAAATGTAGATCCACTGAGAATGATATGGGTGCAGTTTACTGAGGTTCATATTATTTTTAGAATCTATATACTATATGGGACTTGTTGAAACTTCCCTAAACTTGCTTCAATATCGCATAACAAATAGTTATACATTTTAATCTAAAAAATAGCACACTGTTATATATAACAACATCTACTTCAAATGGATCGAAGGATATGCCATTGATCTCGAAACACAAAATGAGTCACTGGTTTACCTCCATATGCATTTGCAGAGTTGCTGTGTTTCAGACTTAGCAAAACCAGTAATAGCTTCTTAGGTAATAGTGTTAGGTTCTACAATAAAGTCCCAAAGCATGTTACCGATTTGCCGGACTGTAAATTTAAGCGCCACATAAAACGGGTTTTAGTTTCAAAAGGATATTATAGAGTGGATCAGTGTGTGAATGATAGTGATGTCTGGAATTGACTCCTCTCTGTGCATCCACTAAAAGCATTGTATGATGTATTGGTAATATATGTTAAAAAAATGTACCCGATTGAGTTTCTTGCCGGTTCTTCTAGATGACTGGGTTGTTTTCCGAACCGGTGGTAGTTTTTGACGTTCATAAGTGCCTTATTAGGGCCTAAACTGAATAAAGTATTTTTGATTTGTGTCTTAACACCCAGTCGGGCTGTAGAACCGTAACATCCCGCTTTCGCCATTGCCTCCTTCGTTATTCAGCAGGGTGCACCACATGCAGGTGAGGTTGGCTTGGGTGTCTTAAGTCTTATGATGTTAGTCGACTATAGTCTCACATGATGTTAATTGGTAATGTGAGTGATATATTATATTTCTAAGGCTACAGAGTAGAGATCTTAAGTGCAGTTGTCGAAATATACATACATATCTACTCGGTAGCAAATTTTCCATTTAAGACTGGTAATCAGTCGGAAGGTTGGTAACACTCTACCGACATGAAATGCATTCATCATTGAACACTTACAAGAAAAAAAATGATGAGCTTCTTTTGTTAAATATAATAAGAACACATTGACAATGTAAAACTTCAAATACGTAAGGCACTCGATTCAGATGCATCTAATCATATATTGGATGCGTATTTATTTATTTACTTTTAAAAAAATTTGCAAGCTTATTGCAAACTATATGGATAATTAATATTTATAATATATATTAATATTAAAATATTATAATTGTGAATGGAAATCTATGAAAAATCATATGGAAAAGTCAATAAATGTCATTTAAAAAATCTATCTATAGAATATATATGTGACAGAAGGGACAGAAGATATATGTGAAACCTCCTTTTTTCTTAGGCTTTGGCCTCTGTGGAAAATTCCGCAACTCTGGCAGTGTCATGTAGTTTTTTATTAAATCCAAGGATAATAAATCAACAAATGATAGTGAGATCCTAAAAAATACTAACAGATCAACATTGTTGTCCAGTTGCCATTAATTTCACGGTTGTATTGTAAAGGTATGGACTCAGTTAGTACATCAATGAGAAGTCAGGGCGGGTGGCTAGTATTCTGGTACAGTGTACAGATTTTTCAACATTCAATTGCTAATATACTTTATTTGCACTATTAACATGTGGCAAACTTATGTGGTCAGTAGTGCGTCATAACCTAGTTTTAAAATTTAATCAATGTCCCAAATTCTTATCTTCGATGAAGTGTGCGTGTTGTGTTGTGTTTTGTGGTGGTACGAAGGTTATTATTGGGTCTTTTGCGGTCGTGGAAGTGATTGATTCTGTTGGCAAATGTATCTTTTAATATAAAGTAGCTTATAGCCGCGGCTTTGTCTGCGTTGTTAATTATCCTCATAAGTACAGAAGGAAAAACGTAAAATAATGGAAGCAAAACGTATAATCTGTTTAAAAAAAACATATTTTGTTTATCCCTTTAGTTTACCTCTCCTGCTCATGCGCATCGTACCGCTTGCCCCATTTCACACAACGGTGAAGCGTAGTGCTTATAAAAAATTATAGTTTCTTATCATCAGCATGTAAGAGATTCACTGCAGGGCTATAGGCCTCTTCCCGAAGGAAGTTATGGGCATGATCACCCGCGCGCCAGCCCACGACGTATTGGCGATTTCAAACTGAGAAATCCACAGTTCTATGTTTTCCCACATACAGTAGTACTACAAGTATATTTCTCAGGTTCAGGTTTCCTCACGATGTCTTCCTTAACCGTCATCCGATACTGTGACCAGTTGAAATTAGTAAATATACGCGAATTCCGAGAAATTCGTTGGTTCGTATCGGGGTTGGAACCTGCGGCCATTGGAATGATATTCCACCGGTGAAACCACTAGATTACCACGGCTTATTTTGTTATTATTTTACATTAAACTAATGTATTATTATATCATTACATAGTATAAAACAAAGTCCCCTACCGCGTCTGTCTGTCTGTCTGTTCGTGATAAACTCAAAAACTACCGAACGGATTGTTATGCGGTTTTCATCGGTGGATAGAGTGATCGATGAGGAACGTTTTAGTACATAATTTGTCAAGGATTTTTTTCTAATCAGGGCAGGATAACGTCTGCCGGGCCTGCTAGTAATATATATAAATTTCTTCTGTACGTGTGTATTCCACTGAATTCCTCCTAAACGGCTGGACTGATTTTGATGAAACTTGGTGTGCGTCTTCCAGTGGATCCGAGAATGGTTTAGATTCACAATTCGACCCGGAAGGTGGCGCTGTGGTTGAATTTTAGTTTTTTTTTATTATCAAGGCAGGACAACGTCCGCAGGGCCCGCTAGTTATAATATGTTTTTTGTATAAGGACTGAGTATAAGAAGTAAAATTTAAAAAAGACGGGACCGAAATTTATTTAGTTGTTTTTGAATGATGCACACATAACGGCAGACTTTTGGCATTTTGTTTATCATTACATAGTATAAAACAAAGTCCCCTACCGCGTCTGTCCGTCTGTGTGTTCGCGATAAACTCAAAAACTACTGAATGGATTTTCACACGGTTTTCACCAGTACATAGAGTGATTCACGAGGAAGGTTTAGGTATATAATTTGTCTATATTTTTTTAATTGTAGATGGCAGGACAAGGTCCGCCGGGTCCGCTAGTTTATATATAAACTAGCGGGCCTTTTCACGATGTCCTGTCGGTAACGAGAAAATCGTAAAATTCAAGCGCCATCTACCGGGTCCAATCGTCAATCTAAACCATTCTTGAATCCACCTGAACACTCACAGAAAAATCGATCAAAATCTGTTCAGCCGTTTAGGGAGTTTAGTTATATAGATGGATAGAAGAATTATGTATAATATACTAGCGGGTCCGGCGGACGTTGTTCCGCCTTGATAATAGAAAATAACCTAGGCAAATTATATACCTACTAGCTTCTGCCCGCCACTTCGTTCGCGTGGAATAGTTACTTTGGGCTAACGCTAACATGCAGCGGAGGCTCGCAAAAGAAAAAAAACCCGATTTTGAAACATTCTCCATTGGTGCTCCGCTCCTATTGGTCTTAGCGTGACGATATATAGTCTATATCCTTCTTCGATAAATGAGCTATATAACACTGAAAGCATTTTTCAAATCGAAGTAGTAGTTTCTGAGATTACCCCCTACAACGTTACAAACTCACAAATTCACAAACTTTACCTTTTTATAATATTAGTATAGATAAACCTTCCTCATGAATCACTTTATCTACTGCTGAAAACCGCATGAAAATCAGTTCTGTAGTTTTTGAGTTTATCGCGAACCGGCAGACAGACAGACAGACGTGGCTGAGGACTTTGTTTTATAATATGTAGTTTATATATAGTATATAAAGATGTGAAAGTCTTCTGTCTGTCTGTTTGTTATCTTTTCATGGGTAAATCTTGAAGCCATTTCTAATGTGATTTGATATGAAAATAGCTTTTGACTCTGATAAGGATATAGGTCATATTCTTGTTAAAGATGTTCTAATACACACATACGGGCGTTATAATAAAATTTAATATTAACAAAACAATATGAACCATTATTGAATTATCAAATAATTTTCTTTTCTGGAACAATTACCTCCCACAAACACGACTCATGAATTCCAAATATGTCACAAAGTTTTAAATTGTTAGTGTATCTATTTTAGTCAAACTAAGAGACCAACGCAATGAGAGAATACATATGTTGTTTTTAGTTAAAACAGATGGGAAGATAAAGTATGTCATTCGAATAACTTTGGTTAACGCGTCGGTTCTGACCATTGATATATAAAAACCCCAGATGCGCAGTCTCGAATAAAAGTAGGTGGTAATACTGGTGGTAAGCTAATACTGGCTTCAGCATGAATGAGTCGGCCAGCGCGGTGTATCACCACCCTCTCACAGAAAACCGACGTGAACAGTGCTTGCATTGTTGCGTTTCGTTCGGTCAGCGAGAGCGCCGAATACCCACCTCACCTCCCCCTCTCCCCTCCTCCAAACACAGGCTGGCAACGCACTTGCGACTCCCGTGGTGTTGCAAGTGTCTATGGACGGTGGTGATCATTTAACGTCAGGTGATCCACCTGTTCGTTTGCCTCCTATGATATAAAAACAAAAAGAAAGTAACGTTCAAAACCGTCCCCAAAAACTCACCGATATACCTAAGTAGTTATAATTTCACTATAAACTTACGTTCTTGCAAATACAACCTTACGCGAATTGTTGAAAAGCTGTTTTTACAAAGCAGTGTATTATAAAGTCCCAAAGACACGGAGAATGACGAGAGACTGTTGAGAATTGTGCGCTCATTTTATGCGGATGGTTTTGAGACGTTGACTGTGCATCTTAGGTTTTTATATATCAATGGCTCTGACACTCGCTTAATGACTACTAACTATAAATTACTAGCAGACACCCGCGACTTTGTCTGCGTCGGTTAATATCTCGATTGTTTTTTTTATATATCGAAGGGTTCAGGCAGCGTTTTCGACGAAAGCACCCAGGCGGCTCGAACGCTTTCTGACACTTCCAACAATTATCGTTGTATTTCTACCAGTTTACCAAAAATCTTGATAAATCAAACACTTAAACCTTCCTCGTGGATCACTATATCTATAAATGAAAACCGTATCAAAATCCGTTCGATAGTTTCTGAGTTTATCGCGAACAGACCGACAGACAAAGGCGGCGGAGGACTTTGATTTATAATATGTTGTGGTATTACTGAATTGAAGTAAAACGTTTACGAGAGGGCTTTGCAATTTTGATCGGCAACTTTTTTGTGTGGCGAAATGTGGTGGGTGTAAACACTGTGTCGGTTAGAGTGTTAAAAACACCGGTTCTCGTCCGATCACCGAAGTGAAACTTACAGTCCAGCAAATCGATGATATGCTTTGGGACTTTGCTGTAAGACCTAATACTATTACCTAAAAAACTATTACTGGTCTTACTTAGTGTGAAATATGGGACGATCAGTTTGTGACAGTATTTAAATCATGTTAGTCTTTTACGAAATCCAGCTTTTCAAAGTTTTTGCGAAGTTTAATTATCAAGAATGTAAAATTACAAAACATATGTTTAATTAGGTGTTACTCGGTGGTTCCGTTATTTTTTTTTATTACTGTGTTTGACATAAAAATATCAATTAAAATTAAAACGTCTAAACAAGTATTATGAACAGACGTACACCGACATTATATATTACTAGCTGTACACGCGACTATTTCCGCGTGGAAACTTATATAAAAAAATAGTAATAAAGTCATTTGAATGTATTAAATCCATTTAGTTATCTACTTTTCTCTCTTACTTAAGTTGCTTCCTCATTAAAATAACAATAACTTTTGATACTTTAACTCGTAATACTACTTAATACTTTAGGGGTGATGCGTGTCCAAACAAACAGACAGAAATATCTAAAAATTATTGAAATGTATTTTATTACTTGTACCTAGATACCTGCAACAACTTTTTTCACAAGAATCTAAAAAGTACAGACACGTTCGATTTACATTCTTATCATATGTATAGATTGTCCTCACGTCGCTCGCTGAACTAAAAACATACGAAAGAAAATGTCATCGACTTTTTTTAGATTTATATTGATTGGATTAATTATATATCTTTATATCTTCAAGAATATCACAATATCAAGCTGTACGATTGCTCAGGCCTTTTGTTATCACTAAAGATTGTGTAGAAATTGGACTTTGTATATAGTTTCTTGTAATAACTTTTGACCTCGTCTTTGTTTGCGTGGAACCTAATGTAAAACACAGTGACTAATAAAATCATTTGAATGTATTAAGTCCATCTCCTTTTCTACTTTTCTGTCGTACTTAAGTCGCGTCGTCATTACAATTACAATAACTTTTGATAGAGTGAACCGATTTTAATGAAACCAAGACTAAATGTTACTCGGGGATATGCTTTATGATTTATCGTAAATGCAGTACTTTAACAGTGATGCCTGTCACAACAAACGGACAGACATTTCTAAAAATGATTGAAATATATTTTATTTCTAATTCCAAGACACATGTAACAATTTTTTCTACAAAAAACCTGTAAAGTACAGACACGTTAGATTTACATTCTTATTGTATGTAGAGAATGGATTAACTACATGACTGACGGAAAAATTACGAATTTCTATACAAACTTTTATACCCAATTTCACCATCGTCAAAAGGTTGAATTTCTACATAGGATACCTTAGTGATCACCTATATTGTAAAAGGAACCAGCATGCAAATTTTCACAGACCAAGATCCAAGTTGTTCTAATATATCTCTATAGATTAATTCCATATAACAGTAAAAACTTTATTACAATCCAATAACTGCCTCTAAACGACACGCTGTTTCTCGCGCGAAAGATTATTCGCGTAAAGGCAAGCAATAACAATCACTCGTGAATTCACGTATGTTTTCCCGTGTTCATTCTTGCACAATACAATCGCGCGTGAAAGAGGTTTTCCTATAAAAGCGGCTAATTAATGCGACTGTATAATTCACACACGAAACCTTACGAAATGTTATTCTACGTTACATTTAAAGATTGATTAAAATTCTTCGTGAATTGAAGAAAAATATAAACCACATGATTATTTAAATTTAACTCTTATGTTAGTGTGAATAAAATGCTTATTACAATGAAATACCGTTTTAGCGCGATATCGCTTGAATCTATTTACCCGTTTCGGTACTGCGCAGTTATTTTGCGTATTTAATAGTAATAAACGTCTGTTTGTAGCCAATGTCGAATAATTTTTTATCGAGAAATACGAATGGAACCCGCTCACTAATATTCTATCTATCTATACATATAATAAGAATGTAAATGTAACGTAGTTTTTACATTTTTGTGAAAAGAATCGTTGCAGGTGTCTTGGAATATGTAATACGATACAATTTGATCATTTTTAGAAATGTCTGTCTGTTTGTTGGGACACGCATCACTGTTAAAGTACTGCGTTTACGATAAATTCCCAATAAAATCATAAAGCATATCCCCGAGTAACATTTAGGTCTTGTTTTCATTAAAATCGGTTCATTAGGTATATCAAAAGTTATTGTAATTTTAATGACAACGCGACTTAAGTACGAGAGAAAAGTTATTTTTTTTAATATCACAGCAGACAAACGAACAGGTGGGTCAGTGACCTGATCACCACCGTCCATAGACACTTGCAACACCAGAGGAGTCGCAAGTTCGTTGCCAGTCTGTGCTTCGGGGAATAGGAGTGGGGCAGGAGGAAGGGGAAGGGGTTGTGGGTATCGGGCGCTCTCACTGACCGAACGAAACGCGACAATGCAAGCACTGTTACTTAACGTCGGTGTTTCTGTGTGTCGGGTGGTAGTAACCGCGGGCGAGCCGAAACCAGTAATAGCTTCAGCGTGGCTCTACCACCTACAAGAGTATATAAGTAAATGGTCTTAATACATTGAGATAATTTTTTTAGTCTCTTGTTTTTTTTTACATTAGGTCGGCCAGTATCTAATATAGCAAAACTTAGAATAGAGGCACTTTGAATAAGTTTCAGTTTTGTATTATATTTTGCTGTTTTGGATAACGAGTTTGCCGACTACAGCTGGTGTAGAGACCTTTGCGCAAAAAAAGTACAAGGTAAATTTTGTTCGTCGTTATCTAATCACGTGGCCGCCTCGTGAAAAGCTGTGCCATGAGGGAATGATATATTTCAAGTACCACGTTTATCTATAAACACGCTATGTTTCACTAGGGTGAACAGATAAGGCGGCGACCTTCCTCCTTATTATGATTGGTAAAAATGGTTTAATCATAATAATTTATTTAAAACTAGCTTCTGCCCGCGGCTTCGTTCGCGTGGAATAGTTACTTTGGGCTAACGCTGACACGCAGCGGAAGCTCTCGAGAGAAAAAATACCCGATTTTGAAACATTCTTCATTGGTACTCCGCTCCTATTGGTCTTAACGTGATGGTATATAGTCTATAACCTTCCTCGATAAATGAACTATATAACACTGAAATAATTTTTCAAATTGGACCAGTAGTTCCTGAGATTGCCCCCTACAACGTCACAAACTCACAAACTACCTCTTTTTATTAATATTAGTATAGAAGTATAGATTAGTATTAATAAGTATAGATACATTTTTTAACGAAAATAAAGTACTGAGCATCAAGCACTCTGCGGTTTCGGTTGTTTTTCATTTCGCTAATCCGTCTATCATCTAAGTATCATTTTCTATCAATTATCACTATCACTATCAACAATGAATTGTCATAATATTGTGCGACACATGTAAATTATAATATAGTCAAAGCGGGCCAGCATAATCAGGCCAATACGTACGATCTCCGGACAGAATAAAATAAATTAGTATTTTCAAGTTTCACATAAACCGACAGAGAAAGGGGCTAATGTTACCTTTTATTATATACTAGCTTTTGCCCGCGACTTCGTCCGTGTGGTATAGTTACTTTGGGTTAACGCTGACACGCAGCGGAAGCTCTCAAGAGGAAAAAATATCTGATTTTGAAACATTCTGCATTGGTGCTCCGCTCCTACTGGCCTTAGTGTGATGATATATAGCCTATAACCATTCTCGATGAATGAGCTATATAACACTGAAAGAATTATTCAAATTGGACTAGTAGTTCCTGAGATTTCCCCTTACAACGCCACAACGTCACAACGTCACAAACTCACAAACCCACAAACTCACAACGTCACAAACTTTACCTCTTTATAATATTAGTATAGATATAGTATAGATAAGGGTATAATTAATTCATCATGTCTTTTTAAAGTTATAGGCTTTTTAAAATGGCATCACAACAGGTGGAGTATCAAGGCTAGATAGATTACAAAGTTAGCTAGGTAAAAACTCGTCTGCCATGTACTAGGTTTTATTATATTTTTTTGCATTAAAACGTGTCCAGCATTAACAGTGGCATCAAGTTAGGGTTGTCACCTCTTATCACATAACTATATAAATCCTTAGTTCTTAGGGTTGTTCAGGTGGACCCCAGAGGTCAACGGGGGTCTACGTTGGCGTGAAAAAAAAAATGGGGGCTCACAATTCGTGAAAGCAAATTCTGCTTTCGATAGTGAAGAACTAAAATGTTGGCTTGACTTCACCTATCAATGTAGGCAGATAATATTTTAAGAAGCTCAGCGACTGTTACTTGTAAAAACTTGTATATTCCATCTTCAGTACGCAACGAAAATTGCCATAGTTGTTAGAGCTGATCTTCATATTTTTTGTTGGGTTTTAGTTATATGGTAGAAATGTAGCTGCAGAGGTGGGGGGTCCACCGGAACCAGCTAAATTTTGAAAGTAGTCTATGCGAAAAAAAGTTTGGGAACCTCTGATAGGTAATGCACAGTGTTTTGAAAGTGAGATGTAACTTTCTATATTCGTGAAATGTGAGGGGTCGTCTATTAATTTACGTGAGGAGTTTTTGATGATTTTATACAATTTTTTGGCCGAAAAAGTTTTCCGTGAATATTTGCCGAAACTCCCACGTGAGATTTAGCGAGAATCGACTTGAACCCTTCTCCTTTTGAAACCATTGCGTAGTTAATGGACGCCCCCTAATATGTAACTTCGTAAATTTAAATGACTATGTATTGAATACAGGAAGTATTAGGTTATATAGTACTAGCGGGCCAGACGGACGTTATCCTGCTCAGATATATAAAAAAAATCATGACAAATTATATACTTAAGCCTTCCTCGTGAATCACTTTATCTACTGGTGAAAACCGCATAAAAATCGGTTCAGTAGTTTTTGCGTTTATCACGAACAGACAGACAGACGACTTTGTTTTGTAATATATAATGATAATATGCATATCGACGGGAGAAAGCGAAAATGTCGTAACTTGCATTTTTGGCTAAATCACTTTTTACCATATTCTTGTATAAAAAAATACCACTTCGAAAGGTGTGGGTCTCACTTTCCTACAATTACATTTTTCATTGATACGACCTTAGTTTTTTTCCTAGTTTTAGCACTATACATAAAAAAATTGTTAATTCTTGAAATCGTTTTTGGCTCTGGTGTAAAGTTGTATTTTTCAAGTTACGACAATTCCGCTTTCTTCCGTCGATGTAATTATGAGTTGATATTTTTATTAGAAATTCTAGTGTAATCTCGTCCGTGTGTTTGAAATTTTCTCCATATGTTTCTATATATAGCAGCAAGCTTGAAGCCGTATGCTGAGACAAATACCTTCTTAACTGCATGCAACACTTATTTATCTCTCTTGCAATATTTTGTGTGAATATGTGTGCGTGTGTTTATTTCTTTCGTTATTACGTTATTTTTGTATTATGATGGATTGTATAGTACAAATTCATTATAATACATTGTTCAGATGTTTATGTCAAAATAGACACGGTTTTGTTTAAACAACTGTTTTTATTTTAATTTCTATTTTGTCATCGGCTTCTCGTATATATTCGGGAAAATGTGTTATTGTCGCAATGTTGTTAATATTCGGTTCTATTTTTTTTATGATTGTTACCTCAGAACTCCGTCATTTATAATATCGATTTGGAAAAAAAAATATCAAGTGAAAATTTCTTTAGTCGCGTTGAGTGCTTTTTGGTAGGGGAAAAACTTTTGGGTTCGCGTCACCGATGACCTCGACATACTCGTGACGTATTGCGCTTGCGTGACTCTCCTGTTGTTGCAAGTGTCTATGGACGGCGGTGACATCTTACCACCAGGTGACCCGCCTGTTTGTTTGCCCCCTATAATATAAAAAAAACCTTATAAAAATGTATATAAATATTGCTGTTAGTGCCAATAGGTGAGAAAACCGGAGTAATGATAATTATTCCAATTTTCAAATTGAGTCGTTGCATTTCAAATTGACCTAAATCTAATCTAATAATAATGTAAATCTAACGTGTCTGTACTTTTTTGAAAAATTGTTGCATGTTTGCTTGGAATAAGTAATAAAATACATTTCCATCATTTTTAGAAATGTCTGCCTGTTTGTCTGTAAGAACGCGCATCACGGCTAAAGTACTGCGTTCACGATAAAATCTCACCAAGAGAACCATGAAGCATATCCTCGAGTAACATTTAGTCTTAGTTTCATTAAAATCGGTTCACTCTATCAAAAGTTATTGTAATTTTAATGACGACGCGACTTAAGTACGAGAGAGAAGGAGACAAGTAAATGGACTTAATACATTCAGACGATTTTGTTAGTCACTGTTTTTTTATATTACGTTCCACGCGGCCGGAGTCGCGGGCACGGTTAGTTAAAAATATGGTATGTTATTGTACAATAGAATAGGTACGGAAACGTTTCGAGTCCGTACCATAGTAGTGTTCGAATGGTATATATAATCAGGCGATGACGACCACGTGACCTAATTCTGACGGGGTCCTTGCGCGAGCGACGTCACGTAGGCACCGTACGCGCGTACGCACGTGACCTTGCTGAGAGGCTGCGCATCTGCGTAGTTTAAACTTCTTCTAGTAGTAGTAGTAGTCTGTCTGTTCGCGATAAACTCAAAAACTACTAAACGGATCTTCATGCGGTTTTCACCAGTGGATAAAGTGATTCATGAGGAACGTTTTGGTATATAATTTGTCAAGGATTTTTTTATAATCAGGGCGGGACAACGTCTGCCGTGCCCGCTAGAAATTAATAAAATATAAAAACCACTACATGACAAACTAAGATTCCGCCAGAAACCCATTCATGTATGTTGTTGGGTATTTTCGGATAAAACGTATTCTCGTACATTTTTTTTGTAGTCGCAACAATGACAAGTTTTTCACAGTTATGCAATTGCGATAGTATTTTTGGGTCGCTCGAGCGGCCTTCTTCCCGAAGCGAGCGGGTCAAGGTGAAAAACATACTACATTTGTTGAATCTTTTAATTTATTTTTAATCCTTTCAGATACGTAATACACAGGTGTTTGTGTTTTTATGTATTGAAATAAAATGCTGTTTTTAGTAATTGCATTATCTATACTATCTATACTAATATTATAAAGAGGTAAAGTTTGTGACGTTGTAAGGGGTAATCTCAGGAACTACTGGTCCGATTTGAATAATTCTTTCAGTATTATATAGCTCATTTATTGAGGAAAGTTATAGGTTATATATCATCATGCTAAGAACAATAGGAGCGGAGCGCCAATGAAGAATGTTTCAAAATCAGAGTTTTTTTTCCTCTCGAGAGTTTCCGCTGCGTGTTAGCGTTAGCCCCAAGTAACTATTCCACGCGAACGAAGTCGCGGACAGAGGCTAGTTGCATTATAAAGAATAAAAACAATGTATATGTAGATAGATAAAGATAATATTCAGTAACGTCTTCTTTTCTGTTTTTTTGTGGCTTTTGACAAGCTTTTTCGTTATCAAGAGTAAAAATATGGAAATTGTGATTTTTTTATGGTCGACGAATCTTTATACTTTAATCTGTATTCGTCATATTTCACGTTTCTAACATTAATAATCTGTGATATTTACACACGCAATACTCAATATAGAGTATAATATCTGTACAGTTAACACGCTTTCTGCCAATAACAAGATATGTCGTAGTTTGTGAACTTGACCAGGAGTCCCACTATGAGTTGCTATATTTGTACAGATACGAGCAAAGTCGTAATAATATATCAGTGTAAATATTATAGATCGGTTCCTTCAGGAAAGAGAAAAAAATATCAATTTTGGCTTCCATTAACGTCTGAGTTGCAATTTCAAATATAACTACGAGATAATTCGTGCCAGGATTTTCTTCCAAAACAACATTTTTTTTAAATTTTTTATTATTACTATTGGCTATAATTAATCTAACATTTTTAGTATTCTTATATGACTAGTTAAAGACAAGCTGTGAATTAGTGTAAATCTTCCTAAATATGTGTAATGTGTTGTGTGGTTGGGTATATCGGTTTGTTTTAAACAATAGGCCGAATAAGTTGCTTTGTAATAGAGAATTAATTTTGTTAGACAACAATAAAAATTACAATATTATATCAAATACAGTAATCTTCTTAACCTAACTTACTAATTATAAATAAATTTTAAATACCTGTAATAGAGAAACAACATTCAAAGCTATTGCTTCACTTTATTAATTATTCCTTATTAATTATAGATGAACGTTACAAAATGGCATCTAATTGTCATTATTCCATAGTTAATCCTGCATGTCTCTACCATAGATAATACAGAGTTTAAAAAAACATAAATATTTCAATAAATAAAAAAGAAATTCAAATAAAGATTTAAATGATCTTCATTTACATATGTAGTTTTTTTTCCGAACTGGCTAACGCTTATAGGCCTTCCCAGCTTCACCGGAGTAATTGGGGGCGAGCGCTAATGACAATCAGCAATCAGCTCAAGGGTGCCAAATTGACCAAAGCTCGGCTTAGACTGTTGCCTTGGATGCAAAAATGCGAATCTTACTAAGCTAAACTAGCTAAGTACATGTGTACTAACATATGTGCCTCACCAACTTGAAGTACATGTATTTTGTATCTGTAGAATTTATCCGAAACTGCCATAGAGGTAAATATGTTGATTAGATCTAGTACAGACCCGTTAATTAAACCTTTGTCACACTCACGCAGTTAAAGATGATTGGTTGTTTGACCGACGAATCTGATTGGTCGGCTCGCGATCACAACCTGTAATAGTGTGGAACCTAACACAAGTTAAATATTGAAAACAACGACAAGGTCATTTAAACCTTTGTCACACTCACGCAATTATAGATGATTAGTTGTTTGACGGCCGGGGTCCGACGAATCCGATTGGTCGGCTCGCGATCACAACCTGTAATAGTGTCGAACCTAACACAAGGTAATTGTTGAAAATAATGACAAGGTCATTTCAGGTTATTTTTCCATTGCGAACCCGGAAACATATTATCGAAATATTACAATAACAGTTTACGTCACCTGTTTTGTTTTTACAAAGCGATAGTGTGTTTACGTGACGAGTCGTAATACGTCGTATTACGTTAAAAGCTTTGTACCCCTTTTTGGGCGCATATAAATTTGTGAGATTTGGTATAGTTAAAGTTTGTATGGAATAGAGGTACAGAAAAATAAAAATTGTTTATAATATGTATCTTAAAAAAACCTTCAATTAAATATTTAATGTTTACGTTGATACTGAATGTCAAACATTGTTAATTATATTTTTAACATATTCGTATTTTGCATATAAATGGAAAATGAATTCCAGATGACGTCATCTGTACGCGATCATAGGTGACGTAATAGAATAGAATTATATTAATACATTAGCTGTGCCCGCGACTCAGTCCGGGTGGAACCTAATGTAAAAAATGCAATGAGTAACAATATCATCTTACGTCAGACTGGCGACGCGTAGTATAGCGGCCTGTATAAATGTAATGTGGATGTAGCTACCGAGTATGTCATCCTCTTTGGCAGACAACTTTTGTACTATATATTGTAAATAGAACGTCGTTCAAACAAATTAACGATCACCTTATATGGTCATATTAATAAACAGTCTATTTTACGCATTCCGAATATTATTATTACGCTGTCCGTGTCCGTCTAGAATCTTATAGTAGTGAGCCCGAAGCTCCTACATACATATTTTGTATTGGGATTATGTGCAGCCCACCATATGTTTGATTAATAAGTTAACTATATAGGCACGTGCATAATTATTGCTCGGTGTGACAATAGATTTGAAAACTAGGCTTAATATTAATAATTTCTATCTACAAGTTGATTTAAGAGTTCAAAAAAGAATACAATTATTCCATTGTTTTGAGTTTTCTCTTCTGTACGCAGTCCTTATGACTGGTTCGACCGTTTTACTGTTAGATTCTTTGAATTATTTACCACTAGCTGTGCCCGCGCTTCCGTCCGCGTGGAATCTAATGTATAAAAAACAGTGACTAATGAAAGCATCTGAATGTATTAAGTCCATTTACTTATCTACTTTTCACTCGTACTTAAGTCACGTCGTCATTAAAATTACAATAACTTTTGGTAGTGTGACCTGATTTTAATGAAACCAAGACCTAAATGTTACTAGAGGATATGCTTTATGATTTTCTCGGTGAGGGTTTTATCGTGAACGAAGTACTTTAGCTGTGATTGTAAAAATGATTGAAATGTATTTATTCACAAAAATCTAAAAAGTACAGGCATACTAGATTTACATTCTTATTATATGTATAGATGTTAATGCGATATCTGCAAACAAATTTGTTTTCATTGGAATACAACGCATATGTATTTGATACATCCTTGAGGTACGCTTATTCTTTGTTGACCTTGTTTCGAAACCGGTTCCATCGAGTGTACAATTAAAACCTATATATGAATTTGAAACGGTGGCGTCAGTTAATGGCAGAGTGTTACCCACGGCTTTGGTCTAAAGGTTAATGGAGATTTGGGAGATATGTTTGCAAAATAAACAATTTTATAATAAAACTGGTTAAAATAAAAAAAAAAAAACTTGATATTGACTCGTGATTTTCCTTTATTTGCAAAGTTGAAAAATAAAGCTCCATTATTAATCTATACTTCTATACTAATATTATAAAGAGGTAAAGTTTGTGATGTTGTAGGGGCTAATCTCAGGAACTACTGGTCCGATTTGAAAAATTCTTTCAGTGTTATATAGCTCATTTATCGAGGAAGGTTATAGGCTATATCATCATCACACTAAGACCAATAGGAGCGGAGCACCAATGAAGAATATTTCAAAATCGGGTTTTTTTCCTCTTGAGAGCGTCCGCTGCGTGTTAGCGTTAACCCAAAGTAACTATTCCACGCGAACGAAGTCACGGGTAGAGGCTAGTTTATTATATACTAGAGGTGCCCGCGACTTCGTTCGAGTAGAACGTTATGTTGTGAAATAGTGAAAGTCTTCTGAATGTATCAAGTCCATTTACTTATCTACTTTTCTCTCATACTTAAGTCGCGTCGTCATTAAAAGTACAATAATCTTTGATAGACTTGCTTTACGATTTTCTTAAAGAGCCTTTATCATAATGTTTTATCATCAGTATTTTAGTAGTGATGCGTGGCCAAACAAACAGACAGATAAACATTTCTAAAACTGATTGAAATGTATTTCAATTACCTATTCCTAGATACCTGCAACAATTTTTTTTGCAATGATCTAAAAAGTACAGACACGTTAGATTTACATTCTTATTGTATGTATAGAAGACTAGCTAACCTAGCCACGCGTTGCTGTGGGTCAGTTATTACATGTTTCAAAATTAAAACGTGGCGCCATCTATGAGTTATCTTTAACAGTCGGTCCTACAGTTTTTTGTTAACAAACTAATTTAAAGCGCCATCTGTTCGAGACTGATGAAACTTAGAATTAATAACAATAATCAACATTGACGATAATTTAATTTGTTATTAATAAAATGTTAAGGCCATTAATCGAAATATAAATTATTGTAGCTCTCAAGTTGGACCTAATTATACAGAAATGCCAACGTTTCAGGTTTCCTCACGATGTTTTCCTTCACCATTAACCGATAGTGTTACCAATTTAAATCAGTAAATGTACGCGAATTCCGAGTAATTCGTTAGTACATTCCGGGATTCGAACCTGCGGTTATTGTATGATGTTCCACCGGTCAAACCACTAAGCTACCATGACCACTATTAAAATCATCCTTTACAAATTACGACCTGTTATATAATAAAGTTATAGAAACTTCTAGAACTAAATTATACAATGTAACGCTTACACAACAGAGTCCGACGCGGGCACACCGTTTATTTCTGTCGTTAATCTATGAACTTGAATTTGGAACGGTCTAGACAAGATAACGTGTTGTGCCATCGTTAAAAATACTAATTACGTCGCCTAGATTTTTTTTTTGTGCCAAATTTTTTTTATATGTAACTAGCGGGCCCGGCAGACGTCCCCTGATTATAAAAAAATCCTGGACAAATTATATACCAAAACATTCCTCGTGAATCACTTTATCCACTGGTGAAAACCGCATAAAGATCCGTTCAGTAGTTTTTGAGTTTATCGCGAACAGACAGACAGACAGACGCGGTAAGGGACTTTGTTTTATACCATGTAATAATGTATAGTCTATACTTACTAGTATTATAAAAGCTGAAGAGTTTGTTTGCTTGACCGCGCTTAGCTCAGGAACTACTGATCCGATTTGAAAAATTTTTTCAGTGTTAGATAACTCATTTATTGAGGAAGGTTATATACCACCACGACAAGACCAAAAGGAGCGGAGCACCAATGAACAATGTTTAAAAATCGGGGATTTTTTTCCCTTTTGAGATCTTCCGCTGCGTGTTAGCGTTAACTCAAAGCAACTATTCCACGCGGACGAAGTCGCGGGCAGAAGCTAGTAGGGAATAAGGAGCTATGGAATGTCGTGCTTCGAAATTAAATTAACAGTTGGTGATAAACATCGTGTGTTCTCATATGTAGGCAGCGTATCTAGAGATAATAAGGTATGTGTTCGAATTCCGTCAGATTTCAGATATCAAGATACGTCCAAAGAGAACACACTTATACTTACACCATTGAATATACTCTGAGAGTAAATAAAGAGTCTCCATTATCGTAACGTCCCACTTTCCCGTTCGAGAATCGACGAAAATAAATATTTGAAATTGGAACATTTGGGCGCCATTATGACGCGGACAAACGGTTTCTAATTTTTTTCCTCTATGTTAATAAAGCATTGTTGAAATATGTCGTCGTCTTTGTCAATAACTGAAACCGATATACAGGTATATATTATGGGAGTTTTTGGTGGGAATGTCATGTGTAGTGGATTTTTTTTAATTTATAACTGTACGCGCGACTACGTCCGCGTTAAGCCTTATGTAAAAAAATAGCGATTAATAAAGTCATCTGAATGTATTAAGTCCATTTACGGATAAACAGACAGACGGATTTTTCTAAAACTGAATCGTATTTTATTACTTACTAGCGGGTCCGGCGGACGTTGTCCCACCCTGATTATTAAAAAAAAAATCCTTGACAAATTATATACTAAAACCTTCCTCATGAATCACTTTATCCGCTGGTGAAAACCGTATAAAAATCCTTTCTGTAGTTTCTGAGTTTATCACGAACAGACGTGGCAGAGGACTTTGTTTTATAGTGGAGTGATTCCTAGACACCGGCAGCAATTTTTTTTTACAAAAACTTAAAGAGTACAGACACGTTACATTTACATTCTTATTATATGTATAGATTATATTATTATACTAGCTGTACCCGAGACTTCATCTGCGTGGAACCTTAAGTAAAAAACGGTGATAAGTAAAGTCATCTGAATGTATTAAGTACCTTTATCTACGTTTCTCTCGTACATACGCCGCGTCGTCATTAAAACTACAATAACTTTTGATAGAGTGGACCGATTTTAATGCAGCAAAGACTAAGTTATTCTTGAAGATATGCCTTATGGTTTTCTTTTCTTGGTGTGCTTTTATTGTGAACCCAGTACTTTACAAGAATCGAAAAAGTACAGACACGTTTGATTTACATTAATTATTATTATGTGTATAGAAGATTAACACGAATGAACACGCGAGCGGGTGCTAGTGTTATAATGTCATCAGACCTAGTCGATTTTGTGGGCTCCGTAATTAAGATGCGCACGTGCAACTTTCACTAGTAGAAATTAAGCGCATTGGCGCGTGAGTTACTTCGAGTTATGTCATGTGAAACTGTGTCATTTGTCTTCATTAATTATTATGATTAATTAACTTAAAACGACTTAATGTACTTTAAAACGTGCTTGTGGATTTGTAACTCTCTGTGCATTCGCCAAAAACGAATGGCAACTATCTATGTTTGTAGAAATATGTATGATTAGATGTGTCCGCGTCTCCTTCGCGTCGGCGTGGAACGTAATGTAAAAAAAATTGAGCCGTCACGGGACGCCTGGCTGGTGTAAAACATCGAAATTGTTTTGTATAAGTTATTTGCCTAAAAGAACAGATTGCGACAGGAATCAGCTATGGCATAATGAAAAGATAAAGGATTACAAATTTGTTCCATAAAATAATGACTGTTTATTTATTTCATTAAATAAATATTCATTTTTATTAAATTCAAAATACAAAAATTTAACTAGGCGCAGGCGCGGTGTTTGGCGGCATTTATCAAAGGGCCCTAGATCGTCGGCGCGTTGCGCCTAACGCTAGTATAACGAGTGGCCGACAAAACAATTTGAATCATACAGATAGGGTTGCAAATGTTTTTGAGTATTTAGTTAATAGTGCAAGTATGTGCTTTGCGTCGCCACGTCACGCCAAGCCTAAATAAGCCAAGGCTTACCCGCGCCTGTAGATGTTTCACATCAAAGTGACTAATAAAATATTCTCAATGCGTTAAGTCCATTTACTTATCTATTTTTCTCTCGTAGTTAAGTCGTGTCGTCATTAAAATTACAATAACTTTTGATTGTGCGAACCGATTTTAATGAAACAAACAAAGACTAAACGTTACTCGTGGTTATGTTTTATGATTTTCTTGGTGAGGTTTTATCGTGAATGCAGTAGTTTAGCAGTGACGCGTGTTCAAACAAGCGGACAGATAGACAGACAGACTTTTCTAAAAATGATTGAAATGTATTTTATTGCTTATCCCAAGATACGTGAAACATTTTTTTTTCACAAAAATCTAATAAGTACAGATACGTTAGATTTACATTCTTATTGTATCATATCTATAGAAAATATATAACATGAAAAGATAAACGCGATCTACTCTAATGCCCAAACATTTCTTTGGAAAGAGGTCTATGACCATGCTGTGATCATTAGTTGCTATAATAACAAACATAATCATAATGGAATATTTAGTATTTTGTGGGGGGACACGTTCATAACCCTATATCATGGAAAACTTGTCATAGTTCAATCATAGACGATTGTAACATACTCTGTATATATATTTTTGAGCCCTAGTGTAACATGCGACTGAAAAAAGAGTGTGTGTGTCTGTGTACTTATAACCACAAGAAAGAAGTGAAAACTACTTTATGAAAAGTACAACAAGAGGCAACTTTGACGCAGTGTTCCTAGGCGGTCACTCATTCAAGTACAGATCGCGCCCGACGTTGCTTAAATTTGGTAAACGGACGAGTACCGGTGTTTTCAACACTCTACCCGGCACACTGTTTACCCCCACCACTCTTTGGCACATAAAAATATTGCGGAACAAAATTACAAACCTTTTACTTCTTAAAAAAATGGGGTGTGGCTATGTCGTGTACACGGCCGTTTGTTGTACGTGAATACGTCTCGTAACGGGTGATATTTTCTATATAAATTATTATTATTTATGAATTTTATAATCATAAAAAGTCCTCCATTTGTCTTATACCTTATGCGATTTCTGTATTTGGATTTCGACGCGTATAGGCCGACATTATATATTTTTTGATATATATTTCTTTATTTTAACACCTTATTATATACACAGTTACTATTTTACACTAATGTTTTATGTATAATCGATAGACTTTGATAAGAGCTGACGATTGAACCAACGTCGTAGCTTCATCGAGTCGAAAGTTATAAATACTAAATGGAAATCTCAAAACGCAGCAGAATCACTTTAAAAATGGCGGCGCTTCCCTCGCGCCGTGTCGATGTGTTACAGTCATAACTTATCGTAGTAAAATCTTTGATCATTTAGCTACCCGTTGGTTTAATTTAATTTTGGATGTAGAGAATAGATTCAAAATCAAAATATCCTTTATTCAATTTAGGACCTCAGAAGGCGCTTATGAACGTCAAAGCTATCACCAGTTCGGAAAACAACCCAGCCATCGAGAAGAACCGGCTAGAAATTCGATCTGGTTTATCTTTTCATGTTATATATTTTTACATAACATAAATAGTTACATTCGTTATTAGTGGATGCACAGAGAGGAGCGTCATTTCCAGACGTAACAATCGTTCACACATTGATCCATCTTATAAATAACCTTTAGATATTAAAACCCGCTTGACATGGTTCTTGAACTAACTATTACTGATTGGAAACTATATTGCCAAACTGTATGCCCCGATTTTGTTATCATTAGGTTTTTTTGGATTGCCCCTGTATGGTAGGAAATTTAAAGACGTATTCACGTCAAAAAACAATTGTTATTGAATAATAAATATAAAAATAAAGGTGGAGAGGTCGATGACTTGCTAAAAAAAAAATAAACATCTGCTACGACGTCGGCAAAACAAAATATCGGATAAAAGTATGTTTGTTTACCGCCTGCACAGCGTTTCTATTGATAGGCGAAGTTGTTTTGAACTGTAGCGAATATGATATCACCGGTCTTTATTGCGAATGAATATTCTGTGTGTATTTATAAAAATCGCGAACACTGAACACATCTATACGTTAGGGTGTCCGTTATTTCCCAAATTGGATTTTATTCTGTAAACGCCCCTCAAATTTTTAGATTATGACCTAAAAAAAATATCAGACTCAAACCAGCCCTTAATATTTACATTAACCCGTGCCTAAATCATAATACATTTCCCATTTAAATAACATGGGATTTTTGCACTTTTTGCAGTTAATTTTTTTCCACTGAAACAAATGGAGCTAACAATACTTAAACAGCTGTTTCTTGGAGGAAATTTAACGCTCTACAAAAAAGATCTGAACGCTTTTTTCGTTAAAATTCACCGTTTAAAAGTTATTTGGAAAGGGGGTAAAGCACAAATTACTACTACGTTGCTCAACTGAACTGTTTGAACGAGGAAATTAAGAAAAAAGTACCACCACGATAACGCACCAGCACGATCGATCTTTCATCGATGAATGCGACGACCAAAATAAGTGGATTATGCTACCAATTAGTTAGCCACCCCTCGTATTTATCAGACCTTGCCCCCAGCGACTATTATTTATTCCCAAACATGAAAAGTGTTCTTCAGAGAAAGAGATTTTCGTCGAATTCTGAAGTCATGGCCTAAATGGATGCGTATTTTGAAGGACTCGACAAATCATTGTTTTTAAAAGCATCGAAATGTTGGAGGACCGCTGGAATAAGTCCAATACTCCAGATAGAGAGTACACTGAAGAATAAAAAAGGGTTTGAGTTAATAGATTCTTTCCTTGAAGTTCTGTCTCATAGTTTGCTTTAGACGTATTTTGAGACAAAAATATTACGCAATATGGTAGGGGTAATAGTTTATATAAAGAACTCATCTTATTGCCGGTTAGGGTTGCCAGGTTATGTATTATTTTCGGTTAATGATAACCGAAGCTATATATGCTATGTATAAGTAGACAGATACAAAACAGTGAAGGATAGAGTGACAGTGAAAAATTTTAAATTATTAAATCATTCGTGGCACACCTATACAAGTAGGTACGCATATGGTGGAAGGGTTTTATTTTTTCCCTTATTCGAACTGAGTTACTTAGTTTAACTTAAGCGTGGTTACGCCCATGCTCGGCAGCGAGGATGTGTGGAATGCTATGGCCTGCGAGTCGACTTCCTCGCAGAGGGTCCGTGAGGAGGACCCTCAAAGTGATCCTCTCCGCAAACGGAGGACGGACAGGAGGAAGCCGTAGTTTATCCGCCTCCTCCCACCGTAACTGCATTAGAGTCGGGGGACCCATCTTACCATTGCACAGATGCGGCGGACGGAGGAGACGGCTAGTGTATACTCGGTTGTCTCCTAACAAGATGGGGCCCGGCGGCGGCGTTTTTGCCTCTGGGTCAACCGCTCGGGCGACACGATGAAGTCTATAGAGATCTCGTGTCGCCCCAACTATAGCGGCAGACGTACACCGTGGGGTTTTAGTCCGTGCGAGTCGGACATAACCCACCCTCTCCCCGGAGAGGGTGGCGTATGCATAAGTGTAAAAAGGGTAAAAAGGTGTCAGATGCGAAATATATGTATGAGTTCATGAGGTACACGTGTGTATATATGAGTAGTTAGCTTTATTAGATTATGCGTGGTGATGATTATGCCTATACCTTCATCGGGAATAGGCCTTTAGCCTTGTATTGGGTTTATTACAGGCCGATGATGACAATCCAATACAAAAAATCGAAATCGAAAAATCGAATACAAATCTAAAACTAAGAATCTGTGATACTTTCCCAGTGTATCGACTTGCCTTATCAATTTGTGTAAATGATAGCGATTATCCAAAATGACCCATGAAAAATCATTTATGCTACTATTAAAAACTTAAATGTATATTAAAATAATGAAAAAAAAATGCGGGTAGATAAGGTATTATATTGTCTTGCTTTTGTAGACTACAATATTTTTAATACCGACAACCCTATCACACTACAGTCTGTTACTGGCGAGCAGTGCGGCCAAGAATTTTTGGCAACTCTCATTTTGAATTGTTCCTTTTAATATTATTGTAAACAAGTTAATGTATATTTTTTTTTAATGCATTTTAATGTAAAAATTACCGTTTCAACAGTTACAAGGTAACTGACGCCTACAGAATTAACGAGGAAAACAGATTGTCTGTGCTTATGTATGTACGCATGTAGGAAGTAATTCTATGGCGTGAAGTTAGAAAACAAATCTTTTGACACACTTTAACCTCTTTGAACCGAGTGGAGAGTGGATCGATGAAATTATATATGCTCAGAATAAAAGTTTGAATAGATAGCATCATCATGTAAGAGAACCACTGCGAGGCCATAGGTCTCTTCCCGGAGGAAGGTATGGGCGTAATCACTTTCAAACTCTGAGAAATCCACAGTTCTCAGTGCTCACATACAGTATAGTACTACAAGAACAATTCTCGGGTTCAGGTTTCCTCTCGATGTTTTCCTTCACCGCCAGCCGATACTGTTACCAATTTAAGTCAGTAAATGTATGCGACTTCCCAAAAGTACGTTGATACGTACCGGGGTTAATGAATCACTTTATTGACTTGTGAAAACGGCATGAAAATCCGTTCAGTAGTTTTTGAGTTTATCGCGAACAGACAGGCGTAGCAGAGGATTTTGTTTTATTCTATGTAATTAAATAAGATTTTTTGTGAATTGATTGAAATATAACGATAAATGTTGCAAGCGTGGGAAAAAGTCGAGCCGCCTGTGAGTTTTCCCCGAAAACGCTGCCTAATCCCTTTGAGATATATAACTAAAACAATTGAGGTAATAAACGACGCACTCGCGGGAATCAGCTAGTAGATTATAATTTGTTCTGTGCTATTTCGAACGAACGCTACATTAAATAAATAATAGTTTAAAAAAATGATAAAAATACTGATATCTGGAGGTGCTGATATGCGTCACTGTTAATATCAGCACCTCCAGATATCAGTATTTTTATCATTTTTTGTCACTTTTTACAAAAATATACATTTATTTCTAATTTACACTATTCTTAATCCAAATTTATTAAATTTTATTTTCTGTTTTTTAGTTGTATTTTATATGAAAGCGTGTTTTTTTATTTTTTTTAAACTATTATTTATTTTTCATTTTTTAGTAAAAATTTTTTCTTAACTTTTTTTTCGGATTATTGCATTGTCATCGACCTTTGACAGTTTGAATTAAATATGATCGTTAAAAGTAGGACAAAATCGAGCTCAAAGGGGTCGGTTACATACATACATACAGGTGAAGCTAATAAAAGCGTGATAAAAAATTCAATGTCGGATTGTACGTATTTGTGATTTGTTTATGCACTGTTTGGATATCAGCTTTTTGCTCTAAGGTCGCGACCTTATGATATCCTTGCGATAGGATATCTATGAGCTTATGTAGATTAATTATGTATTTGTGATTTTTTTTTGCTGCTGCATAATGACCTGTTACAACATTGGATAGTGTAAGTTATTGATGTATATATAGTGTATCTATATTTTTTTTTCTGAAATTCAGTGCTAAGATTACTCTATAGGACTAGTTATAGGAGTAATATGAATAAAATATAGTTTACGGTGGGAAATAAATATGGCATAATCATCATTACATAGTATAAAATAAAGTCCCCTACCGCGTCTGTCTGTCTGTCTGTTCGCGATAAACTCAAAAATTACTGAACGGATTTTCATGCGGTTTTCACCAGTGGATAAAGTGATTCATGGGGAACGTTTTGGTATATAATTCGTCAAGGATTTATTTTTAATCAGGGCGGGACAACGTCTACCGGGCCCGCTAGTTAAAAATAAAAGATTAGGTTTTTTTTTTCAAGAAAAATTAGCCTTTGTAATAAAGATTTATATTTATCAATACATTTTATAAAACAAAGACTTATGCCAGGTCTGTCTGTCTGTTCGCGATAAAATCAAAAACTAGTGAACGGATTTTCATGTCACCAGTAGATAGAGTGATTCATGAGGAAGGTATAGGTATATAATTTGTCAATGCTTTTTTTACTATCAGGGCGGGATTACGTCCACCGTGCCCGACAGTTAAATATAAATTTTAAAATTTCAAAATCATTAGTGCGACGACGCGTCGCCAACAGTCCGTCTGACCCACCGCTATAAATATTTCACATCAGAATGAGAATTCATAAAAAACGCGACCAAAGTCGCTATCACTGCTTACTTTTGTATAAATGCTTTGTTAGTTTACGACGAGTCTATTATCGTTTGTTGAATCTATTCATTTTTGGCTTAAATTGTATCTACCATTTTATCTTTTATCAGTGTTTCTATTTCTTTTTTATCACACTCAGTTTGGAGTATTTTAATACAGCGTTTTGTTTTTTTAAGTCCTCTAACAGTCTTTCACAGTGTCTTAAGCGCTGAATGGTTATCTTCTTAAAAGTTAAACTTCAATTTTTTAAATACGGCGTCTCGTAAATACGAATTCTGCCAGTGGTCAAGTCAGTCATGGTAGAGTCATTTAATAGGTAGTGTTATCTTCTTTTTAAATATAATTTAGTTTTCCATATTAGGCGACTGCCACCAATTTTACGGAATATAGAGTCCATTGACACAAGATTATGTATAAAATACTAGTCCCTGCCTGCGACTTCGTCCGCATAGTAATAGTTACTACTCTGGGCTAACGCAGACACGCAGCAGAAATTCCCAAAAAGAAAAAAAAAATCTCGATTTTGAAACATTTTTCATCTGTGCTCCGCTCCTATTGGCCTTAGCGTGATGATACATAGCCTATTACCATTCTCGATGAATGAGCTATATAACACTGAAAGAATTATTCAAATCGGACCGGTAGTTTCTGAGATTACCCCCTACAACGTCACAAACTTTACCTCTTTATAATATTAGTATAGATAAAAGCCCACTACATAACTAAGATCCCGCCGAAACTCCCCAGTTTGAAGTTGTTCTTTCGATTTATTATGAGGCATATATGACGGTACACTTACTATACGCGAAAGAGTCGGATTCTTAATTACATTAAAAAAAATTTATTTCTTTAAAAAATATCGCAGTTGTATTGTTCCAAATGATGCATTGTTACCGCAGTTCTATAGATTTTACACCATTGTGAAATTGTAATTGTGCTCGTGAGAATTTATATTTCCATTGTTGTTATTCATTTGTTTTTTTATACACTCGATATAATGAACCTGGAGACTTAAGACGCCTTATATTGCTATTGTAAGTACAATGAGGGCATTGCTCTGAGGTACTCTTCGACCCTGTATTGCCGTTGTGGCGGCTCGCATCCATACTCTACATTCAAGCCGAATCGCGAAAACACTTGACTTTACTGTGGAATTGTGGAATACGCTAGGGTTATGGAGTAGGCTACCTGCCACAGTAGTGGTCTGCCAGAGTTATGACATGAGACTCTTTAATGAGCTAAGAAATACTCTCCAAATTTGGAAACAAACGGTAAAACTCTGTATTAGTTTTACCATAGTTACCCACAGGCGATGTGAACCATTTACTATCGATTTTACCATCTATCTGCCCGTTTGTTCACCACAAAGTTAGATTTATTACACTTTTTTATCCACTTATGTTTTAGTTTGCTGTTTTTTTTTTAATATTACGACGGTAGCAAATAAGCATGCGGGCCGCCTGATGTAAAGCGGTCACCGCAGCCTATGGACGCTTGTAACATCAGAAGTGTCACACGCGCGTTGCCGACCCTTAAAAATCATAGGAGGCAAACGAACAGGCGTTTCACCTGATGTTAAGTGATCACCACCGTCCATAGACACTTGCAACATCAGGAGAGTCGCAAGTGCGTTGCCAGCCTGTGTATTGGGAGGGGGAAGGAAAAGGGGAAGGGAGGTGGGCCTCCGGCGCTCTCGCTGATCGAACGCAACGCAACCATGCAAGCACTGTTATTTCACGTCGGTTTTCTGTGAGAGGGTGTTACTACCCCGAGCGAGCCGACCCATTCGTGCTGCAACCCGTAATAGTGGCTCTACCACCTGTGTAAGCATATCACTTCAAAACACCTGCACGTATGTGGCTAATTCGATTTTTGTTGTGTGTCTAAATGTCAGGACAAGGTTTGTATGAACGAAAATGTATGAAAATTTGTACGGAAAAGTAAAATAATGTCAAATAATCTCCATATAACGAAGTGAGTTAGAGAGAAGGCAGGAAAAAGATTTTCAAAAATATTGACAGATCGATGTTTAGTTGCCATTTTATCTCATTACACTCGTCGTACTCTGAAGAGAAGGTTTTAATTTTTTATAGATACTAGCTGACCCGTGCCCATATTTCGTTGGGAGGTAAACATTTATAAAAAACTACTTTTTGTGACTTAAATATAAAAGTTAGACATATGCTGTCGCAACCTTTTTCTGGTCATTATCAAGCTCTAGAACTTTTCTCTGGAATTGAATCATATATATTCATCGTTAAGGCGGCGTTCGTAAGAAGCGCTTTCGTTCGACCATTTTTTCTCCGACTTACTTCGCAAATCCGACTACCACAAAAAAGTTTTTTTAATATTCCGGGTTAATATATAGCATATGACACAAATAACGTGGCTTTCTATTGGTAAAATAATTTTCAAAATCGGTTTAGTACTTCCTGAGATTACCGCCTACAACATCACAAACTCATAAACTTTACCGCTTTATAATATTAGTATAGAAGTATAGATTATATTGTAATATATATTTTACACGTGGATTGAGTTGTTTTTAGTTATATTAAATCTGTGTGGTAAAAGTGTTGTTCTTCCGTTGACGGTTGTTCGAAACGCAGGCAGATGTTTGTTTGGTCCGCTAAGGTCATTGTACCGTCGTCGTATCTCCAACATATGTTTGTCGCTTTGGAACGCAGTCCGTCCGTCCGCGACCGTACAACAATATAACTGTTTATTTCGGGGGGTTTTTAACCCCAACCTACCAACACGGTTCTTATCTTGAAACATACACGTGTCTTTGTTCGACATATTATCTGTTTTTTCTTTAACCTCTCAGGTGATTTTTTAACACCCAGGTCTCGAAATGGCTGATCACGCTTTTAAATATCTAGATAGTTTATTGAAATTGTAATTTTACATTACTTCATTTATTATTATTCAAGTTTGTCAGATTTTGTAATAAATACCATATTTTTTTTAACTCATAGTACCAACTGTCTGTTGACCTAGCCTTATGAGGTCCACATTCGTCTCTATGGAGCTTAAACCTATTCCGTGTTATTACAAAAAAGTTAAATACGTATTAAATACTTTGTTTAAAAAAGTTTCCTAATAAATGCACCGCGCTCGCCCGTGGCAAGTTCGCGTTATCCTTTTTCACAAGTCTAACCTAACGTAATCAAAGCGAGATAAAAAAGCAAGATGGCGAACATTCAGCGACCGCGGTGCATTTAATATGATACCTTTTTAAAGCCAGGGTTCAATACGTATTTAGCTTCTTTGTAATAACACCGTTATGGTTTGGACAAACAAGGGGTTAATAATTAATTCTTTATTTGTACCGTGAAAATATAATCTAAGATTTATGAAATTAAGTTAAATTAATTTGGTTTTTATTATATTGCTGAATTTTGACAGAACTCATTATATAGTTAGTTGGGTTTATATCATTTACGAAATTCTAGGTGAACAAAAGGCACACAAGAAAAGCGAGTTAATAAAAACGTGTTAAAAATGGAAATAGACAGCAATCGACACGAATTCGTTTCTAGTTTTCTAATTTTACCAACGTTGTATATTATAAAAGTAATATATTTTTAAATGAGGTATTTACGATTTGGAACTATTATTATATCTTATGTAAAGACTTTCACTTGTCGTTAACTCGCCCAATAACGTTATACAAGCGAGCTGTATGATAAACTGTAAATAAAAGTGTACCAAAATATAAGTAGTGTAAGTCCTGGTGGCTCAGTGGTTTGACCGGTGGAATATCTAACCAATGTCCCCACACGTTCGAACCCCGGCATGTACCAAAGAATGTTTCGGAATTCGCGAATATTTGCTAATTCTAATTAGTAACACATTGTGAGGGAATTAGAACATAAGATATGTTCTTGTATTACTACTGTATGTGCGTAAATATAGAATTGTAGATTTATCAGAGTTTGAAATTACTAATAAGTCGTGGGCTGGCGTGATGATTATGCCCAAACCTTTCTTCGGTACTCTACTTGCCTTAAGCCCTGCTGTGTGTTTTTACAGGGAACAAAATATATACTGTTAACGCTAAATATGTAATTAGTACGATTTATAAATATGACCTAGTATTTAGTATATTTGTATAATCATTATCATTACATAGTATAAAACAAAGTCCCATACCGCGTATGTCGGTCTGTTCGCGATAAACTCAAAAACTACTGAACAAATTTTCATGCGGTTTTCATTTTTGTGGACAAGGACGTCTGTCGGGTCCGCTAGTAAAAACATATGACACTGTTTGACCTAAAACACATGTTTGATTGTTCATAATTTCGTGGTACTGAATGTAACAATTTTACAGGTATTTAATTGTTTGATCGTTTGTGTTCGTCCCTGTCAAGAGACCCTGATCGCATTTAGCGACGGACCTTCGATTGGTTCATATAAAAATAGTATCAAGGGACGCTAATCCCGGTGTATACTAAAGGGTTAAGGGACTGTAGACCGAGGCTAAATATATAATCAAATTCTATAGAATTTTCAGTCTCTGTGCCTTGCTTTTGTGAGTTCAGAGTACCAGGCCTATAGCAGTGCTCAACCACTGCTGTAAGTATCTGACGTGACTTCAAGAGGCGCTAAGGTAGCTGAGCAATTGTTTTTCAACAAGACATTGTACTCGGTAACCTATATACAAAATCTGGTTGCAACCCTATATTCCTGTTCCCTGATCTCGGTTTTTTACCAAATCACTTTTTTCCCTCGACTGAGTATTATATAATTCGAATCGTTATATTCCTATTATAGTTATTTATACTAAATACATTTGATTGCTTAAGTAAGTGCCTATTTGTGGTATTTCAATTTTAAATCCTATCCAGAAACCTTCCATCCTTTTTCCTTACCTGGACGATATTGTTATATTATCAAACGTACCGGTGGTAACATTATCCCCGAATCAGCGTTCGGCGGCCTCACGAGGCTGCAGTCCGTTGACGAAAGCGCTCTCTTGTGGTCAGGTACTAGGGCCTCCGCGCCCGGTCCTCAAACCGTCGGGTCGTCGAGCCGTGGGGGAATCGGTGCGGGCATATACAACGACAATTAGCCGCTGCTTGCTCCTGCGCACGCTTAGGTACGTAATTTTAATGAAATTTCATTTTTTTTAAATTCGTTTTTATTGGTCTATGATCACATCGTACCTTTAACCAAAAAAAGAAGTAACTTAAGAGTTAAATTTTCTGGGTAAATGCGTTTGAAATTTTACCATGTTTATACGTTCTACTTTAATTTATCTTAAAAATAAATGAAAAGCCTGGTAAATTCTAAAAGTAGGGATAAGTAGTGTAATATATTGCTATTTGGTCGTTGTAGAAAATATTGTCAACATAAATACATTTAAATAAACATTTTAAGTTCGTAGTTAATTCAGTTTTTTTTATATGTTATTAAATAATTTCAATGCAGACGGAGTAACAAACAGCATAATGTACTACATTATTTAGTACATAACTAAATTAAGTCGCAATGTTACCGAAAAAACTACGTACTTTTTTTCAATAAAATTGCTATTAGCACGCCATCGCAATCCAGTTAGAATAAATTGAACAAATACTCTCTCTTCAATAATATCGAAAGACAGAATCCAACAATGATTACATACGAAATGTGACCCATATTTTCCTGTACCACAGTCACCTATGGAATGTTAAAGATGAGTGGCCTTTATCGTATTTACCTTATAACGTTCTTTTGGAGGTCATTGTGGTGACACTGTTGGGTGTTTATTATTAGTTATTATTTGAATGAGTATCATACGATATTATG
Organism: Antheraea yamamai; assembly: GCA_036509395.1. Lineage (NCBI taxonomy): Eukaryota > Metazoa > Arthropoda > Insecta > Lepidoptera > Saturniidae > Antheraea > Antheraea yamamai. The sequence goes on from AP028452.1 coordinate 3,375,676, forward strand.
GATTGATTTGTACAGTGGTTATTAATTTACCATCATTCATGGTCTGTCTGACGAAAAACTTACCGATCTGTCGGTTAAAGAATATATGAACGATTGTGATGTTTGGAATTATATAAAACACTACATATTATAAAAATCACTACGTATTATAAAAAAAAGTCCTCTGCCAAGTCTTTTTTTATTGTAGCACGACAAAGTGACTTCACTATGCCTGATGGTAAGCATAGTACAATCTAAAAACAATGGCAACCACCGAGAGGCAAACTATCCATCGCCGGTCACCGCTGTCATCCCGGCCTGCGTAAATGTCTCTTCACGTTACGCTTGAAGGACCCCATGTCTTGTCTGTCTGTTCGCGATAAACTCATAAACCACTGATCGGATTTTCATGCGGTCTTCAGCAGTAGATAAAGTGGTTCATGGGTAAGGTTAAGGTATATAATTTGCCACGATAGTTTTTTTATTATCAAGGCGGGACAACGTCCGCCGGGCCCATTAGTGTATAATAAGAAGTTAAACCAGACCGAGTTTCTTACCGGTTCTTTTCGATGACTTCATAAACGTCTTCTCAGAGCCTACGTTTCTCTATATTTTCTCACCCTTATCCCTAATCACCTAAGTAGGCTTACTTTCATGATACTTGAGTTATATGATAAACGAGTGCACCTAATATAGAGGTTACGCAATACTCTATATTTATTATATCATTTTGTTACTCTATATTTGCTGCAAGCCACACCACTTGTAATGCCATAGATATAATAGTAGAAACGGGATTGGGGGACGTTGTCCCGCCCTGATAATAAAATAAAAATTCTAGAATCAGACCGCAGCGCCACCTACCGGGTCCAATTGTGAATCAAAAGCATTCTTGAATCCGCCTGAATACATACAAAAAATTTCGGCAGAACATTTTATTCTTCTCCACTCTCCCCTGTCAGATGTCATCTCAGTATTCACACCTTTTATACACATACCATTTGTAATGTATCCGCTAATTCTGTTCCTTTTCCAGTCATTGCCCCTACATGCCAACTTGCAAACCGATTTCGTTTCTTATCGTGATATTCTTACCTTATCCTAGCCCACTTTTCATATTTATCGTGTTGTGAAGTCAGATTATATTAAATTATTTTTGATTTTGAAAATTAAAAGCTTCGACATGTCGTCGAGTTGTTGATTTGGATGATATGTGGTGTTCAGGTGCCGATTCACCCTCCGCTCGCGCTATAAGCCCCCGATAATGTTGAGAGCGGGCGCGAGGCACCCGGATGCTGACGAGTGTCCGTCGCCGGCCGCGTCGACGTCACGTACGCCGGAAGTCGGTGACGCGGACGCGGCGCATCTATACGCTACGCTCAACGAGTACCTGCTTATGGAGCACAAGTTCCAGCCTAAACTGCGCTTGCCCGCTGAATCTGAAGTGAGATATATCACTATTTGATACTTCCTCTCATTCTAATATTTCTATTTCTTATCTCTTCTCCTATTTACTTTCATGATATCTGAGTAAGATGATAAACGAGTGTAGCTAATATAGTGGTTATGCAATACTTTATATTTATTGTATCATTTTGTTATTCTATATTTACTGCAAGCCACACTACTTGTAACGTGATAGATATAATAGTACAAATGGGCTTGGGGGACGTTATCCCGCCCTGATAATAAAAAAAAATCCTAGCATCAGACCCTAGCGCCACCTACTGGGTCCAATTGAGAATCAAAAACATTCTTGAATCCGCCTGAATACACACAAAAAAAAAGTCATAATCTGTCCACCTGTTTAGGAGTAGTTCAGTCACATACACACGGACAGAAGAATTTAATGTATATACTCTATACTTAATATTATAAAGCTGGTGTGTTTGTTTGCTTGAACGCGCTAATCTCAGAACTACTGTTCCGATTTGTTAAAATTCTTTCAGTGTTAGATTGCTCATTTATCGAGGAAGGCTATAGGTTATATGCAATCTAAGTCCAATAGGAGCGGAGCACCAATGAAGAATGTTTCAAAATCGGGGTTAACGTATGGATTATTTTAAAATATTTTCACCTTCTACGTAAACAAAGTCGCGAGTTAAAGTTAACGTTAGCCTAAAGTAAATAATCCACGGGGACGAAGTCGCGGGCATCAAAACTTAACTGAAAATTCAAATTGGTGCAATTGAAATAACATTAGGAACACCCATGCCCGGTTTCCGGTACTCTTTTAAACTACCAATAGTTATTATCTCGATAAAGTTATCCGTAAGATAATCTGTCAATTGGCCCTTTGAGTTTAACTGACTTTTATCGTATGATTGTGTGTTCAGGAACGCAATTTGACTAGTTATCGGACCGATAACGCTATTGAACAGATAAACTACAGTCAAAGTAACTCGTAAACCGGGCATCGGTCTCATGTTTGTCGAATAAATATAATTTTAAAGTGTAGTAATAATTTCAATATAGTGAATTATAGTTTCAGGTATAGACAAATCAATCATCAAAACATATTAGTAATTTCATAACCTTATTTCACGATCGATGATAGTTCGTAGTTAAACTCGAAATATAATATTCAAATATTCTTTGGACGTGTGTTAGCGTAATATTACAAAACATTGAAGCGCCGAACATAGAGTATGGAGCGCAGTTGGTTCAGTCGCTAAATTATAAAATCGACAGTTACAATCTCATTATAAATAAAGAATAGTGCGTGTATCAGTCTGTAGTGACTGTCAATTAAGTGCACCTGCCGGTACAAATCTTGTATAGGCGTTTGGTGGGAAATTAGAAATAATCTTCTCTGACAGCTGTACTGTAATATCATATAAGTGTAATATCAAAAGGTAAAATATATAAAGATTAATAAAAAAAATTAACAAAAAATTAAACACTTCAAAAACATTAAGTATTTATTTAGCTAGTCATACATCTCCGGTAGATTTATCACAGTGACTATATTTTTCCTGGTGTATCTTCGAGATGTAAGGTGCAATGCTAATGAAATTAAAATGGGACCTCATTAAAGATATCCCATCAAAAATTAAAAAAAAAATGCAAATAGGTTCATAAATGACTAATTTCTGAGGTGATAAAGAATAAAAAATTTACAACCTCCTCTTTTGATGTCGGTTAAAAATGTATATTACTGCATATTTAAATGAAGTATCTGAATTCCTTTTGTCGCTCAAACAACTATTACACGTCCAGTATACATGGTTGTCTGTTTAGCAACTAATTCATTAGCATATTAGCAAGGTTACGACTGTTTGAAAATGATTTCCATTGTACATACAGGTGCTATATGCTTGTACAGAATTAGAATACGGAATTACATGTGTTGTTACACTGTGATAGAATTTTATGATAAACAATAAAATTGAAAGTTTAACATGTTTTAACAAGCTTTGAATTTAAAAAAATTGTAATAAAAGTTGTGTGTAGTTCATACGCGATAGAAGTGAAACTTAGTATTCTGATTCATTTGTAAGAGAACTAACTGACCTGTGGTCATTTCGTTGGGCGGTAAACATTTATAAAAAAACTACTTTTTGTGACTTAAATATAAAAGTTAGACATATGCTGTCGTTGACTTTTTTCTAGGCATTATCAAGCTCTACAACTTTTCTCTTGAATTCAATCATATATCTCTCATCGTTAAGGCAGCGTTCGTAAGAAACGTTTTCGTTCGACCGTTTCTTCTCCGACTTACTTTGCAAATACGACTACCACAAAAAAGTCTTTTCATTTTTCGGGTCAATATATAACCTATAACACTCACAAATAACGTGGCTTTCTATCGGCAAAAGAATTTTCAAAATCGGTTTAGTAATTCCCGACATTACCCCCTACAACCTCACGAACTTTACCTCTTTATAATATTAGTATAATAAATGATCGGATTTTTACGCGGTCTTTTCATCAGTAGATAAACTGATTCATGGGGAAGGTTTAGGTATATAGTTTTTCAAGGCTTTTTTTAATCATCACGGCGGGATAACGTCCGTCGGGTCCGTTAGTATAGAATAATTCAATTCGATTCATAAAAGTATGCAATTTTTCATCAATTCTTTCTTATGACGTTATCAGGTAAAATTATTACAACCAATTATTTGTTTGTGTTCCACGGAAGCCATGTAAGTGTTGTAATTTTACAGAACGGTGAGGTGACAACGGGCGCTCGTGACGGAGCGGCTCACGTTCTGCGATGCCTAAAAGTGTGGTTCGATTTGCCGGCTGATGTACTCATCGATGCCATCAACCTATTCGACAGGTGAGCCCTCTGTCTATATTTTTTTAATAAATAGTAAGAAACGAGGCTACGGGGCAGGGGAAAGAATCGAGCGTCCTAACAGTCCATGAATCCCAATGGACGTTCAAATCGGTGGTGATCCTGCAAACGTAAGGCAGAAAGGCTGGCAACACTTGCGACTCCCCTGGTGTTGCTTAGTGTCTATGGACGGCGGTGATCACTTAACATCTGGTGACACGCGTGTTGGTTTGCCTCCTATGATATAAAATAAACACACGCTGTAATGGCGATATCCAGACACAGCAAGACCTGTGTTACTATACCGATGTGACCGATGACACAATTACTAGGTTCATCCATCGGGATGCTCTTTTATGAGACATTGTGGATTATAATTTTAAAATGGTCATATAATGATATGGTAATTATAAGTTAAATGATTCCTCTCATCATCAGGTTCCTGACTAAGATGAAGGTGCGTCCGTGCCACGTTCCATGCATCACTGTGTCCTGCATGAACATTGCTATAGAGGAGTATGCATCGAGGACAAACACCAAGCGGACCATCTCTATTGAAGAACTCGGTGAGTGTTTTTTTAAATCTGTATATTGGCAGATGTCGTTCTATGCTCAGTGGCTTCATCACATCACCGTTTGTTTAGTTCAAATTGCGCTATTAAATTACACTGCCTAATTTTTTGACGGTCTCTTTAAGGAATACATTGTCATATGTGTTAAGTATTTTAAGTCTATTGAGTAAGAAAAAAAAAATTCCAACATCAGGCGGCTGCAGTTCTTGGAAACTATATGGAAGTCCTTGAAAATCTATTAGGGCCCATGAGCGTATTGTTAGACAATTCCACCTACCCAATGGATAGATGATGGGCAAAGTCGGGACACACACAAAAACCACGGGGTCCACGGTTTTATAGTTTTGTTCTAATTATCGTCAGTAACAGCACTTAAATACATTGTTGAGTAAAATAATAACAACGGTTGCTCATATTTAAAACTATTTTTAACGTAACTAATAAAATAAAGGAAAGCGGAGAAACAAAGTTGCCGACCAGGAGTCTGCAGATAGAGATGTAGCAATTTGCGAGGAGGTTGGTTTTTTTTTATTGTAGCACAGCAAAATGACTGCACTATGCCTGATGGTAAGCACAGTACAATCCAAAAACAATGGCGACCACCGAGTGACACTATCCATCGCCGGTCGCCGCTGTCTCATGCCGGCCTGTGAAAAGCTGGATATGCACAGGCTGATCCCGAAACGCGACCCGCAGAAGCGAATCACTATGACGGGCCTTTTCGCCATATACATGGTGGTTGCGACCCAGTCGGGCTGTAGAGCCCTACCACCCCGCTTTCGCCATTGCCTCGTTCGTTATTCAGCAGGGTGCACCACGTGCAGGTCGTGTTGGTTTGGGCGTCTCAAGTCTTATGATGTTATTCGACACCCCTTACACTCCAAAAATTGGTCCAAAAGGTTGAGGAGGGTTGGAGATTGAAACAATAATATCAACATATTATCATCATTATCCTGTAAGAGACCCACTGCAGGGCCATAGGCATGAAGGAATGAAAGATGGTATGGGCATAATCACCCACAACCGCCCACCACGTATTGCAGATTTCAAACTATGAGAAATAGACAGTTATATATTGTTCTCACATGTAGTAATACTACATTTCTCAAGTTCAGGTTTCCTCATGATGTTTACCTTCACCGTTAGCCGATACTGTTACCGGTTTAAATTAGTAAATGTATACTAATTCCGAAAAATTCACTGGTACACGCCGGGGTTTGAACGTGTGGACATCGGTTTGATATTCCACCGTTCGTACCAGGTTTGATATTCCACCGTTCGTACCACTAGACCACCACGACTTCAGCGACAGTAATATGCGAATACCTAATTACGTGGGCCCATTTAGAACTGTATGTGCATGCGTTTCCTTTTATGCATTACTTTTATTTAACAATATGATGTTATATCTGTGTATCTAATAGATATCAGTCCGATGTGACATCAAAGGTCATGTCGAATACATTAATAGAATGTAGATCAGTAATAATGATTTGTTTGTATGTCTGTGTTCAGTGTCGATATCGCAGTCGGCGTGCACCGGCGGTGACGTGTCCCGCATGTCGCGCATCGTCGTAGACAAACTAGGGCTCGCGCGCGGCGCGCACTCCGTCACGCCGCTGCAGTGGCTCCGGCTGCTACGGACGCTGCTGCACCAACACGCCGCGCCGGGCCTGCTCGCCCAGGTACCGCACGCACGCACTCCCTCCTCACTCACCTCGCTGCCCCTCACTCAGCTCACTGCCCCTCACTCAGTTCACTGCCCCTCACTCAGCTCACTGCCCCTCACTCAGCACACTGCCCCTCACTCAGATCACTGCCCCTCACTCAGCACACTGCCCCTCACTCAGCTCACTGCCCCTCACTCACCTCACTGCCCCTCACTCACCTCACTGCCCCTCCGCTGACTCCCCTCGCCTCGCCCACTCCCTCGAAGATGGTAGAGCTACGCTGAAGCTATCAATTGCTTCAGCATGAATGGGTTTGCTCGCTCGGGGTACTACCACCCGACACACAGAAACACCGACGTGAAATAACAGTGCACGCATTGTTGCGTTTCGTTCCGTCAGTGAGAGCGCCGGAGGCCCACGTTCCCTCCTCTTCCCCCGTCCCCTCCCCCCCGTACTCCCCATCTCCCTCAAGACAGGTTGGCAACGCACTTGCGACTCCACTGGAGTTGCAAGTGTCTGTGGACGATGACGATCACTTAACATCAGATGACCCACCTGTCCGTTTGCCACCTATGATATAAAAAAAAATCCCTAACCCTTCACTAACTCCCCTCGTCTCACTCACCGCACTACCCCCGCTCACTCCCCCTCCCCTAATTTTTTTTATTTTTTTTTTACCTTATCTACTTATTTACCCTATTTAATTGCTGTGATATGTGTTTCTTACATTTGGCACGCGATGTGGCAACCTGAACTGACGTGACAACCCTAAACTAAATGTCATTTGCGTTACTTTTTTTTTATACTCGACGTACAGATAGAATCAAATAATTACATCTATACTAATATTATAAAGCTAGAAGGTTTGTTTGTTTGGTTGAACGCGCTACAGGAACTACTGGCTTGAAAAATTCTTTCAGTGTTACATAGCTAATTTATCGAGGAAGGATATATATCATCACGCTAAGACCAATAGGAGCGGATCACCAATGAAGAATGTTTCAAAAATTTTTTTTTTTAATTCCTTTCAAGAGCTTCCGCTGCGTATTAGCGTTAGCCTAAAGTAATTGTTCCACGCGGACTAAGTCGCGGGCAGAAGCTAGTATCTTATAATGCTGTTGGTCGCAGCCTGCTTGAATATTTATGTATCTCACAAATGAATACTAGGATAGACATTTCTGGAAGGCTAACGTAATTATTCGAAAGATTCGACAAGATTCGGGGTCTCGGTTATTCTTTGGTATCGTTTGTGGTTCCCACGATCGATGATTCATCCATTGGGTTTTTTTGTAACAACGAACTCGTGTATAGGGTGTGACGCAGTTATAAATTTACTAAAATTTTGTGTATTTCACAGGAAAGCGAGCTGGTTAATTTGCTGGAGATAGTGGCTTGCGATTCGGGCTGTGCGAACGCTCGAGCCAGTGAACTAGCTCTAGTGCTGCTCTTCCACAAACTCGGTAACTGTTCTTTCACTACATATCTATACATATAATAAGAATGTATATCTAACGTGTCTGTATTTTAAAGATTCTTGTAAAAAGAATTGTTGCAGCCAATCTATACTCTATACTAATATTATAAAGAGGCAAAGTTTGTGAGTCTGTGACATTGTAGGGGGTAATCTCAGGAACTACTGGTCCGATTTGAATAATTCTTTCAGTGTTATTATAGGTCATTTATCGAGACAGGTTATAGACTATATATCACCACGCTAAGACCAGCAGGAGCGGAGCACCAATGAAGAACGTTTCAAAATCGGGGTATTTTTCCCTCTTGAGAGCTTCCGTTGCGTGTTAGCGTTATCTCAAAGTAATTATTCCACGCGAACGAAGCTAGTGATATATCTATAAAGCTATAGATACGTCATAAGCGCTTCGACAGCGCCTTGTTAATAAAACTTGGCTAGCTAGCTTATTTTTAACGGCTGCCCCGTCGATCCGCCCAGTATCTGAGCAACATATGACTATTTCTTTTTCACCACCGATATTGGGAATATGCCATCTTACTTCTACTTTATATCTAAAACTAGCGGGCCCGGCAGACGTTCTCCCGCCCTTATTATAAAAAAATCCTGGACAAATTATGTACCAAAGCGTTCCTCGTGGATCACTTTATCCATTGGAGAAAACCGCATAAAGAACCGTTCAGTAGTTTTTGAGTTTATCGCGAACAGACAGACAGACAGACGCGGTAGGGGACTTTGTTTTATACTATGTAATGATAGTGTGTCGTTACAATATTACTTTACGTATGTGTGCGTTATCGTGCCGTTTGTTTTGTCAAAATATCATGTCGGTAACGTGTCTACAGCTTTTTAGTTATCATCGATAACACGTCAAAAATATCTGAACGTACACTACTAAAGCTGTTTTTGAAATTAACTTTTGGCGAAATTGCAAATGCAATTAAATAAACGTGTCGTTCAATACAATTTTAGTCGTTAATTTTTTTTTTTTTTTTTTTTTCTATTGCAATCTGTCCAGGAGACATTCAACAATAATTAGGTAGTGATGGATGGAATGTGAGGTACAAGTCCAGTGACATGTCCTCTTAGTAATTTAAAATCTAAAGTAGATCTTGAGGGACTTTTCTTTAGTCTCCTCATGCTTGGAACTGTTTTGTCCATAAGGTGGTGTGCCAACATGTTTGGATGCAGCTGCAGTCTATCTTTGTATGTTTTGGCTCTCTCCTTTATTCCCTCCTTTACTGTTTTTATATCGAGCTCTCGATGAAGTCTATCATTAGTGATATACCATGGTGCTAAGATTTTGCATTTTCCTAAGATTTCCAGTTTTTATATACCGTGAATGAAAGTTCAAATTTTGCCATCTATGAGACTTTTAGTTTTTTTTTATCATGTTCAGATTTTTTTTTATATATCATAAGCGGCAAACGGACATGTGGGTCACCTGATGTTAAGTGATCACCACCGTCCATAGACACTTGCAACAACAGAAGAGTCGCAAGTGCGTTGCCAACCAATCTTGGGGGAGAGTGGGAGAAAGGGAATATGAATATGATCGAAGGAAACGCAACAATGCAAGCACTGTTACCTCACGTCGGTGTGTCTGTGTGTCGGGTGGTGGTACTCCGGACGAGCCGACACATTCATGCTGAAACCAGTTATAGCTTCAGCGTGGCTCTACCACTTACAGAAGTTGTACAACGTCAGTTTGTCAGTTTTTGTACAACGAGTATGAAGTTAAAGTTTTGCCGTTCATAAGGTTTTTATAGTTTGGAGATGTTGAAAAATTATGTAACATATTGGGAACGGCGAAAAAATTGCATTCAGCTCATTTTGTAATGTAACGACACACGAATACATTGTCTTTATATATATCGACAGAGAAACAACTGGTGGAGTGGTCGGAAAAGGGTATGAGCATTCCTGAGAGCGTTTACTATCTGTACGACTTCGCGAGACAACTGCAGATCCACTGTCAAGTGAGTTATGTTATCTTATTAATTATAATTAATTCTTTAAAAAATTTTGCTTGGGAAACGGTCTCAAAATGAAATATATGTTCGTGGCCTATTTGGACCAGATATAGATGGAAGATATCCGTTCGAAGAATCATATAGATGTAGCGGTAAATGTTTGTTGTTTTTTGGAATCGATTCTCTCGTAATTTCAATGAAGTGATTGGTTGTTAGTGATTTCGTTGACGTAGATGTGAATTTCTATAATATGCATGAGTTTTTTGTGGAGGAAAACATCGCAAAGAAACTCTGGACTTGGTAGGACTTTTTCTAAGCTGAACTGGGTGACTATCGGACTCGAGTGGAAAGTCTATCGCCGAGTACTTTTAAGGATGTTCCGGCAGTTACACGTGAGAGTCAGTCTCTCTGAGTTTAACATCTGAAGGCCACATAGTCATTTAATGTCATGTACAATTGTGTGCCAAATGCTAAACAGAACCTACAAAATATTGATAAAACTAAATGAAATTTCCGAATTTAATACAATTTGTGATGTAAAAATTTATATATACTAAATTTCATTTGTGTCTCTCATACAGTTTGATTAAATTCATTTAGATATACCATAGAGTATCAGTAATTCGGCACCGTACGGTCACCCTAGGCCTACCTTCGTTCCGTGCTTGGGGACCGATATCAGTATAACCTACAAGAATTCTATATATACAGTTTTTTTTTATATATTCTAATAATAAATTGCCGGATTAGTGACTAGTGTCTATGGCAGGGATTCCTAAACTTTAAAGATAACAGAACACCAACCAAAACACGTTTTATTTTATGGAACCCCGTATTATCGAATGGTTACAAATCAACACTGGAATTTATATAAGAACATTTTTTTTTTTTCTAAGAAATGTGTCATATAATTGATACACGTTAACTTAAATTTTTTAAGAGAGACATGAAGTTGGTTTACTGTTTTTGGACCTGTATTTGTTTATTGTGTAAATGTAAATTTGGCGGAAGGAACCCTGATGACTATTCTACGGAACCCGGCTTGGGAATCCCTGGTCTATGGCTTTCGTTCCTAAAGTGGTTCATGGGTGACCGAATGGGGGTCTACGTTGGTTTGACAAAAAAAATGGCGGCTCACAGTTTTTAAGGGGGGGGGGGGGGGTCCACGAAAATGTATCTGTTTTCGATAGTGAAGAACTAAAATGTTGGCTTGACTTCACCTATCAATCTGTAGGCCGATCTTATTTAAAAAGCTCAGCGACTGTTACCTTATTCAGTACAACGTGTCGAAAATCACTAATTTGTGGTTAGAACTCAGCTGTAATGTCAATTGCCATAGTTAGATTTTAATCTTTACATTTCTTGTCGTATTTTGGGAATATTGTAGATACATAGTTGCTGGGGGTCCACCAGAACCAGTAACATTATGAAAGTGGTCTATGAGTCCGGTGGTCTAAAGTGGAAAGTGGTCTAAAAGTCCGGGAACCTCTGGTCTATCGTGTAGACGGTGTCTGTGTAGATTTGATGAAACATAAGTTAATGGAATGTGTGTTTGTTTGTTTGCAGATGTCGGACAGTGCGTTGGGAGCGACGCGAGCGCGGGTTCGTCGAGTGGAATCACAGTACGAGGCTCGCAGCGCTCAGCCGCAGCGACAACGTCTCGTCTGGAGACTCTCCGAGCGCACGCTCAAGGTATATACAAAGAAAGATGTATCCATTCAGCACATACAACACATTTACAGGTATACCGGGTGAATGTTTAGACAGTAGCAATACTTATGTAGGACACTCCACACTCGATTCTAGTTCTTAATCAATTAAAAAAATACGTGCTCAATATTTGACCTAATTATCTAGAAACATACAAAAATTATACACAATCTTCTAAGCGTCTATGTTAAAGCATAGTGTCAATGACCGTCGGGTGAAAGGAAAATGAATAGAAAGTGAAGCCAAACAACTAACAAAGGATAATTTTTCGAAGTTTGAACAAACAAAAGGGCTTATTCCCCGTTTTATTATCGAAAGTTATTAACTCCACGCCTCTACTCGCAGGTTTTATCACCAGTCATTCAACCTAGGTTTATTTAAGTTATCCATACTTTGGAAATACTTAGAACAAACTTTACCTTAAAATTATCTTTGTTGTTTATTAGTATTTGTTTTAATATTACTATTTTATGTGTTCAAAGTGACCATAAACTGTGATATCCTATACAGTAGTATAGGATAGTTAACGAGTGTCTAACCTTTCACCTGGTATACATAAAAAAATCACTCGCGTATCACCCACATACACACCTACAGAAGAATTATATACCGATGACTGGTTGAACACTCGCAATATTCAAGAACATGCCACTTCATGGTCTCGTTAACCATATAAAATAATAATATCAAAACAAATACTAATAAACAACAAAGAGAAAAAAAAAACTAAGGTTTAGTTAAAGTTTGTTATAAGACTTTCAAAAGTGTGGATAGCGGATTACTATATCAGCTACTAAAGATGACGTCACGCATACCTATTTTATAATAGCCACCTAAACGTCGCTCCGATATATATATATAAAAATATTCAATACTAACCGTGCTCTCGACTCTGCGTTGAAACTAATGTAAAAAAAGGAACTGACTAATAAAATCATCTGAATGTATTAAGTCCATTCTCTCGTACTTAAGTCGCGTCGTCATTAACGTTACAATAACTTTTGATAGAGTCGACCGATTTTAATGAAATCAAGACTAAATGTTACTCGTTTTATCGTGAACGCAATAGTTTAGCAGCGATACGTGTTGAAACGAATAGACAGTCATTTTTTTTTTAAATGATTAAAATGTTGTATTTTATTACTTACTAGTTTCTACCCGCTACTTCGTCCACGTGGAATAATTAACTTTGGGCTAACACTAACACGCAGCGGAAGATCTCAAAAGGAAAAAAGACTCATCTTTGAAACATTCTTCATTGGTGCTCCGCTCCTGTTGGTTTTAGCGTGATGATATACACCCTATAGCATTCCTCGATAAATTAGCTATCTAAGACTGAAAGAATATTTCAAATCGGTACAGTAGTTCCTGAGATTAGTGCGTTCAACCAAACAAACAAACCCACCAGCTTTAAAATATTATAGTATAGATTCCAACACACCTGCAACAATTTTTTCCACAAAAATCTAAAAAGTACAGACACGTTACATTCACCTTCTTTATTATTTTGTATAGAATACACTTTATGTTTGTATAGAATACACAATATTAAATGATTTTATAAGTTGATATATGATTTATTTGTTGTAGGTGCTCCGACCGACTGACCGTCTGACGTCATTACTGCCGACCATCGAGGAGCAGCACTTCGCGGTCGAGACTACGCCCAACAGAAACAGGTAACACAGGAAACCCTTATAATATTGATTATAAATGGGAATATTTGTTTGTTTTGGTACGCTTTCGTATTTAAACTATTCAGCGGGACGTTATAAAATTTTGCGTACACGTTGTTTATCGATACAGAAATTGTTGGACGAAAGACAGTTTTCATCCCGATAATAACGCTTCGATCAACAATAACTAGATATATCGGGTCTTGAAATGTGAGCTTTTATTGTTGTTTAGTTTGTTTGAAACACAGCCGATGTAAGCGCGTTTCACAATGCAAAAATAATACCCGATAAAGCAATTTAACTGCCGGAGTGTCTTACTTTCGCTAAATACATGTTGAATAAGTTTAAATAAAAAAAACTAACAAATAATGTCAAACTTTGAACAAAATTACCGATTTTAAACCTGTGGTACAAATGTTTGGCCAAGGCTCGCCAACCACGTACAATAACGGGAAAAAGTGCTTTATTCATTGCGTGTTAAGGTTGAATTCACATTAAATGTTGTTTATGTTGTCTTTTCATTTGTGAGGGGAGTAATTTATTGCTTTGCTCGTTTTATCGTAAGTATTAGATAATATTTTGAATATTTGTGACTTTATTACTAGGTGTCATGGTTGTAATTAGGTTGAGCTTAAAACTGTATTAAAACTTTTTTTCTCCCTTTCTTAGTAAACAAATAGCTACATAAGTATATATTTACGCGGACAGCAGTTTGCTTCGATTTTGTACGTGACCTTTTATCTAGTTATTGTTTGATCGAAGTAATAATGTATTCTTTCTGAGGAACAGATCGAATCTACATGGGTCATTCCATGTCAAATCGACAAATTTTTTACCTGACCCCCTTTGATTTTGCTGAAAATTTTCTATCTTTTTCTACCCCCCCGAAAGTTATTTTTCAGAATTTTTTCAAATTTTTTCCCGACTCAAAAAGTTATGAATTTTTGAAAAAAACCGCTCTTTTATTTTTAAATTGCCAGAACTTTTTCAAAAATTGACCGTTTGGGAACTTTTTTTTTCAAAATTTTTGTTTTTAAATGTAGTTTTCGAAAAAAAATATGAAAAAATTTTCAGAGTCCCAGATATATGAAATATTTTAGTTTTTTTGAAAAAACCCTAATTTTCTCAAAGTCCGACCGTTTTTTTTTTTTTTTTTTTGCTCTAAAAATACTTCAACTAATTCTGCAATGATCCCCGTTAATCAAAAATCATATTATTTAAATGAAATGTAGATGATATCTTTTTTACCGACAATCGATAGCTCTTAAATTATCACATTGTATCAACTGGAGGTAACTTTTAAACCCATTGTATTTTTGAAGTTCTCATATTTCAGTACCAAAAAAAAAACGTCCATAAGAGTAAAAAAATAACGTCAATGAGAGAAAAAAATTTTTTTTTTTTTTAAATAATTTCTTGGACGATAATCACTTGAAATTCTCCAATAAAATTTTATTTTTCAACTTTTGAGGTTTCACGAGGAAATAAAAAAAATTTCATAACAAAGTTATATAAAATCAGCAAAAATTCAACAAAAGTTTTTTTATAATCAAGAAAAAAAATTAGAAGCGACTGTCGTCACATCTTTTGATTAACGGGGATCATTGCAGAATTAGTTGAAGTATTTTTAGAGCAAAAAAAAAAAAAAAAACGGTCGGACTTTGAGAAAATTACAGTTTTTTCAAAAAAACTAAAATATTTCATATATCTGGGACTCTGAAAATTTTTTCATATTTTTTTTCGAAAACTACATTTAAAAACAAAAATTTTGAAAAAAAAAGTTCCCAAACGGTCAATTTTTGAAAAAGTTCTGGCAATTTAAAAATAAAAGAGCGGTTTTTTTCAAAAATTCATAACTTTTTTTGAGTCGGGAAAAAAAATTTGAAAAAATTCTGAAAAATAACTTTCGGGGGGTAGAAAAAGATAGAAAATTTTCAGCGAAATCAAAGGGGGTCAGGTAAAAAATTTGTCGATTTGACATGGAATGACCCACATATTAATCATTGAAGACACATAGTTTCGAATAAAAGTAACGCTCAGAACCGAACCATCCCTAAAAACTCACCAATGTGTACGTACGTGGTTATAGTTATGCGATAAATTTATGATTTTGCAAATTCGACCTTATCTGAACGATTTCAAGTTGTTTTTACAAGGACCCAAGCGACGCGAGATTGTTTGAAATGAGTGCATAATCTAAAATTATGCACTCATTTCTGTGTGCCGCCTGTGATACGTTAAGTGTGCGTCTTGGGTTTTTATATATCAATGGTATTAACACTTTCATCCCCCCTCGTGGCTCTTGTTGAAGTTTTTTTTACTTTTACACTTAATCTTGGGTCTCAAGTGCAATTGAAGGGAAAACACCTACAGGTGCTTGGTGACGACAGATCTTCAACTTGAGTATTGTAGGTGTAGCGAGCGTATAACTAGTCTACTATCCTAAGAAACAGGATAGTAGGCTAGTCCATTCAAACGCTCCACGAGCGATAAGAGGTAATTAACGAACAATGGGATAAAACACGCCCTTTTGAAATGGCCACACACGATGGCCAATCGCCGTGCTCAATGCGCCAGCGTCATAATCCGTTCACCAGCATAATTATTATTAACTATTATAATCTATTTAAGTTAATGCATTGTACCACCGCGCGCTCTTGAGAAATATGTCGTGGTACGCCAAAGTTGTGTTTTTACTTCCATACCCTCGAATTGAAATAAAATTCAAGTAAATAAAAAGTAGTGGTTAGAGGTTTAATCACCAACCCTAAGCCACTAAATAGGTATTTAGGCGAGCTTATAAACAGCAACATGCAGTACAACAGTGCAATTTATATCTAAGATATACATATATCAAGGTCCACACTGTGATTCTTCAGTATCAGAATACGAGCTCTGTGAAATTCTATTCAGAATTTTTCTTTTCAAACTCGGTACTTGGTCATCACTACTTTCCTCATTTTCAATAATACTTTTGTAGTGTCTGATGAACGTTTTGAAGTTTAAGAAGTATATTTCGATAAAAGTATGCTTCTCGACTAATTAAATGATCTGGGATAACCGCATCGAGGTCCCAGGTTTGTCGGGAAACTTGTCACCTAAAAGAACCATATATAAATTGTACAAAATAGAAGTTTGTTCAAAGAGCCTTCTTTTAAACTTTTAGTACAGATATTTTTATGGAAATAATTATGATTAAAAATACACTCTGGGCCTCCTTGCCTTTGTAAAATATATTTTTTTCATGCGAGCGACTAGTCTATTACTATTATCGCTATATTAAAAATTTGTCTATTTGTGTATGCTTGTGTACTCTTGTGTGCTCTTACAAGGGAAGTTAAGAAATAGTGTACCGTGTCTATACTAAACGTTTTGTGGAAGAGACACAGCCTATAGTACAAACGAAAATCGGCCGAGTGCCTTAAGCACTCTCCTTAGTAGTCCGGTGAAGCTGTTACGACCTTGCTAGATCAATAGCGAAGTCAGTTCGAAAAAAAAAAAACACAGCCAATAAGTTCTAGAACCGCTATTTTGACTATCCAGTCGAAAAAGTTATGACATTCGCCACTTGGAAACATAATTCTTTGTGATAAGTCAAAGATAAAATAAAACACAATAATATAAAATACATTGTTTATATTTCTGCTTGCTTACGTTACGGTCTGATTTGAGACTCATGAGAAACACAAACGAATCGCGCGTTTAACCGACGTGTTAATACGAGCGAATCCGCGAGCAAAAGCTAGCTATTAGATGTACAGATTAAAACATATCGTTCCGTTACTGTGTAAACAGATCCGGCAGCGAGAGCAGCGAAAGCGAAGACACATCGGACTGGCCGTGCAGCCCCGTCCTGCCCGTCTACTGCGACAACTGAACCCCGGTACCGACGGCACGTAGTATCAATCAATTAATCACCAAGCATCATCATCATCACAACACATCTCGACTCTTAGAAAAACAACATGAACACCAGCACGATCATCTCGAACGCTCTACGGAAGACTACGAGTTTGCTGGTATAAGAATGTCTATGGTACGGTCTCTATGGCTTCATGGGCCTTGTATAAAGGACTGTTCATAAAAATACGTTACGGATAATCTTACTGCTTTAGACTCCGCCCCACACTTTGTCGCGCTATGTTACGTTATAAATTTCGCCAGTCGCAGTAAACGACTCCCCTGTGATATTACGTCGCAGTAAGCGACCCCCCTGTAACATTACGCCGTAGTAAGCGAGCCCCCTGTGACATTACGCTGTAGTAAGCGACCCCCCTGTGACATTATGTCGCAGTAAGCAACCCCCCTGTGACATTACGCCGTAGTAAGCGACCCCTCTGTGACATTACATCGTACTAAGCGACCCCCTTGTGATATTACGTCGTAGTAAGCGACCCTCCTGTGACATTACCTCGCAGTAAACGACCCCCCTGACATTACGCCGTAGTAAGTGACCTCCCTGTCACGTTACATCATAGTAAGCGATGACATCACGCCGCAGTAAGTGCCCCCTTCCCCTGTGACATATCGTCGCAGTAAGTGACCCCCCCTGTGACGTAATATCGCAGTAAGTGACCCCCCCTGTGACGTAATATCGCAGTAAGTGACCCCCATCCCTCAGAACTTTTCATCGCAGTAAGTGGAACGCATTTAATGAACGGCCCCTTATGTAAATAGGACAATGACAACTTATAACGGTGTTGCCATATTAAATTAATAACGTATGAGGCAGCTAAATCTCGTCGGTGTTTTACATGTTTTGGGAGATGAAATAGATTAATTAATATATATAAATAAGGAATATCTCTTTCTGTACGATTGGAATGTATTTAGTTCATTATAATTTATTACAAATGAATACTGTTATATATTTTAGTGTCCTTTTAAAAAGCATATCAAAAATATTAAAAAAAATTTATAGTGAATATTTGTTGTCTATGACAGACTGTTTCGTAAAATTAGGTAGTGATCCCACTTTTGAACAAGTCAAAATACCGTGATCCGCTATAGAGACGGGGGTTAGGCAGAGATATTTGATAGTCTAACAAAACCTATTGATAATAAAAAAGAAGCTTATTCGAATCTGTTATTTTTTTTTCATAGTTTAGTGGAAAAGAAAATCGTTATTACGAATGAAATCTTTTTGGTGAAAAAATGTATTCTGAATTTTAAAACGATGGTGCAATTTACACAGATTATAAATAACAAAAAAAAGAAATACGGACAATGTTATTCTTTCATTCGACCAATTGTTTTTTTTTTTTGTAAGTTTGTGCAAGCTTTATTAAAATAAGTATTATTTAAGGTGAAAGAGTTGATAATTTTAGCGTTTTTGAATATCGGACTGATCAGCGGTGATTTGAGTTAATATATGTATATTAAACGATACATATGTTATATTATCTATCGAATTCGTGGTCATTTGTCTGATTGTACATCACAGTAGAGACATATTTACTTATGCGTTATATATGGGGCATTCCACGTCGATTGTTTGCTTTATTCTCAACTTCTTTTTTTACAACTCTGTCCGCGTGGAACGTTATGAAAAAAATAGTGACTAATGAAATCATCTGAATGTATCAAGTCCGTTTACTTATCTACTTTTCTCTCGTACTTAAGTCGCGTCAACAATAAAATTACAATAACTTTTGATAGAGTGAACCGATTTTAATGAAACCTAGACTAAATATTACTCGAGGATATGCTTTATGATTTTCTTTGATGATGAAGTATAGCAGTGATGCGTGTTCATACAGACAGACAGATATTTGTAAAAATGATTCAAATGTATTTTATTACTTATTCCAGGACACCTGCAACAATTCTTTTCGCAAAAATCGAAAAAGCACAGACACGTTAGATTTACATTCTTATTATATCGCGTCGTCATTAAAATTACAATAACTTTTGATAGAGTGAACCGATTTTAATTAAACCTAGACTAAATATTACTCGAGGATATGCTTTATGATTTTCTTTGATGATGAAGTATAGCAGTGATGCGTGTTCATACAGACAGACAGATATTTGTAAAAATGATTCAAATGTATTTTATTACTTATTCCAGGACACCTGCAACAATTCTTTTCGCAAAAATCGAAAAAGCACAGACACGTTAGATTTACATTCTTATTATATCGCGTCGTCATTAAAATTACAATAACTTTTGATAGAGTGAACCGATTTTAATGAAACAAAGACTAAGTTACTTTATGATTTTCTTGGTGATATTTTATCGTGAACGTAGTACTTTAGCAGTGATACGTGTGCATACAAACAGACAGACGGACAGAAAATTTCTAAAAATGATTGAAATGTATTTTATTACTTATTTCTAGACACCTGCAGACACTTTATATTTACATTCTTTATTATATGTATAGAAGATGTGTGTCGTCTATTATATATAGATAATTCTTTGAACCGTTGATCAGTAGGAAGGAATATGTTTATGAAACAGTATGAGGGTAACGTTGTCCGGAGTCAAAAGTAAGCTTTTTTTTTTAATATAACGTCAAAGAAAAGTGCAAAGAGAGATCAAAATGAAATTCCATATAACGTAGTGTGTAAGTGTCGAATTTTGTATGTCATTTGCTATCGGTTATTTGTCTCTATTGTTTTTTTTTCCTGTTAATAATTATTTTAAATGAGTATTACTTTCATTATTTAATTTTTTTTTAATGAAAATTCAGTCAAATAAAGTCGTTTATATTTCATTCGTTTTTTTTTTCTAAATCTTTTAAAAAAACTTATTGACTTCTCAACGAAAAGTATACACTGTGCTACGTTTTTAAAGAATTTTTAAAATAAGGTCATTGGATACACATCCTTTAAGAATAAATCTCTTAAATATATTGTTTATGGTACGGGAAAAAACAATAGAGGCATAATAACGCGCGGGAGAGCGTTCATTTAATTGGTTAACGGCTATGACGTCATTTGACATTATAATTATATTCCACTATAGTTATATTTATCAGGTTTGCCAGGATTGAAAATGTCTGGGCTATTTATATGACTTTGGCAATAGCCATTGATCAATTATCATATCCCCCATATACATCGTTTTGTAATACTTATTCCACCTAAATTCCCATTCTAAGGTCAATGACTCGTCATCTGATCGAATTTTCTAGAAATATGACAAAAGTAGAGCGAATTTTTTGTTACAAGTCCATAGATGTATTCAGTTTGCACGAAAAGTAAAATTACGTCGCCAGATTAATAAATTTTATTCGGAAGGTTAATCACAGTGCTTAGTCCTTTCTTGGAGTGTCCAAAACCATAACGGATTAAGTTCCATAGAAAAAAATCTAGACCTTATGATGTACTGGACAATAGCGTTTTGTCAGTATAAGTTCTAAAAGAATTAAAAACTTGAACAATAACAAATTATACGGTGATAAATTATAATAAAAAAATAGCTAGATATTTTAAATACATGATCCGCCATTTTGAAATCTGAGTCTTAAAAAATCAGTCGAGGGGTTAGTATAGTATAAATTTGACTCAATGACGTCATTGGTCCCAAGGATTTAATACAAAAACATCGACAAACATAATATATTATATCTACAAGTCGTTAATTGATTAAGTTGCGCTTCTGCTTTATTTTAATTGTGTATAGTGTGAATGCTTCTTCTTTTATAAACGCAGAAAAGTGAAAAAAAAAATGTCCACCGAAGTAAAAAAATTACATTTCTCGGGTTAAGTAGAATTACGTATATTAATTCCTTTTTTTTTATTTTTTATTCGATGACGTCGCTAGTGATGTTACATGTTGTGGCACTTCACTAGCGATTCTATCGAAATACTATCTCCTAGTGACTAACTCGTATTTCGAGGGTTAAAGTAAATAAACAAAAAAAAATAACAAAATTATTAATAAAAATAATAATTTGAAATTAATTTCAATTTTTTTTGTAGTAATAATCCTAATTGATACTTATTAATAATTGCATAGTATGTATAAATGACAAAAAAAAATACAAACTATAATGAAAAATAAAAAAAAAATGATCTCAGGTGTCATTAGTGTCAAAGTTGACGTTGAAAGGGGAAGGTGTAGATTAAAAATGAAAGCAAAAGCACAGAGGATATGTCAGTTGAAGTTTCGATGAATTTTTTCTTTTTTTTTTTTAAAGACTGACTACGACCTCTACGCTTTTCGGCCTTCGATTGAACGCGAGCGTGGAATGATACCAATTTGTTGACTTAAATACTGTCAAGAAGTTTATGGTTTTTTTTATACACTTGTGTATTATTTAATTGCAAATTTTAACATCGATCTGTACATATTTCAATTTTGTATTTTATTTGACTCTTGACATATTAATATAATTTTTTTTAACTGTTTAAAACTGACACTCGCGGTTTTCATTTGACCGTCTTTTATAAACAATGGTTTAGAGAGATTTTAAATAACAACACAAATCTATACATAGAATTCTGTGATAAGTCCTTATATTTAATGTTTCAACATTTCAGTCGAAGATTGTATTTTGTTTTTTTCTTTAATAAAGACAAAGGCTATATAAATAATGAGCCGCTATAATAAATATAGTAATATGAATGATTGGTTGAATATTATACCAACGCCACTTTGGTTATGACGTTTTTTCCTAAAGCGTTGTAATACGCAGGCTCACCCAGTCGGACTGGGCAGGAAGGGCCAGAGACTAGATGGTAAATGGGATACTATCGGAAAATACTGATATACACACATTAAGATAAACAAAATATAAAAATTTTCGAATTTTTCTATTTCATTTCTCTCTAATTGTGTGAACGAATGTTGATCTAGTTTTACATTTTGGTCGCAACAACTGGGACCCAGCCTGCGTGGGCCTCCTATCCTATCAAATCAGGCGTGGGTTGCGGCCCGGCTGGCAAATGCCACCTCGACTATATGGCCAGTCCGACGCTGGGATCACACACGCATGTACCAATAAGGACACTACGAGAATACGAAATACTGTATAATGTATTCTATCTCTTTCTCTCGTACGTTAAATACTATCGATTTATATGTTTTGTCTCTTTCTAATTTCACTTTTTCGTTTCATCGAGTATCAAATCACATTAAGGCTAAGGAATTTGTCATTTAAAATTGTCATCATAATGGATTAGGAACATTTTAGCGACAAACATAACGTATAGAATTATATACATATATAAAAATCAGAGGTCGTGAATTTTAATATTATACAAAATGGAATCTTTTTTACTTTAGTATTCATAATTAAAATGAAAGTTTTAAAGATATGACGGTATGCATTTACAAAATATGTCGTTGTTATTGTGTGGTCAAATTGTACAGCGTGTTTCATATCGCTGAGGCGTAATTGGAATGTACTGTATATACAGAGTGTATTGTAAAAAACAAAGAAACTCGAATAAAAGAGAATAAACAGATTGGAACTCTTTATATATTGTGTTTTATTTAAAATCCAGATGACCCCGTCAAGTTTGTATCACCTTTTTGGAAATCCCTTATGGATACACCACCCTCTCGGGGGAGAGGGTGGGTTATGTCCGACTCACACGGACTAAAACCCCACGGTGTACGTCTGCCGCTATGGTTGGGGCGACACGAGATCTCTATAGACTTCATCGTGCCGCCCCAGCGGTTGGCCCAGCAGCGATGGACCTGGACCTGTGCAATGGGAAGATGGGCCCCCGACCAATCCTCCCTGGGTTTGTATCACCTAGAATTTACTATTTTTACATCATTCTAGTTAATAGTTGTGTTGATTGAACTGAAGGAAAATAATTGTCCCAGATAAATATTCGAACGGCCGAGTTGAAGGTCATCAGGTTTTTTTCCTTAAAAATTGCTCTTTTGCCAAGCCAATTGTGGTTTTTGAAGTGAAACTTATTTTTAATATTCGTTATGCGCTACGCGTTAAACTTAAGGTAGGTATTTATATGTGTAAGTATATATGTCTGTTTGGGTCTAGTAGTATACAAAAATGAGTCCATGTATAGTTAAGTATTTATACTACGGGACTTTGTATAGTATATGGTTTATGACCATTCACATACATGTATGATTGATTTAAAAGGTGTTAGAGCCGCCACGAACATGTTTCGTAGAGCAGACATCTCGGCACACGTACACCTCCGAAACATCGCGCCATTACATACTAGACCGCCCGATGATAATCTCATCGACGAAAATAGAGACACCCAGGGAAAAAAGAAGAGAAAGAAAAAAATACAGGCCCGTTCACTCGTGCGCTCCCCGGAGCAAGAATGAGTGAGGCGCGCCGCAAGATATCCACGCGAAGACGACATTACGCCTTCACATATAGACACTCCTTCGAATGAAGGAGGCGAACAATTGCCACCGATAGAGGGTTTAACCCTGGAACGGTTTCCCCGCACGCCCTTCACGGGGCGCGCGAGACGATTGCGAGTGAGTGTTAGAGCCACGCTGAAGTTATTATTGGTTTCAGCATGAATGGGTCGGCTCGCCCGGGGTAGTACCACCACCCGACACACAGAAACACCGACGTGAAGTAACAGTGCTTGCATTGTTGCGTTTCGTTCGGTCAGTGAGAGCGACGGATAACCCACCTCCCCTCCCCTTCTTCTCACCCCTTTCCCATCACTCAAACAAAGGCTTGCAGCGCACATGTGACTTCCCTGGTGTAGCTAGTGATCAATCAGGTGAGTGACCCGCCTGTTTGTTTGCCTCCTATGATATAAAAAAAAATTGAATACGTATAAGCCCGAAATTTCAATTTATCCGTGTGTATATACCGATATAATTTACTGATGAAATTTCTTTTATTATTTTTATGTCCGAAAAACGCTGATTAAGCACTTCTTCTGAATTGTCGAGCTGTTAAGTGCAATTTTCTCATTTATAAATGCTAACAACTGCTTTGAAAACATTTAAACTTTGATCTTGGTGCAAAAACACTGCCATGTTAGTCGTCAATAGGAGTGTAAAACTGTCAACGTACAATAACCGATGAAAAGACCGTTTTGTGAACTTTTCTATATACAATACCCATATAATCTGAGCGCTTTTGCACATTTTACTTTATTTCCTACTAGCCTCTGCCCGCGACTTCGTTCGCGTGGAATAGTTACGTTGGGCTAACGCTAACACGCGACGGAA
Organism: Antheraea yamamai; assembly: GCA_036509395.1. Taxonomy (NCBI): domain Eukaryota; kingdom Metazoa; phylum Arthropoda; class Insecta; order Lepidoptera; family Saturniidae; genus Antheraea; species Antheraea yamamai. The sequence goes on from AP028452.1 coordinate 3,400,134, forward strand.
GCTCTCAAGAGGAAAAAAAACCCAATTTTGAAACATTCTTGATTGGTGCTCCGCTCCTGTTGGTATTAGCGTGATGATATATAGCCTATAACCTTCCTCGATAAATGAGCTATATAACACTGAAAGAATTTTTCAAATCGAACCAGTAGTTACACTACTACAACGTCACAAACTTTACCTCTTTATGGCGTTGTAAGGGGTAATCTCAGGAACTACTGGTCCGATTTAAATAATTCTTTCAGTGTTATATAGCTCATTCATCGAGAATGGTTATAGGCTATATATCATCACGCTAAGGCCAATAGGAGCGGAGCACAGATGAAAAAAAATTCAAAATCGAGATGTTTTTTTTTGAGAGCTTCTGCTGTGTGTCAGCGTTAGCCCAGAGTAGTAACTATTACTACGCGGACGAAGTCGCGGGCCGGAGCTATAATCTATACTAATATTATAAAGAGGTAAAGTTTGTGAGTTTGTGATGTTGTAGGGGGTAATCTCAGGAACTACTAAACCGATTTAAAAAATTCTTTTACCAGTAGAAAGCCACGTTATTTGTGAGTGTTAAAGGCTATATATCATCACGCTAAGACCTATAGGAGCGGAGCAACAATGAAAAATGTTTTAAAATCGGGGTATGTTTCCTTTTGAGAGCTTCCGCTGCGTCTTAGCCCAAAATAACTATTCCACGCGTGCGAAGTCGCGGGCAGAAGCTATTAACTAATTATATTATCTATAATCTATACTAATATTATAAAGAGGTAAAGTTTGTGAGGTTGTATGGGGTAATATCTGGGGAGTCGGAGAAAAATGGTCGAACGAAAACGTTTCTTACGAACGCTGCCTTAATTATGAGATATATATGATTGAGTTCTAGAGAAAAGTTGTAGCTTGATAATGCCTATTACCGCCCAACGAAGTGGGCACGGGTCGGCTAGTATGGATTACATAAAACTTAACTTTTATTTACGAATAATAGAAAATAAAACGCTTGCTGGATATAATATTATTTGGTTGTTGGTGTTTCGTCATCCAGACCGGACATATTCCTCTTCTCTAGACACATAAAACATATAATACTAGTAGAGCTTACTGTACCGTGGGAAACTAACATTCCTAAAGACCACACAATCAAATTAAATAAATATTACGAACTAACTAATGAACTAAATAAAAATGGCTATGTGGTTAAGTTATACGCGGTAGAAGTAGGAGCGAGAGGTATACCAGCAAAATCTCTCTACAACCTTCTGAAGGACCTTGGCCTGTCGAGAACTGCAGTAAGTTCTATTTTAGAACGAGTATCAAAGGCTGCACTAACAGGTTCCTACCAAATTTGGCTAGGCAGGGCGGGAAACTCGAGCAGTGAAGGTGAGCGTTGATGCGCATCTCAAAGGGGGCCTCCTTAAACCTACACCTGGGTCGCAAGTCCTGGTAACTGCTCTGAGTTTCTCCCTCTGCCACACGATGGACCCGGCACCCGCACGGTGAATCCATGGAAGGCTAAGAAGTTCGTCTCTTTTTTTATACAATCTTATATATTTAATAAAATAATAATGAAATGGCATATGTTCTAATAACTTTTTTATACTACACTTGTTTTTAAACTATGAACAACAAAGGCCTTCTTCAATTGTTAAGAAATCTCAACTTTTTTGTATCACAGGCATGTTAAACTACCTGTGAGAGGGTGAACCCTTTCATTCTTATACTATTTTTAATTTGCGCGGAAGAGTAAAATCTGTATTACTAGTTAAAATATGCCTGTAAATAAACATCTACCGCGCACGTGCGAAGCGTCCCAATACAGGACGCGCCACACGTAACGGCATTTTTACAGAGTCCCAAATTGGGACGCTCAATGGTTGAGTGACTACGAGGCTCACTACGAGATATCTCGTCCTTTCTTTAGTTGCCATATTTGTATAGCTAAGAGTAAAGTAGACATATATCCGTAGAAATATAGAGCGGTGGCTTCAAGAAACGAAAATAAAATCAGGTTTGAATTTGATTTTGAATTTGAAATATTTAATGCTCATTACTATTTACAGTAATTACTATTATTAGTAACATAATATCATTAAAACTAAATTACTACTCAGGACAGTGTTGTGAAAATTTCCGTGGCAGTCAACATCTTAGCTGTATAGCAATTCTTCTTTTCAATCAATTGAGGATGCCTGCCATGAATGTCTATTAAAAGTTAAGATTCTGAATAACCATATTGACAGGTCATTATTATTGAGAGAAATATGTATTTTGCACTATTTCAAAATAATATTTGTAACCGTGGTATTATTTAATAGCTAGTAATATATAATTTTGGCGGTACCCTGATGTCTATTCTACGGAACCCAGTTTGGGAGTCCCTGCACCATACCTCGTTTCATGAAATGATTCCACAGACCACGAAGCGGATCGATTTAAACATAGTTCTCTTTTTGCGTATGAGCGCCGTCCCTAGTATACCCGTCTGTGTCCGTGGTTACACTCATATGATCTATACAACTTACATCGAAAACAGTACTGCTTTCTGGACAAAAGGTATATATACTTTTCTGTACCACTGACAATTTGTATGCAAAATTTTATAAATTGGTTGATTAGTTAAAGCCTGAAAGCGTTTTAAACAAACTCGCAACCGTATTTATAATATTAGTAAGGATAGTAATTCGTGAAGTCGTCTATTGTTCTAAATTTTCTCATTACACCTAGCTACTTGTGCGTGAACAAACAATAATAACCTATATAGCTATTATATTTTTGGTGCTATTTTAATTTCATTTGTGGTAAGAATTGACCTGGTTCTCTTCCTATATGAGACTGCCCCTTTCTATCGTATACGAATATGTTGAAATAATACTTGGTTTATTAAGACTTCTTAAGTATTTAATATTTACAAAATAAAGGTTTTCCTGAAACAATAAATTAATATCATTGCTTGCTATAGGCAAGGGACAACGTATGCATTTCTTAAATAAAACAACCGAAACACTAACCTTAGTTACGTTTATTTGAAGTAATAATGAAAAAAAAAATCGAAATACATATACATAAGACATTTCAAACACGACAAAGATATTATTTGTTTATTCAAACACGAATTTAAGAAAAAACAATTGTTTTCATTATAAAAGTAACTGTACAATATTATATAACTTAAAATTACAATACATTATTCAGGAGAACCCCGGTAAGTCGAATTTCAAGGGAGACGCGGAGAAATCCCAGTAACAAAAGAGTTTTCGAAAGAAACGAAATTCTACTATATTCGTCTTACCGCGGATTTCTACTCTACGATAACAATAAAAAGTAAATTACGTGATAATAAGCTCTTCAGAGTAACGATATAGATAATGAAGCGACAATAAAAATGGTCAACGATCTTAGTTTTTTTAACTTTATTTATGACAACCATTTTTTTAGATTATTACTGCCATTGTCGAGTAGTTAATAGTATTACAAGTTCTTCTTCCATTCCATTTTTGGCAACCAGTCTTCTAGTAGACAATTACTGCCATTGTCAAGCGAGTATCGATATTACAAGTTTCTTGATATAATTTCAATGAACTAACAAGATGGTGGCCATCTTGTTAGAACTTTGGGAACGTCAGGAACAAAACAAAACTGTTTATTGTCCGTTATATTCTCGAAAGTTATTAACCCACGGTCGCCTTTCGACACCGGTCATTGCACCTAGATTGCGTTTATACTTTTGAAGGTCTTCGAACAAACTTTAACTTAGGTTTTCTTGGTTGTTTATTAGTATTTGTTTTGATATTATTATTTTATGTGTTAAATGTGACCATGAAGTGTTATATTCTAGAATACTCCGAGTGTCTAACCTTCCACCTGGTATAGAACTCAACGTTGGAAAACTGTTTTGGCGGGATCTTAGTCGTTAATATAGTGGCTTTTATGATTAATTCATAATCCTGTTTTATTTGACTCCATATTTTGTAATACTGATTGCATTTTACGTAATAGTTCCATTATTGTGCGTAAGTGAAGTGGACAGAAAATAATAACAGTAGAGCATGAATTCTGAGATGCCACAAAAACTCCTTGGAAAGTTCTAAGGGAGCCGCCATCTTGTTAAAACATTGAAATTTTCCTAAGACAATTGTAACATTATTATCTACTTGACAATGGCAATAATAATGTGGAAAATTGATTGCCAAAAGTAAAATGGCAGAAACGCTTCTCTTTCCTTGCGACGGCGATATACAAACTTCATACAACTATTATTAAAATGCGAAATCTAAATTAACTAAAAATAAAACTTATAATAGCATCAGATCAATTATAATCTATTCATACGTGATAATAATTGTTAAAACCGTGTTTAAAATAAACAACCAACTCAGTGCAACAATGTTTTGGATTCGCTGAAAACAAATAACCAAATTCTGACAATCTACACGTATAATAAGAATGTAAATCTAACGTGTCTGTACTTTTTAGATTTTTTGTAAAAATATTTGTTGAATGCAGTTGAATATAAAATACTTTCAATCATTTTTTAAAATGTCTGTCTGTTTGTATGAAAACGCATCACTGTTAAAATACTGCGTTCATGGTAAAACTTCAACAAGAAAATCAGAAAGCATATCCTCGAGTAACGTTTAGTCTTGGTTTCATTAAAATCGGTTCACTCTCGCGGGGTGGTAGGGTGTCTGTACCCGACTGGATCGCGACCACCGTACACCAGGTGGAACACCCGCCATAGTGGCACGTTTGGGCGTGTCGCGTCCCGGGATCAGCCGGTGTATATCCAGCAAGGGGGGGCTGTCCCTGACTGGGTCGCTTTCAGGCCGGCATGACAGCGGTGACCGGCGATGGATAGTATGTCTTTCGGTGGTCGCCATTGTTTTTGGATTGTACTGTGCTTACCATCAGGCACAGTACAGTCACTTTGCCGAGCTACAATAAAAAAAAAAAAAATTTTTTTCTTTGTGTGCTTTTGATTTTTTTTAATAAACGCAGTGTTTTTTTAATTCTGTACGAAACTTAAACACTTACAAACAAGTCTAACTTAACGTACCTAACCAAAGCGAGACAAAAGAGCAAGATGGCGAACATTCAGCGACCGCGGTGCATTTAATTCGAAACCTTTTTAAAGCCAGTATTCAATACGTATTTAACTTTTTTGTAATAACAGTTATAGTTTTGGACAGTCCGGAGGTTAATAATGACATCTGTGTTATATCACTTACCTTTTAATTTATGGATGTTCTGTACCAAAAATCACAAGTCTTCGTGGGTATTAAAAAATCTTCCAAAATGAAGAGATGTTGTAGTGTCTTGTTTTAATTTACAATATACGAAGCAGATTGTAAATTAACTACATATTTCATAAACCATTAGGTTATTCCGTACAAACAGACACTCCAATTACTATTAAAATATCTTTATTTCAAAAATTAAAACTCTAGTCATTTGATTTCTTCTTCCGGTCAGAGAAAGATTTTTCTAGAAAAATTCTATTTTACTGGTTTAAAAAGAAAATGAGTTGATTATTTTATTTTAATAAAAAAAATATTACACTTATAAAATAAAATCATGTCGTTAATTATTACATTATTTTAACAAAAGAGATCCTAAAAAAATATTATCGCAATCCTCGTACAATTAAAAAACATAATAAAAAAAATTAATACACTATCAAAATCTAAAAACTAAATGCATTATTTTTGCTTAACTATTCATGTGGTGAATTAAGTATTATTTAAAAAAAAATTGATAAAAAAAAATAATAATCTAAGACCAGAATACAGGGATAGATAATAAAATACACACTTTTATTATAAACACCGAGATATTTTACAAGACTTTAATAATATCACAATGATTTTTTTTTTACTTCCATATGTTGGAATCGAAATGATAACAAAAATATTTACAAAATATTTAAAAAAAAATCCTTAACATTGTGATAAAAATAAATGTGATGATTTGATTGATTTGGCGATTTTTTTATATATAGATGTAACATATAAAAAGTTTCTTTCGCATCAACTTCTTAAAATACGTTATATTATTTAGGTTAAAAAAGTCTTATACTACGTTAATATACCATTTTCTTATCATAAATGGGTCGAGTTATATTCTAGTTAAATTTAATTCGTTCATAGCTAAATTACTTACGAATATTATTTAAAAAAGAATCATAAAGATTTGTTCTCAAACAAAGACTTATCATTAATGGGCCTAAAAGACTATCAAAATATAAAACTAACAAAAGTCAAATTATATATCCAACATTGATCTTTTATCTTTAAAGCCATATACAGACGTAGTACAAACCGTCGTAAATGGTTAAAATATATAACTTATCATCGTGATTTTGATAACTTATCGGCGAAAGTTCGAAAAGTGTATATGAGAAAAGTTGAACTATTAGCAAAAAAATACTCAAAGCATTAACCCATCATACTATAATTCATACGAAATTACACCGTAACACAATCAGAGTCACAGTAATATGCAATAAACAATGTAATTTTGAAAACTTATCACCAATAGCTCCAAAGGACTATACTTGATAAGTTGACTTATCGGTGTAAAAATATTCATTATATCGACTCATCACACTTTACCTCCAACGAATTACATCATAAGAGACATAGCTTTCAAGAAAAATATTCATAGACAAAAAAATATATATATTTCAGTAAAATCAACGACATTTCTTTAGGAAGTCTAAAACTTCTTGTGGGTAGTTTTGTCTCGTGGTTGATTTGGTGGCGGAGCGAGCGTACTCTAGCGGCGTTACTGAGCTGTAAAGTATATGAGAATGTATTTTTCTAGACTTGAATACACTTATAGGGGTTTGGGGATAAATCGATACTATCATAGACCTTTCCACTAAACTAGACTAGACATTAGACATGTCCACCATCCTCCCCCTTCTATATATCTATCACCCCCTGTTCCCAATATAAGATGAAACACGAGTCTTTTAATCCCCACTTCTTTATTAAGCACGAGATGATATAGCCCGTTTCGCTAAATTTCGCTTTAGAAAGAAATCTTTCATTAAATAATGGTAGAGGGTCTATGGAATGGTATAGAACCACCTAGGAAAAAAGCAGCTTCGAATGGTCATATACCTTTATCGATACTTTCAGTAATTTTGACATGATTGACCCTAAAATACTGTATTTTCATGATTAAAAAGTATATAGCCATCATTTTTGATTGACGGAGGACTTAGTAGCTAAGTTTTTAAGTCATTAACAACTGGTAAATTAATAAATGTATGTAGATTATGTTATCCCCATCATTGCTTCCCTAGGCATGTTTAAATGACATTCCCCCATACTAAGTTGATCTCCCCCACTAATATTAGAATTTAGTTACTAGTATATACCAGGTGAAAGGTTAAACACTCGCAATAGTCTAGGAAATAATACTTCATGGGCACATTTAACACATAAAATACTAATATCAATTAAAAAAAAAAAAAGAGAACCTAAGTTAAGGTTTGTTCTAAGACTTTCAAAAGTATAAACACAATCGTAATAAACTTAGGTGCAATGACCGCTGTCGAAAGCTGCAAGAGGCGACCCGGAATTAATAATTTCCGATAGTAAAACGGAAAATAAACCCTTTTGGTTTTGTTCATGCCGTTCCCACGTTCACTTTCAAGTGAAAGTAGCTTTCAGGAAGCGTAGAAGATTGCATATATTTTTTGTATTTTTCTAGATAATTACGTTAAATATTAAGCACCTATTTTTTAATTGATTTGACGAGAATCGAGTGCAGTGTATCTTCCATAAATATTGCTACTGTCTAAACTTTCAGCCTGTATAATATATGTAATTAGTTGTTATGTTTACCTCAGATTGCGGCAATGCGCGAGGCTTTTCCACTGTTTCCTGTCGAGTTGTTTGAATAATATCATAATGAGGTTGATATCGCAGTTCGCTGAATTCACAGCCAAATGTAATGCGGTGTCGCCTCCTTTCAGATCCTAAAATATTAAAATAAATTCGTATAAAACATAAAAAAACATCCGTTAACTTTTCTCTAATTTCTCAAATAATAAGGAACTAGCTGTGCCCGCGACTCCGTCCGCGTGGAACCTAATGTAAAAAGAACAGTGACCAAAATCATCTCAATGTATTAAGTCCATTTACTTATCTACTTTTCTCTCGTACTTAAGTCGCGTCGCCATTAAAGTTACAATAACTTTTGATAGAGTGAACCGATTTTAATGAAACCAAGACTAAATATTACTCGAGGATATGCTTTATGATTTTCTTTGATGATGAAGTATAGCAGTGATGCGTGTTCATACAGACAGACAGATATTTGTAAAAATGATTCAGATGTATTTTATTACTTATTCCAGGACACCTGCAACAATTCTTTTCGCAAAAATCGAAAAAGCACAGACACGTTAGATTTACATTCTTATTATATGTATAGATGTTCCGGTAGTCTCTAAAGAATTGAGGACACACATAAAAATTGGTACAACTATCCGCCTACGTCGAGTTTAATCGATTTAATCGATCAAGGATGTTTTTAAATTACATTTTGTTGTTTCACTATACTTTTTTGTACCAGTACATTATTTTTTTTGTCATAGGAGGCAAACGGACAGGTTGGGTCACCTGATGTTAAGTGATCACCACCGTCCATAGACACTTGCAACACCAGGGGAGTCGTTAGTGCGTTGCCAGCCTGTGTTGGGGGACGGAGATAGGGAAGGGAGAAAGGAGAGGAGAAAGGGGAAGGGAGTTGGACCTCCGGCTCTGACCGAACGAAACGCAACAATGCAAGCGCTGTTACTTCACGTCGGTTTTCTATGAGAGGGTGGTACTACACCGAGCGAGCCGACCCATTCATGCTGAAACCAGTAACAGCTTCAGCGTGGCTCTGCCACCTAAACACATTTTCTTACTAAAGGAAATAGTACATTTTCTTTGAATTGATTTCCGCAAAGAAACGAATTCATCGATCAAACATAAATGGTGCATCATTGTATGAAATATAAATGAAATGTGTTTTATTACGCATATTTGTAACTCACCCCCTTCCATAAGTCTGCTCCCGCGTGTTCGAGTAACACATGTGCGACGTGCAGCCGCGGGCTTGCAGAGCTGTGCTGGCTGCAGCACACGTGTAGAGCCGTATACCCTACGATATTCAATACACACTCATTCTAAATCTCATTAAAACTCCCCCGTCGATAGCCGACTGATAACATTATTCCGTTGTTGATTATTTGTTATCAATATTCATTAATGACAATGACAATAACTTGCGAACAAGCAACCACTATGCAACAAACCAATAAGTGTGCAAGAGAGAGACAGTATTCAGTGTTGCTATCACTCAAGGTCAGGATTTTGAATGACCGTATCAGGAGACGGTCTCCCGAATACCCAAGAGTGATAACATTATTCCGCTGTTGGTTATCCGTTATCATTATTGACAATGACAATAGCCAAGCTATAATATCGCAACAAATCAATGAATATAAAAGAGAGATTATTCAACATTGCTCTCATTCAAGGGCAGGACCTTGAAAGACCGTATCAGGAGACGGTCATCCGAATAACCAAGAGTGATAACATTATTCCGCTGTTGATTATTGTTACAATTATTGACAATGAATATAACCGAGCCATATTATCGCAACGTGCGAACAGGCAATCATTATTCAACAATCAATGAGTTTGACAGAAAGAGAGATTATTCAACTTTGCACTCATTCAAGGTCCTGATACGAACACCCGAATACCCAAGAGTGAGCATTATACTGCTATTAATTAACCAATGTGTGTGAAAGAGACAGTATTTAACGTTGTTCCCAATCAAAGTCCAGGGTACGAACGCCCGAATACTCAAGATTGATAGATAAAATTATACTTCTATTCAATACCCGTCATCTGTTACCATTATTGACAATGACAATAACCACACAAAGGACATGACAGCGATAGATTGAATGGTTTTAAAATATTTACTATAATTCAATTTTCTAGAGATGATCTCTCTCCTATGTAGAAATATGTTTGCGTGGAACAGTCGGCATTTACATTTCCTCTTAATGGTAAAATCTATCGCCCAGGCGGGGAAGGCTATTCTATTCGGAGGTTAATATATAACAATATACTTTACATCCATATATCTAAGGCATATCCCCCATTTCCCTCACTCTTCCCAAGACGAAAACTAGATTCCGTTGTATTGAAAACGAGGGGGAAACATCTTTTGTTACGAATTTAATACAAACATTGTTCTATCCTTCCGCTTTGCCTCTTAGGCATATACCCCCCATTTCCCCCATCCCGAAGATTCCTAAGACGGTCACCAGGTTCGGTCGTACTGACTACAACGCTTCGGACTACTTATAGGTGACTCCCAGGAAAGGAGGGCTTCTTTATTCCGAATTTAATATATACTTTACATCCAGATGGGTGGCTATCCAAGGCAAATCCCCCATTCCCGTCCCCCTTCCCAAGATGAAACTAGATTCCGTTGTATTAGAGACGGGGGAAATTTTTTTTTGTTACGAATTTCATACGTTTTTCCATTTTTCTTCTTTGCATCTTAGGCGTATCCCCCCCATTTCCTCTCCTCCCCAAGATGCCTAAGACTTCGATCGTATTGATCACAATGCTTTACGACCACTTCTAGGGATAAATACCTGTAAATTATATTATGGAATTATTTGTAAGGGAAATGACATACCGTCAGCATTGGAGTGATGAATACGGAACAGCGGGGGTTGTTCGGGGAACTCGTTCCGTACGATCTCGCTGAGTACCTGCGCGTACGCATCGCCAGCGCGTGCGCACGCTATCACAAGGTTATCACCTTGTGCGTCTACCTGAATAAAGAAACAACGTTTTGTTTAAGCTTATAGAGAAGAAGTAATATATTTTTTCTGTATTTAGTTTGTAACCGTGATGTGTTCCAACAATAAAAACTTTTTTTATTTTTGACGTGATAACGTCTTATAAATCGATGAACGGCGGCTGCACGCATAGCACGCGCGTGACTCACTGTCACGTTCCGCCTGAGCCGAGCGTGCAAGCGAGAACGCGGAACAAGCGATAGAGAGGCGCGATCGGCCTAAGCGTCCGGTTTGTATAGCATCCATGTATATATAGAATAATTCAATTTAAAAATGTATGCAATTTTCCATCAATGATTTCTCATGACGGTATCACATAAAATTACCGTCCGTAAACCGACTTTACAGACAACCAATATTTATGTGTCAATCGATTTAGCTTCGAATCGTTGACAATGAGTTGTAGCTTTAAGCTTAATGGTGGTAGGGCTTTTCCAAGCCCGTTTAGCTACCATCCTCGCGTTGAAAATCTGTCGCCAGTTCCCCACAGCTGTGTTCCGACAGCTGTACTTGAGAACCAGTCTCCTCTAGGTTTGACGTGTTTACCATCTAAGACCATGTACTCATTAGACATCAGGTTACATTGTAGCCATATGCTGGTTTCAGCATGAATGGGTCGGCTCGCCCGAGGTAGTATTACCCGACACACAGAAATACCGACGTGAAGTAACAGTGCTTGCATTGTTGCGTTTCATTGTAGGTGGTAGAGCCACGCTGAAGCTATTACTGGTTTCAGAATGTATAGGTCGACTCGCCCGGGGTAGTACCACCCGACCCACAGTAATACTAATGTGAAGTAAAAGTGCTTGCATTGTTGCATTTCGTTGTAGGTGGTAGAGCCACGCTGAAGCTATTACTGGTTTCAGAATGTATAGGTCGACTCGCCCGGGGTAGTACCACCCGACCCACAGTAATACTAATGTGAAGTAAAAGTGCTTGCATTGTTGCGTTTCGTTGTAGGTGGTAGAGCCACGCTGAAGCTATCACTGGTTTCAGAATGAATAGGTCGACTCGCCCGGGGTACTACCACCCGACCCACAGTAATACTAATGTGAAGTAAAAGTGCTTGCATTGTTGCGTTTCGTTGTAGGTGGTAGAGCCACGCTGAAGCTATCACTGGTTTCAGAATGAATAGGTCGACTCGCCCGGGGTACTACCACCCGACCCACAGTAATACTAATGTGAAGTAAAAGTGCTTGCATTGTTGCGTTTCGTTCAGTTAGTGAGAGCGTCGGAAGCCCACCTCCCCTTCGTCCTCGCCCCAAGCACAGGCTGGCAACGTACTTGCGAAATCCCCTGGTGTTGCTTGTGTCTATGGACGGTGGTGATCACTTAACGTCAGGTGACCCACTCGTTCGTTTGCCTCCTATGATATAAAAATAATGCTAAAATTAAGTATAAAAACAAGATAATTCTGACTACATTTTCCAAATTATGTCTATTAGGGGTAACTCCGATAACTTACCTCGTTGAATACGTTCTCTTTGCTCGATGCGATAGTCGCGTCAGTCTTCAAAGCCGTCCTGATGCAGTACACCAAGTATCGAGTCAATATAGGTGTTTGCGGGCAACGGAGAGCCGCAGACTTTAGCAGACTCAGACCTGATTAAAACATTACCAATTAAATATCTTGCGTCTCTTTCTATCAGTGTATATAAGAAAGACAAGACAATATTAATAGAAAAAGTGACAACGAAAACAGGTAAAACATCCTATACAATACATAGTAATGAAAGACAAGAAAATCTTTATAACCAATAAGAGTCAAGATCTCGCATTTTGGAGATCGTTTCAATGGATTTAGGATTGCATTGACGTAGGTGGTAGAGCCACGCTGAAGCTATTACTGGTTTCAGCATGAATGGGTCGGCTCTCCCGGGGTAGTACCACCCTCTCATAGAAAACCGACGTGAAGTAACAGTGCTTGCATTGTTGCGTTTCGTTCGGTCAGTGAGAGCGCCGGAGACCCACCTCCCCTCCCTTTCCACTTTCCCTTCCCTTCCTCCCCCCTCCCCCACACAGGCTGGCAACGCACTTGTGACTCCCCTGGTGTTGCAAGTGTCTATGGACGGTGGTGATCACTTACATCAGGTGACCCACCTGTTTGTTTGCCTCCTATGATATATAAAAAAAAAAAAAAATTGGTACATATTTCATAACTCGTATATAACTTAACAAAGATGTTAGTGATATTTGAAAAAAAAAAAAAAACGAGATTTCCTTGTTGACGGGAAAAAGATCTAAAACGACTGCAATCATAACATATTTTGATAACAGACTCCTTTGCAACGAAACAGTGCATTAAAGGAGTAGTTCAAGAATTTTTTAAGGGATAACAGATTATAGATAGCAATAACGACATTGATAATGAATTACGCTATTATTTGATGTACAAAGTACAATTATTGTTACAAACTGTTATCAATTATGTTGCTGTTGAGTAATTGGCTGTTTTATATGTTACTGCAATTGGTAATAATGTGAATATTAGTATGTGTAGAGTGTTGATATCGTTGTCTCCCTTTTGTACATTGGTTCTAGCATAATGCTTGCTTGTTAACATGTTGGGATAACACCGACTGACTATTGCCATTAACAATAATAATAACGGACAACGGAAAATCAACAGCAGAATAACTATGTCTTTCATAATTTTGTATCTATTGCATAGGTTATGGATGCTGTCAATTTTAAAATTGTTTAGGGGAAGTATTTGGCAAGATATTGGAATGCCATGTAGTGGATTTTATATTTTATCTATAATCTTGTGTTATTTAGCTCTATATTTTGTAATATCGGTGGTGTTTTACTTAATATAGTTTAGTTATTGTGCAAGAGTGAAGTGGATCGGAAATAATACCACGGTGTAATATCATTATTACCTACTCAAAGACTGGTTGCGAAAACTAAATTAAAAATAAAATGTTTAGGGACATAATAATTGGCAGGAACTTGAATTAATAAATTTATAATTTTATGCGAAATTGCACTTGGGAATAGAAAGTAATCAACAAAATATGTATAATTTAGGAGAAGTTAGATTATAAAGTAAATTTTCAAAAAAAAGTATTAACCGACTTCAATATCAATCAAAAACCCATAAGGCACTAAAGAGCGGAAAATAAATAGTTTATCAAATAAACCAAATTAAATAAAACATATGAATATGTGTGCTACCTAGAGATGTAACTACCTAACAAACATAAAAAAAAATACAGTCGAATTGAGAACCTCCTCCTTTTTTTGAAGTCGGTTAAAAATGGTGAGATTTTGCGTCAATACAGTCAAGAGTGTATGAAGGTGGACGACTATAGGATTAGAGGAAAACCGAAGAAGGATGAATTGTGTGAAGAATGAATTGTGTATAGATGGTGTGAATTCTAAGCTTTTGTTGTCGAACCTTATCAGGTAGCTATTAGGCAGATATTAGGTAGGATATATGTTAGAAGTCAATGATAACTTACCAAAGTCGTAAGCGAACAGGGCGGGCTTCTGTGCCAATACCCTCTCGCAGATCAGGCCGAAGAGGGAATACTGGAGATCCACCTGTTCCGCACCGCTAGACAAACTGATTATTATGTGATGAAGTACCCTGAAAAATATCATCAAATTATAATCATGTGATTATTTATTGCATTTATATTTATCGGAGGAGCCACTACTGTGATACTGCGCTATTGACTATATCGGGGGTATTACTGATGACCTCGAACGCCATTGGTTGAAAGTATCGGCTGTTTATGTATCTTAATGCCTTAAAATCCCCGCTCAGACAATTGGGCTTGTCACACCTACGGATAATTCGTCGTAACTATATTCAGTGTAGTATTTCTGTAATCGGTTAACGTTTTATTCGATTGTTCGTTATCCGTTCCGTAATCGTTCTCGTTATCAGTAATGCCAAGGCTTAGTATCAAAAACACGGATGACTAATCTAGATAATTCTTATCTAAATACGTAACTACACGATATTCGTAATGGTTATGCTTTGTTAATTCAACATAAGTTGAACGGACAAAATGCCTCTTAAGTATATTGGCATCTATCTGTTTCTCTTTAGCCTGAGTCAAAGACTACGGTGGCTGATATTATCCGCATTCGCAGAAAGTGTACCTCTCATTCCCCTGCACGTGCTCTCCGGTTTCTGATAAGAGTATAAATTTTTGGGCGACTGCACTGTTTCACATAAATTAAACTTCGCAGCAACAAATATATTAATCAATCTAGCGACGATAATACAAGATGGGTACTCTGTTCAACCATACGATTAAATAAACTAGACAAAGCATAGTCTGCAGCGAAGTGTTTAGAAACATAAAACCTTGTTAAGAAATTCTTTTAATAAAGTCGGTGATAATGAAAAAAACAAATTTTAGTAATATTAGGGTTAAATAGGGAGTAAAAAATGGGACGATTACTGGACATGATAGAAATACGATGAGATAAGAGTAGTACAAAAGTAAATTGAGAAATACACCGACGCTTAGGAACTGATCTAGGCGAGTCCAGACTATTACTGATTGATTACTGGATATCATTTTCACAGCCTCAATCGAAGATACAAATCCTCGCGAATTAGCTGGTGCTTTAAGGAAAATATGGTGATAAAACCGTGACCGTTTGTAGGCGGTAGAGCCACGCTGAAGCTATAATTGGTTTCAGCATGATTGGGTCGGCTCACCCGGGTTACTACCACCCACCCTCTCACAGAAAACCGACGTGAAGTAACAGTGCTTGCATTGTTGCGTTTCGTTCGGTCAGTGAGAGCGCCGGATACCCAACTCCCCTCTCCCAAACACAGGCTGGCAACGCACTTGCGACTCTTCTGGTGTTGCAAATGTCTATGGACAGTGGTGATCACTTAACATCAGGTGACAAACCGGTTCGTTTGCTTCCTATAATAAAAAAAAGGAAATTGGTAGGGCTTTCTCTAAGCCTGCCTGGTTAACTAGTACCCTAAAGTTAAAAATCCGTCGACAAGCACCTGTTCGTATGTTCAGACAGCTGTACTTGAGAATCAGTCTCCCTCTAGTTTTAGCATGTTTACCATCTTGGACCAAATCATCATTTAACATCAGATCTTGTGATTCTATGATAAATCCTATGATGTATATATTTTTTGGCAACCAATCTTCTAGATGATTATTACTCCCATTGTCGAGTACGTAACGATGTTACAAGTTTCTTGCGATCATTTCAATGAACTAACAAGGTGGTGGCCGTCCTATTAGAACGTCCCAGGAAGTCTCTGTGTCAAGTTAGAATCCATGGTCCGTGGTCTTATTTCTCATCCACTTCACTCGTGCGCAATAAGCAAAATATATAACGTAAAACAACACCAATATACGAAATATAAAGCCAAATAATACAAGATTATGAATAAAATATAAAATCCACTATATGGTATCGCAAGATCCCGTCAAAAAGTCCTATGATGTATTTAAAAAAAATCCTATAATGTATTTAAAAACAAATTCATCTCGGAACGCGACCACCTAAAGCGCATCACTATTGCGATTATTATACTTGATGTGAAGTATGGACGTGATTCAGTCACACGCGATCATACAGACAAATAATATAGAACCGAAAATAGTGCTCATCAAATTCATTTATATAATGGGCCACAAATGCGGCCTCTTGGCTTATTAGTAAGGCTTACATAGCACGATGAGGTCTGTAAAGTACCAGGCTTTTAATTTGTCAGATTACGTTGGGACTGACGAGAACACCCCGCAGCACACTTTGTCTGAGTGTGCTGCGTGGGAGGGACAGTACCGCATTCTGGCTACGGCGGTAGGGGAAAACGGAGATTTGTCGCTGCCAAGTGTGGTGGCGGAGAGGGCCCGTGAGTTAAACTTTCTATGTGGCCCTCTCCGCTAACAAAGGACCGGCAGGGATGGGCCGGGGGTCCATCTTCTCATTGCACAGGTCCGGCTGACGAGGAAAGGCAGCTGGTGTGTACCCAGTTAGTCTCTTTATTAGGTAGAAGCCAAGCGGGTACCTTCCGTTGGGGCGGTTATCCAAGGTTGAGTAGCGAGTACGATCCCTTGCCGCCCCAACAAATACGGTCTGTCAGTACACCGTGGGGTTTTAGTCCGTGTGAGTCAGACATAACCCACTCTCTCCATAAGGGATTTCCCCAGGTTAATAAAAAAAAGGTTGCGTCGGGGAGAAGAGAGACATTAGGCTCAGATTGTCTTGTTTCGATTTTATAAAGTGTTTTATCTATCACACAGCGCAATGACTGCGTTAGACAAAGGCAACACTATACGAACCCCAACATAGCCATCTCAGTCTTCACCCTGACGTGCAAAATCAAAAGATGAGTACTGGACGGGTAATTGAACATCGCAAATATCAAACAAAAATAGGTAATTGAACAACGTCGTCACAGAATACTAGGATTACGTCACAGACAACGAAGTTTACGTACCGTGAAGGAAAATATCGTAACGAAATTGTAGCACAGTGGTAGGATTTTCCCATTGCTCGCCTGGTTAGTTATGACACCCAAACGTACACAAGCTTACGTTAGTAAATTCACGAAGCAGCTAGTCATATAGCTGTATATTCGCAGCTGTACGTAAAAAACAATCTTATTTCTATCGTTTAGGTACCATTTTTGAGTTGAACACCAAGTCTCATACTGGTCTATATTTTAAAGGCTATAGCGTTAAAGGACGATGTGAATAGGTTAGTATGATGTCATGTTAAGCCTGGATAAAGACTAGTTCTCAAGTATAACTGCCAGAACACATCTATAGGTACTTTGCGACTGATCTGCACTCTTAATCAGGAACTCTATCAGAATGCTATGGTTTTCCTTCTGATATTATATCGTAACACCTTGCCATTCAGTCGAATCAGACAAATTAGTAATTACAATGCTGAGAAAAAATATGACGAAACACTGAATCGAGATGATTGAAAGCGGTACATTTAGTTTTTGGCGAGATCTTGAAATGTCAGTGGTCTTTATATTTTATTCATAATCTTGTGTTATTCGGTTCTATATTGTGTAATATTTGGTGGTGTTTTACGTAATATAGTTTGGTTACTGTGCACAAGAGAAGTGGATCGGAAATAATACCACGGAGTATGGACTCTGACTTGCCACAAAAACTCCCTGGAAAGGTCTAACAAGACGGCCACCATCTTGTTAGTTCATTGAAATGATCGCAAGAAATTTGTAATATCATTACCTAGTCGACAATGGCAGTAATAATCTACTAGAAGATGGTTGCCAAAAAAAGAACAGTATATTTATGTTACTGAGATGGAGGACGATGGCAACTATAGCAGGATCCTAACCCTATCACCAGGGTTCTTCTAATGCCCATCTGGCTACCACCTTCAAGTTGATAATCTATCGCCAAGGACCTATCAGTGTGCTCTGGTAGATACATTTGAGAACCAGTCCTCATTTACATTTAGCATGTTACCATATTATAGCATATGGTCTTTTAAAACTTCAAGGTAAGAGGTAGATCTTGATGCGCTAAATCTAATCCTAGCTATGTTTGTTGTATATCATTTTTACTTGACTAAATCTCTGAACCGATCGCAATCAAATTTGGCATACAGATAGCCGCAGAATTTGCGCTATATCCTGAATATGTATAAGAACACACACAGACCAATTCGTAAAAAACTGCTAGTTACACTATAAATTACTGTATCTATTAATATATATGATATATAAAGGAATAACTAATTGTTTGATACAGCACAAACTATCGGAGGCTAGGGCCGTAATAATGTGCATACGGGTGTCTTTTACTTATCTGAGCACTAAGGGTTTTGGGAATTCCTTATCCCTAAGCTGCTGAAAAAGGGGTGACATTTTGTATGAAAATCCGCCATTTTTTCGTCAATCAGCCAGATATTCATATCTACATGTATAAATTAAAGATTCGAAATAATTAGTGGAGATTACCAGTATAATATAAAACTTACCCATAAGCAGTTTTCAGATCGAGTTTCGAAACCCTCAAGCACAGGTTTTTCCTGTCCACCTTCTTCAGTTGCGATAAATGCTCCTGTAAGATCTCTTTGCACGGTTTCCTGTTTACTTCGCAACACTCCTTTTTCGAGAAGCTGTTAGCGATCTCCTTTTGCAAATCCTTAAATTGCTTCATCGTCATGGATGACATAGAGGAGGTGCGTTCTCTTTTTTCTACAGTTTCATTTGACAGCGGGAATTCGTCGAAATGCGTCAAATCTTGGTATTTCTCATAGTCGCCGTTATCGATTGGTGATGACCTTTCCGGAGACAATGTGTAGTCCGAATGCGATGGATAGAACGAGGCTTGGGATTCTGACATAGGGCTGGGAACATTTTCCGAACGCGGTGGCGTAGGGAATATAGAAGTCTTTGGACTGATTGCATCGTCAATTTGGTCCAGATTGAACATATTTGATACATCCATGTATTTCTCATAATTTAAATGCGTTGTATTAGAGAACTCCTCAATGGGATTCCGTTCGGGTGTCTCTGTCGGGACCATTTGTATCGTATTTAACGAATCGTCATGGATTTGTCCGAATTCGGAGAAGAAAGTATTGGACGCTTCAAGAGAATCCTGGATCGTTTGCTGTAACGTTTTCTTCGTCGTATCATCGTGAATCAATTGTAGTACATCTTCCCAGTATTCCTGTTCCTTCTGCGACGTCTGTGAGATCTTTTCTACGCTCTTGAGAGCTATGTCGACTTCGGAATAGTTGTCAGGACCTAGCCCTGAGTTGACTATCACCTGGCCACCCGTTAAAGTGTGCTTGTTGAGTTCACTAATCTGCGAATTTACGAAAATGGAATTAGAACTAGAATTTTAAAGCGATAATGGCTAAGTTGATAGGGTGTTCAGATACCGCGTCGAAGGACGTAAGCCCAAAACTTTGGGACCTTTCGGTGAAGGAAAATATCGTGATGAACTCATAGCATGATCGTTGGACTTTTTCTAACTCCGCCTGGCTAACTACCACTTTCAAGTTGAAAACCTGTGGCGAAGTACCTTTTTTTTTTAACGTGGAGAGATAATCCATCATGGACTGTCAGGCCCCCGGGGGAGAGCCTGAACTGAACCGACCACCAGCCTTTGTGCTGTCACGCAGGGGTGGTGCCATTCGGCGACTTTAACCGGCTAAAACTCCACGACAACCTACGCCACTCTATGGGTGGTGTCACGGGTTGCGTGAGCAGGCTCCGTAACACCCCCGGCGGCAGGCGTTTCCCACGTCACACCCGGCTGAGGCAGCCCAGTTGCAAGACTGCCTCCCAGCCCGCCAAACCCGTGCAATGAGAGTCAAGGCCCCCCGACCCTTTCCCTCTGGGTTCGGCCGGCAGCGGAGAAGCTAGGCCCTCCGCCGCCGCCCCGCGGTTGATTTTTTACCGAGGTTTACTCCTCCTCCTCACCTAGGCCTCCCTCAAGGTCCCTCAGTCCTACCCTAACCCTAACACCACCTAAACTACCCTACCTACTCTTACCCCTGCCCTGCCCCATCCCGCTCTTAGCCCTGAATCCTACCTACCTAACCTATGGTGTGGTCCGACGAGAACCAGTCCCGTCTTGGTTTAGCATGTTTACTACCTTAGGTCACATCGTCATTCAAAAATTTTGAAAAAAAAAAAAAATTTTTTTAAACGTATGATAATAATAATCATACAATATAATTAATTATGTATAATTAATGCCATGCCATCTATCAGCTAATTCGGAACTTAAATAATACAGGAAATATTATTAGCAACTCTTTGTTATAAAGTAAATAAAATATAGCAAAGTACGAACAGATTACTATGATAAATAATGAATTAAATTAATTATGATTTCATAGAAGTTTTGGTTTCGTTTAATTATTATCTAACCGGATGGTACAGAAACGTGACGCCATATTGCCGTAACGGACTTCCGTTGCATTGTCGTCCAGTTACCTCCTAGTCGCGCCTAAAGAAGTTTTACTTCAAAAAGTGAAACTACACATCCCGAGATCGCAGAATCGATATTTCTAAAATATATACAAGCTTGATCTAGTTAGGTTATCCCGAATTTTACTGATGTATGCCTTAGAAAAGTATTAAATCCATTAACACACAGTATAGTAATACATATTATATAAACGGGCAGTTCGAGCAATTCGCAGAACGGAAAAATTATTATTTCAGGACGTGGATTTTCCTTCTGGATTATATCGAAAGAATGCGGACAATTAGCGGGGAAAGCTAAGGCGCAAGTAAGAAAAGCACATACCTTATGGAAAGAACTGTCATCGTGTCTTACAGTATACGGGCGTACGGGGCATCTTGTAATATTTCCTTTGATGGGACCTCTGGGTACGACCACGGTCTTTGATTTCTTCTTCTTATTGCCATCGATTTTAAGGTTACTCATAGAAGCTAGTACATCGTCCTCGACTTTGCCATCATTGAAGCCGCTGTCCTCGGATGACTGTGAATCGATACGTTGACTTCTGTTGTCCTCTTCGACGATTTTATAAGAGAAGAATTCCGATTCGTCTTCATTCTCCTCTTTATCTTTTTCCTCGACTTCCTTTTTGATTTTGTTCTCTATGTTAAACTTTTCGAAGTTTTTTACTATCTTGTCGACTGGATTCTCAGATTTCATCGGAAGCGCCTCTTTCTCTTTACTGTCTTTGTCATTTTTCGATTTATCTTTCTTCTTATCTTTATTAAAGAAGGATATGATCCTCTTTTTCAACGATTTCTTTTCCGATTCCGACATGGTTATTAGAGTTGCGTTCGATATTTTAGCGCTGCCCATAATTGTCGAATTGTTATCGAAATGTCATAATATTTCAAAGGCTTTTATTTATAGTCGTTGGACATTCTGTAACAAAGATAAAAATATATTTACATGTGTTATAAAATAACTAGGAAGAATACCCCGTCTTATCCTGGTATATATTTTTTTAAATCGTGAATAATTCGTTCACAGACAGTATTTCATTCAGTATAACAAAATATAAGTTATTTAGCGGGCCCGGCGGCGTCCTGATAATAAAAAAAACCGTGACAAATTATATCATAACTTCAATTCCGTCTCCTTAAACCTTCCCCACAAATCACTTTATCTGCACGTGAAAACCGCATGAAAATCCATTCAGTAGTTTTTGAGTTTATCACGAACAGACAGACAGCCAGAAGTAGCAGAGGACGTTTGTTTTGTATGTAGTGAATTCATGAGCGAAAATATTAAGTATGAAATCTGACAAATAAATTTGTTCCTGATAATTTATAGTAGTTCATAATAATTAATGATTGGTATAATTGTTTATATATAGTATTGCAGTGATTTGTGTGTAATATAGTATAGAATCGCCCACTCGTCCCACTCTACATAGTAAGTTGCTCTTGCGCTGCGGATGACATTGACGTTGTGATTGGTCGGTCGATGCCGTGCAACTGGACCGCCCTATTCATAGTGAGCGAGGCACGGACAACCTACACAAGTAGGTACAACAATTTTTTCCCTTATCGACCTGAGTTATTTCAGTTTAACTTAACTAAGTTAATTACGAATTACATGTATGAGTTACTGAGACAGATGCTTGGTACACATGTGTATGTCACTAATTCCTAAATGTATAATTAGTTAGCTTAGTTTAGCTCAGTTTGGTTAGGTACAAGATGATGTGTAGCAAGGCAACAGACCAAGCCAAGAGCTGGTTGCTGAATAAAATCAGCTGAGTGCCTTAAGCGCTCGTCTTAGTATTCCGGCGCAGCTGTAAAGTACTCTCAAGCCAATAGGGTAGACAGTTCGAAAAAAAAAAGAGTAATGATTCATTATAGCGCGGAGTGTCGGACTGTTCACACACGTTTAAGTATATAGGTAACTATATTCAGTAGTGTATTTCTGTATCTTCGGATTAAGGTAAACGCTTCTACTATGGATACTCGATTGGTCTTGAATGATTGAACGATTAAATGACAAGGCGAACGTCATCTATGATTGACGGCATATTTTTATATATGCCGCTCACTACGATATGTACATATATGGGGCTTTCCACATCGGATCGAATGGTTTGAAAGTTTTTTTTTTAATTTCTTCAATTTTGTGATATGTTGTAGTACCCCTCCTCAAAATAGACATCCTGGGAAATTTTGTCATTTTTTTATTACTCGTTCAAAAGACTTTTTGATGTCTTTAGTTTTTTTTTAGTCTCAAATTTCCAAATTTAGGTCCAAATATGATCATTTTATTTATATTAATTTTGTTTTTACATGGCCTTTATAGAAAAAATTAATCAAAGATATTTCAAAATTTTATTTACAAACATTTTTGAAATTTAAACTTTCAATTGAGTTTTAAACACTTACGGTGTTATTACAAAGAAGCTAAATACGCATTGAACCCTGGCTTTAAAAAGGTCTCATATTAAATGCACCGCGGTCGCTGAATGTTCGCCATCTTGCTTTTTTGTCTCGCTTTGATTACGTTAGGTTAGACTTGTGAAAAAGGATAACGCGAACTTGCCTCGGGCGAGCGCGGTGCATTTATTAGGAAACTTTTTTAAACCAATTATTTAATACGCTTTTAACTTTTTTGTAATAACACGGTTATTATAAAAATGTTAAATACATGCTTTAAAATGGTTTCAAATTAAATGCACCGCGCTCCCACGAGGCAAGTTCGCGTTATCCTTTTTCGCAAGTCTAACCTAATGTAATCAAAGCGAGACAAAAAAGCAAGATGGCGACGAACATTCAGCGACCGCGGTGTATTTAATTGGAAACCTTTTTAAAACGAGTATTCAATACGTATTTAACTTTTTTTTAATAACACCGTGAATGTACCCTCGCATTTTTTATTATTTTAAACGTCTATCCATTCCTCAACTTTTAAACCCGATATGGTAATAGATTTATTCTAATTACTATTTATTTTCCATTTTTAATAATTTTCACATGGCCGAAGTCGCAAACACTTAGTAGTATAGATATAAAAACACTGCAATTTATAGGTACTGTAAAATAATCATTTAGAGATGTTTATCATTCTCAAAGAGTGTCGGTTTATATCGAGTCATCAGCTGATTACGAGAGATTAAGATATGGAAGTTGATGGCGACAACAACTGAAACGTGACGTGACGTTAGTAGCGCATATTACGATTATGTCGATTCTTGCAACATCGACTCCTCCGCTCCGCCTCTTTTCTATGCATTACGTAAGAAAAGAGCGATAGAAATTGCCAAATATGGCGAGAAAAAACATTTTCATTTTAATTACATCACCCTGTACATTAGTTACATCAACAGTGCAGTGCTATAGATAGGCCTCTTTCTGAAGGGAGGTATGCGTAATAAACACAGCGCCAGGCCACGGCGTAATGGCGATTTCAAATACCGAGAAATCTACAGTTTGGTATTTTCTCACATACGTATTTAATTTAACTCTATTAATTTTTATCATTATTGATTATAAGCCTTATGTTTAGTAGTTTAGGTAGCAATTGCTGTTGTCATGCCGTCCTGCAAACAGCGACAATTATTATCAGGAGTCTAAAATTGTCATATATTTATCCTTAAGTGGTCTCGATTTTATACATATAATACGTATTTATACAAAACCTTTATTATGCATAACTTTATAGGTGGTAGAGGAAAACTGAAGCTATTACTGGTTTCAGCATGAATGGGTCGGCTCGCCCGCGGTACTACCTCCCGACACATAGAATCACCGACGTGAAGTAACAGTGCTTGCATTGTTGCGTTTCGTTCGGTCAGTGCGAGCGCTGGAAGCCTATCTCTCCTCCTCTCTCCCCCTCCCTCAAACACAGGCTTGCAACGCACTTGCGACTCCCCTGGTGTTGCTAGTGCCTATGGACGGCGGTGATCACTTGTCATCAGGTGACCCACCAGTTCGTTTCCCTCCTATGTTATCATTACATAGTATAAAACATAGTCCCCTACCGCGTATGTATGTCTGTCTGTTCGCGATAAACTCAAAAACTACCGAACGGATTTTCATGCGGTTTTCACCGGTGGATAGAGTGATTAATGAAGAACGTTTTAGTATATAATTTGTCAAGGATTTTTTCATAATCAGAGCGGGACAACGTCTGCCGGGCTCGCTAGTAAAATATATATATGTATATATTCAGAGCGGTCAACTTTGGTGTAGATTGTAAATAGGCAAAGGCATATAAAACATCCGCCAAAGGTAAAGCCACTTTCGAAAAGGGAGTTAAAAAAATGCTATTACATAAGCGCACCTTTTCATTTTAAGCAACCGCTGTTTACTTAAGGATGTAAGTTATAAAATAATATTTTTTATAAATTACTAACTTTTGCTTGCGGTTTCGCTCTCATTAATATAGATTTCCAAGAACTCACTTTTTTTAATATATACTTATACTAGCCGGCCCGGCAGACGTTGTCCCGCCCTGATTATAAAAAAATCCTTGACAAATTATATACCAAAACCTTCCTCATGAATCCCTCTATCCATTGGTGAAACCCGCATGAAAATCCGTTCAGTAGTTTGTGAGTTTATCGCGAACAGACAGACTGACAGACGCGGTAGGGGACTTCGTTTTATACTATGTAATGAAAAATGATATATAATCCTTCTATACGTGTGTATATGACTGAACTCCTTAACGGTTGGAAAGATTTTGATGTTTTTTTTGCGTGTTGAAGCCTATTCTAAAATGATTAAGATTAAATTGGATCCAATAGGTGGCGCTGCGATCTGATTGTAGTATTTTTTGTTATTATTTATTTACATTACTTCTTAGGCACTTGGTCATTATTTAAAAAAGAATTATTGTTACATCTTCCTTTAATATCGAACTATTAAGAAACTACGATATGAGCACTATATCTTCAGCGATGTATCCTGTTTGTGGTGAAATTGGACAAACGGTGTGTGGTGATTGTATTTCCTTTGATAGAATTCTTAATGGAATCATTCTTAATTTTTAATGTACTTATCTACAACACGAAGACTCCGCATTTATACTTTCCAAAATCCCAAACGATATATTATGTCCTATATAGGATCACTGGACAGCACAACTGCCACCACCGGCAAACTCGCGTCAATGCTTAATACAAAGCGGTGTTGATTATATTAATGTCGAAAATGAATCGACGATTCACATTGTAACGTGTCAAAACGGCCATGATAGCGTGCCTCTATTATAATAATGAATTCGGGCGATACAATGGTTTCTAAGTTAACGGTGACAAGCTCTGTTCACTGCCTTGATTGATTGTCGATAACTATGGTAATTTATTCCACCACGGGTATTTCCATAACATAAATGTTTTTATCCTCGAGGCCCCGCGATGGTTTGTTACTGAGGACAATTGAACGAATCACTTAAAGTCATTACGTCGTGGCTAAAAATAATGCACTCTGAAAATCATACTTCTTTGTGAAGTTCATCTCTTTATCATATATATTTATATAGGTGGTAGAGACACGCTATTACTGGTTTCAGCATGAATGGGTCGACTCGCCCGAGGTAGTACCACCCGACCCACAGGAACAATGACGTGAAGTAACAGTGCTTGCATTGTTGCGTTTCGTTAGGCCAGTGAGAACGCCGGAAGACCACCTTCCGCCCCTTCCTCCCAAACACAGGCTGGCAACGCACTTGCGACTCCCCTGGTTTTACTAGTCTATGGACGGCGGTAATCACTTAAGATCAGGTGACCCGCTTGTTCCTTAGCCTCCTATGATATAATATACATCATTACATAGTATAAAACAAAGTCCCCTATCGTGTCTGTCTGTCTGTCTGTTCGCGATAAACTCAAAAACTACTGAACGGATCTTTATGCGGGTTTCACCAGTGGATAAAGTGATTCACGAGGAACATTTTGGTATATAATTTGTCCAGGATTTTTTTATAATCAGGGCGGGACAAGGTCTGCCGGGCCCCCTAGTTTATATATAAACTAGAGAATGGTAATGAATTTAAAAAAAAATCAGGGTGTGCCGTAAAGACACACGATAGAAGTGAAACTTTTGTATTAATGAAAAACATTTCAATTATTCATCAATCATCTTTGAAAAAGCATAGATTGTGTTCAGTGATCGGACACAACCACGGATAACGAGAAAGAAAGAAAACGAGACAAGCGTATGTCTCACTGTTCTCCAATACCCGTACGCAAGCCAAACACAGCTTCCATTTACCTGACACAGTGTTTACACAGTGCATCGTCACACAAAAAGGTCGCGGGTGAGAATCTTAAAGCCCTCTGATAAGAACTAATTACTTCAGTGTTGTTTTAATATGTGAACGATGTTGATATCTGGAATTGACTCTCTCTGTGCAACCACTAAAAACGATTGTGACCTGTATTATGTGTTCTGAATATTATATACCTATATAGTATACTAGCGACCCGTCCCAGCTTCGCACGGGTGCAATGTACAACGTATGTAATGTATTTAATGTATGTATGTGTATGTATGTATATATATGTAAATGTAATGTATCCACACACCCACACCTGTGTCTACTATACCGACGTGACTGATGACGCGGTTAGTAGGTTTATCCGTCGGGCCATGAACGCTCCGGCACGGCATATTGTGGATTATAATTTAAAGATGGCGATAGAGGACCGGAATGAAACCGCCATAAAGGCAATAACGTCTTTAAAAAAATATAAATATAAATAAATAAAAAAAACAATAATAATAAAAATAAACACAAAAAAAAACATCCAATAGATCACAGATACGATTTTTAACTTACACTTAAAAAGCGATAGCAAAAAAATGTTGCGGACCGAGAGTCAGCAGAGAAAAAAAAAAAAATGTATTTAATCGGATAAGGAATAATACTGTATTGTATAAAATAGCTTGGTAAAAAACACATAATTATTTTTGTAAAAAGATAAAAATGGTTACTGCGGGTTATCCTTTAGAGATAAATATACCATCGTATACCATCGCGGACTATTTTTATCGATTTTTTTAAGATATACAATTCCGCTGTACATTAATTTGATCTATCTCGTAAGGTTTAACCAGCGTTTGCGATTTAAGCGCACAATTTTTTTTTTTTTTATGTCATAAGAGGCAAACGGACAGGCTGGTCACCTGTGCGTTGCCAACCTGTGTTTGGGGGGAGGGGAAGGGGAGAGAGGGCAGGTGGGCCTCCGGCGCTCTCACTGACCGAACGAAACGCAACAATTCAAGCACTGTTACCTCACGTCAGTTTTCTATTAGAGGGTGGTAGTACCCCGGGCGAGCCGACCCATTCATGCTGAAACCAGTAATAGCTTCGGCGTGACTCTACCACCTACAAATATGTTCGTTACGACATCACATCACAAATCTTTGAATTATGCGGCTTTCTGTACATGTGTTTTGTCAATATGTATGTATTATACATACAAACCTTTCTCTTCAATCACTGTATCTATTGTTGAACTGTATTAAAATTCGTTGAATAGTTCAAAAGACCTAAGTGAACAGACAGCGGAAGCGACTTTCATTTTATACTATGTAAAGATGTTAAGAAGATAAACCAGATCGAGTTTCTTGCCGGTTCTTCTCGATGAGTGGGGTGATTGTCCGAACCGGTGGTGGTTTTGACGTTCATAAGTATATCATAGGAGGCAAACGAACATGTGGGTCCTCTGATGTTAAGTAGTCACCATCGTACATAGATACTTGCACCACCAGAAGAGTCACAAGTGTGTTGCCACCCTGTGTTTGAGGGAGGTGGGTTATCCGGCGGTCTCACTGATCGAACGAAACGCAACAATGCAAGCACTGTTACTTCACGTCGGTGTTTCTGTGAGAGGGTAGTACTACCCCGGTCAAAATTAGAGAGAAAATCAATGTATTGTAAATAAGAATAAACTATAAAATATTTTAAGGACGCTTACCCTAATAACGCTGACTAAACCTTATCAAAATAATGTAATAAAACGTCGTCTTTTTTTTCGGTACGGCATCTGCCTAAGTAGGAAATTTTGCCATTGTCATGTGTGACAAATACACGTTTTAAACTTAATATATACTCCTTGATGGAATGTCTATCTTCAAAGCATAAATCAATGTTATAAATAAGCTATCTAACACTGGAAGATTTTTCAAATCGGACCAGTAGTTTCTGAGATTAGCGCGTTCAAGCGAACAAACTTTTTAACTTTATATTACTAGCTGTGCCCGCGACTCCGTCCGCGTGGAACCTAATGTAAAAAAACAGCGACTAATAAAATCATGTGAACGAATTAAGTCCAACGACTTATCTACTTTCCTCTTGTACTTAAGCCGCTTCCTCATTAAAATTACAATAACTTTTGATAGATTGAACCGATTTTAATGAAACCAAGACTAAATGTTACTCGGGGATATGCTTTATGATTATCTTGGTGAGGTTTTATCGTGAACGCATTACTTTAGCAGTGAATGCATGTTCATATAAACAGACAGACATTTCTAAAAATGATTAAAATGTATTTTATTATTTATTCTAAGAATATTATCTCATTTTGAAAATAGAACGTTCGCGCTTTACGCATCGAAAAAAAAGAAATTAATTTTTAAAAATGGAACGGTCGCGAACGGTAGATGGTATTGCGGTCATCGCGCTACAGAGCTGTGGTTACGCGCCACCAGAGATTTAAAAAAAAAGGCAGAAATTGATAATAACTCTACGTTTTGTTTGTTTATCGCACCAAAAAACGGTACACTTTAGATTAATGTTTCGGAGATCGTAGGAGGAGACCGACCTTGCACAGCTATGACACGAGCGGTTATCAAACGTTACTATATACCTAGTCTTGCCATAAATACTGAAAGAAAGAAAAAAAAATATTTTCTATTGCAAATAACATTTATTACTTTTACAGTGTGTTAGTTTAATACATAAATATAAAACAATTTAAAATATAAAAAACTTATTCGAAGTAGTCTCCATTGGCTGCAATACAGTCCTTTAAACGTTGAGGCCAGTCATCAATAGAAGCACGCACTCTTTCCATGGGAAAATTCTTCACTGCCAATCGTACGGATTGTTTTAGGGACTCCAAATTATCATGGCGTTTAGAGCAAGCCGTACTAAAACTGACCATAAATCACAATCCAGCGGATTAAGATCGGGACTAGACGACGGCCAGTCTTCATCTCTGATGAAGTCCGAAGTGATCGTTTCCAACCAAGGCTGCGTAGACCGAGCTTTATGACCCGGCGCCGAGTCTTATTGGAAGGACCATTCTTGGTTAATGAACATGGTGTTGTTAAGAGGCTTCACTACCTTCTCAAGAATGGTATCTTGATACACTTGTGCCGATGTTTTGATACCTTTCTCACAAAAGTATGGCTCAGTCGCTCCTTCATAGCTAATACCCCACCAAACCATCACTGAAGTCGGAGAGTGCCCACGTTGCACTCTGTCGACTAATTGGGAAGCTTCCTTAGAGCTTTGAGCATACATACGGTCATTATGTTTGTTATAATGTTGCTCAATTGTAAAAATTTTCTCATCCGTACACCAATTTTTTCTGTGACTTCCCTTTGTGTATCGCTTCAGTAGTTGTTTCGATTTTACCACCCTATTCTTTTTTAAATTATCAGTTAAGAAATGACCAGTACCTCTCTTATAGGTTGCAAGTCCTAAGTCATCTCTTAAAATACGCGACATGGTTCTAGATGCTATCTTCATCTCCCGAGATAAAATCTTTGCTTTCGGACATGATTTCTTCGAATTCTTTCCCTTACTGCTTTGACCACCAGTTTCGTACGAACACTACGTGAACGGCCAGATCTTTTTCTGTCACAAACAGAGGAGGTCTCATTGTACCTATTAATAGCCCGGTACACAAACATTTTACTAATACCAAGCGTATGGAGAGTTTTCAATGTTGCATTTGGCTCCATACTTACTTTGTGTAATGCAATCACAGCGATTCGGTTCTCTTTATCACCCCATTCCATTTTAATAACGCAAAATATTGTACGATGTATTGGCGCCAAAATGTGAAAACTCAATGGATAATTATGTAAAAATGGCAGATTCCAAATTCAAATGTAATATTTTGTTTATTTTTAATTGTAACAGTATTTATGGCCAGACTAAGTATACATATATATGTATGTAACTTATGTTTGGTATGTGATGAAAATCATTACTTGAAGCATACATATAAGTATTCGTATGAATCCTACAGATAATTTAAGTTTTAGCTGAACTTAAATTATTAACATAAACAAAGATTAATATAAGCCAATATGATATCATTACATAGTATAAAACAAAGTCCCCTACTGCGTCTCTCTGTCAGTCTGTCTGTTTGTCTGTTCGAGATAAACTCAGAAACTACTGAATGGATCTTTATGCGGTTTTCACCAGTGAATAATGTGATTCATGAGGAACGTTTTGGTGTATAATTTGTCCAGGATTTCTTTATAATCAGGGCGGGACAGCGTCTGCCGGGTTAGCTAGTATATTATATTTTAAATCTATACATATAATATGAATGTAAATGTCTTTATAAGTGGTAGAGCCACGCTGAAGCTATTACTGGTTTCAGCATGAATGGGTCGGCTCGTCCGGAGTACTACCACCCGACCCACAGAAATACCGACATGAAGTAACAGTGCTTGCGTTGTTGCGTTTCGTTCGGTCAGCGAGAGCGCCGGAGGACCACCTCTCGCCCTTTCCTCCCAAACACAGGCTGGCAACGCACTTGCGACTCCCCCGGTGTTGCTAGTGTCTATGGACGGCGGTGATCACTTACCATCAGGTAAGGCTGTTCGTTTGCCCCCTATAAGATAAAAAAGTAAGTAGTTTTAAATTTTGTGAAAAAAATTGTTGCGGGTGTCTTGGAATGAACAAAATACATTTCGATCACTTTTAGAAATGTCTGTCAGTATGTCTGCGTCAACACACATCGCTGGTAAACTACTGCGTTCATGATAAAACCCCATCAAGGCAATCATAATGCATATCCTCGAGTAACATTTAGTCTTTGTTTTATTAAAATCGGTTCACTCTAATTCAAAAGTTATTGTAATTTTAATGACCACACGACTTAAGTACGAGAGGAAAGTAGATAAGTAAATGGACTTAATACATTCAGATGATTTTATTGGTCACTGTTTTTTTT
This sequence comes from Antheraea yamamai, assembly GCA_036509395.1. Taxonomy (NCBI): domain Eukaryota; kingdom Metazoa; phylum Arthropoda; class Insecta; order Lepidoptera; family Saturniidae; genus Antheraea; species Antheraea yamamai. Next base: position 3,432,106 of record AP028452.1, read on the forward strand.
TACATTAGGTTCCACGTGGACGGATTCGCAGGCACAGCTAGTATATATATATCTTAGTTTATAACCTACAAATGTCGTTGAAACTCAAGGAGAAGGTTTATATAGCTATTATAAGACCAGTCGTGTTATATGATTTCTTTTTATATCATAGAACGCAACCGAACAGGTGGTTCACCTGATGTTAAGTGATCACCACCGTCCACAGACACTTGCAACACAAGTGGAGTGAAGGGAGGTGGTCACTGACCGAACGAAATGTAGCAATGTAAGCACTATTACGTCATGTCGGTTTTCTGTGTGTCGGGTGGTAGTACCCGCGGGCGAGCCGACCCATTCATGCTGAAACCAGTAATAGCTTCAGCCTGGCTCTACCACCTACTAAAACCTAAAAATGTACTAAAATCCGAGTGCTGGGGTAGGAAAGAGATGGATGAGAGAAGATTACATATGGCAGAGATGCGAATGTTAAGGTGGATGAGTGGTGTGACTAGAATGGTTAAGATTAAGAATGAGTAAGTTTAAGTTAAGATTAAGAAAGAGGAAGTTTGAAAATAGCACCAGTGACAGAGAAGTTGAAGAGTAATAGATTAGCATGGTACGGGCATATGAGAAGAGATTAAAGTCATGTACCTAGAAAAGTTTTGATTGTGAAGGTGGATATAGGAGTAGCGAAAGACCGAAAAACGTATGGATGGATTGTGTGATAAATGGTATGTGTATAAAAGGTGTGAATACTGAGATGACAGGAGAGAGAGAGGAAGAGGAAAACATGTTGTGCCGACTCTACTTAAGTGGGATTAGGGTAAGGAGTTAGTTACACTGGAAGAATTTTTCAAAACTGACCAGTAGTTTCTGAGATTAGCGCGTTCAAGCAAACAAATTCTTTAGTTTTATATTACTAGCTGTGCCTGCGACTCCGTCCGGGTGGAAACTAATGTAAAAAACAGCGATTAATAAAGTCATCTGAATGTATTAAGTCCATTTATTTATCAATTTTTATCTCATATTTAAGTCGCGGCGCCATTAAAATTACAATAACTTTTGATAGAGTGGACCGATTTTAATGAAACAAAGACTAAGTTATTCTCGAGGATATGCTTTATGATTTTCTTGGTACAGTTTAATTGTGTACTTTAGTAGTGATGCGTGTTCATTCAACCAGACAGACAGATAGATATTTCTAAAAATGATTGAAAAGTATTTTATTACTTATTCCTAGACACCTGCAATAATATTATCTACAAAAACCTGTGAAGTACAGACACGTTAGATTTACATTCTTATTATATATATAGAAGATAAATAAAAAAAATGGATCACTAAAATAAATGATTCTGTGAAGCTATAACTTTTTTATACAATTTTCCTTATTCGAGATAAAGTCTTTGTTAAATCTAATAAATGAATATGAATTACCCCACTATCATCATACAGCATTATGGAGCAACTCTTGTAGATAATATAAAAAAATATGTGATGTATAAAAAAAATCCCGTTCGTGCCAAAAGATCGGCTTCATTAACACCGTCGCGTAACGTAAGTATTAACGGAGTAAAAACATATTTCTGGTTTGATACAGTAGTATAGCTATCGGTGTGTCATCATCTTGTATTAGTCATCCATGATTCTGGCCTATCCAGTCGGTATGTTGCAATGTTGTTATTGTATAACAAATGTATGTAAGTGCATAACTTCATGACGGTTGGATCTATTTCTTTATCTATTGTGTATCTCAGTTAAAAATCAGATCTAAAATAATAACAATAGTTGTTCACAATGACAGTGATTTTTGACGTAACTAATAAAATAAACAAGCAGAAAAAAATATTCTTATAATAGGTCTTTACCTATGAAATTGCCGTTCTGCAGTACTGGCCATTTCAAATCAAAATAGTTTTTGTTTGGCTAAGAATTCTAATTTCAAATTAATTTTATTTTAAAACATGGAATTCTTTTTCCAAAAGTAGTCATTTGTTTATTGATTAGTGTTACATTTTCATCGCATTTCAAACTTTTTTGTCATCATGGATACGTTAAAAATTCGAGTAATTATGGAATATGAATACCGTCGTGGCAGCAACGCGGCACAAGCGGCACGCAACATCAACGACGTTTACGGAGCTAACATTACAAACCAACGCACCAGCTGTTATTGGTTTGCTCGCTTCCGTTCTGGGAATTTCGACCTGAAAATTGAATCTCGCGGTCGTCCGAAGACTTTGGTCAACAATGACGAATTAAAGACGATTGTGGAAGCTGATGATACACAATCTACGGCTGAATTAGCAGCAGCTTTCGACGTTAGCGTCAAAACAATATTGGTCCATTTGCGTCAAATTGGCAAGGTAAAAAAGCTTGACAAATGGGTGCCCCACGAACTCAATGATCGCCAGCGCGAAGTACGCGTCGAGACGTGCCTTGCACTGCTCAACAGACACACAAATGAAGGAATTTTGAACCACATTGTTACCTGCGATGAAAAATGGATTCTGTTTGATAACCGCAAGCGCTCAGCAAGTTGGTTGGATCCTGGTTCAGCACCTAAACAATGCCCTAAACGAAAACTTACCCGTAGAAAAGTGATGGTCACTGTTTGGTGGTCTAGCGCCGGTGTGATTCATCACAGCTTCTTACCAAACGGGGTGAGCATTACTGCAGATGTGTACTGTGAAGAACTGAACACAATGATGGAGAAGCTGGCACATCTCCAACCAGCATTGGTCAATCGCTCGTCTCCGGTGCTCCTGCACGACCTCATACTGCACAGCAGACGGTCTCCAAGTTGCAAGAACTGGGGTTGGAAGTTCTCCGTCATCCGCCCTATTCACCAGACCTTGCGCCTACAGACTACTACTTTTTCCAGAATTTGGATAACTCCTTAGCTGGAAAAAAATTAAATACCCGAGAGGCAGTACAAAATGCCTTTGAAGAATTTGATGCCTCCCGTCCAGCTGATTTCTTTAAGAAGGGCATCAATAAACTGCCACTGCGTTGGCAAAGATGCATTGATTGCATGGGTGATTACTTCGATTGTTACAAATAAAAAATACATGAAAAAAATTCGTTTAAATTTTTTCATACAAAACGGCAATTTCATAGGTAAAGACCTAATATAAATACAGGCTGAATGTTTAGACAGTAGCAACACTTATGGAGGATACTCTGCACTCGATTCTCGTTCTAAATCAATTTAAAAAATTGGTGCTTAATAGTTGACCTAATTATCTAGAAAAATACAAAAATTATACGCAATCCTCTACGCGTCTATGTTAAAGCACAGTGCCAATGACCGTCGGATGATGTAACTTTCACTTGAAAGAGAACGTGGGAACATCAGGAACAAAACAAAAGGGTTTATTGTCCGTTTTATGATCGAAAGTTATTAACGCCGGTCGCCAATTGTAACTATCGACACCGGTCATTGCACCTAGGTTTATTACGTTTGTGTTTATACTTTTGAAAGTCTTAGAATAAACTTTAACTTAGGTTTTCTTTGTTGTTTATTAGTATTTGTTTTGATATTATTATTTTATATTCTAAATGTGATCATAAAGTGTCATATCCTAAAATACTGCGAGTCTTTAACCTTTCACTTGGTATAAGTCTTATACACATATGTCGTCTTACTAGCTTCTGCTCACGTATTCATCCGCGTGGAGTAGTTAATTTGGGTTAATGCTAACACGTAGCGAAATCTCTCAAAAGGAAAAAAAACACCCCGATTTGGAACCATTCTTCATTGGTACTCAGCTCCTATTGGTCTTAGCGTGATGATATATAGCTTATAGCCTTCCTCGATATATGACTTATCTAACACTGAAATAATTTTTCAAATCGGATTAGTAGTATCTGAGATAAGCGCGTTCAACCAAACAAACAAACCCATTATAAAGAGGTATAGTTTGTGAGTTTGTGACGTTGTAGGGGGTAATCTCAGAAACTACTGGTCCGATTTGAAAAATTATTTCAGTGCTATATAGCTCATTTATTGAGGAAGGTTATAAGTAGTATCTGAGATAAGCGCGTTCAACCAAACAAACAAACCCATTATAAAGAGGTATAGTTTGTGAGTTTGTGACGTTGTAGGGGGTAATCTCAGAAACTACTGGTCCGATTTGAAAAATTATTTCAGTGCTATATAGCTCATTTATTGAGGAAGGTTATAGGCTATATATCATGACGCTAAGGCCAATAGGAGCGGAACACCAATGAAAATATTTCAAAATCGTGGTTTTTTTTCCTCTTGAAAACTTCCACTGCGTGTTAGCGTTAGCCCAAAGTAACTATTCCACGCGAACGAAGTCGCGGGCAGAGGCTAGTATTAAGTATAGATATATAAGTCTGAATTCGTCATACTTCACGCCTTCTGACTACAATCTACCATGTCTGTACAACACTCAATAAATTATACTTGAAAACTTAAAAAATAAATGAATTACGGTCGGATCGAGAGTAAAACCAAAACAAAATGTTAAAACCAAGTATACCCGATTAACACTGCTACACTTTGGTATGTAAATGTGATAACATAATAATATTTATATAATGTAATTTTTATTTATTATCAACCGCTTGGGTTTTTCGACGGTACAACACATCCAGGCAAATATAAACATTAAGTTGGATCAACGCCAAAATGCAGTGTTTGTTACAGAACGCAATAAGTTATCTGAGTTTATTTTCGCAGAGAAGTATACAAGGTATATAAATGGGCAGAAGCGAAATTGTTAAGTACATATTCATCCTCTATTTCTTTATCGGTCGATAGACCGATAGATCGATAGATTTTATTACTTTTTTTAAAATTCTTTAGGTGCGTTGAACCAATAATATTACAACTAAAAAGGTGTAGATACGTTACCTACCTGATATTTTGACGAAACAAATGGCACGATAACGCACACATGTGTAGACTGTCTTAGATAAAATGCGGAAGTAAGATGGCATATTCTCAATATCGGTGGTGAAAAAGAAATAGTTATATGTTGCTTAGATACAGGCGGATTGACGGAAAAAGAAGCTAACTAGCCAAGTTTTAACACTGCGCTGTCGAAGCACCTATGAGGTATCTATATATAATATCATGCGTTGAGCGGTATTTTTGGCAGGAGATAAATTTATGAATTCCCGTATTGACATGCTAGTAAGCGTGTACGGCTTGCGTCAGAGTAGCGACGCGTAGTATAGGGGCCTGTGTACATGGAATGTTGATATTTTGCAGGACATCATATGTTTCATTGCTAGACTTTATAAAAATATATATGTCATAGTGGGAGCATCCAGCAGTCGGAGCATTCAGCAGTCGAAATTAACACATAAATAGTAACGCACATCCTATTACAGAATCTTACGAAGATTCGAATTTCACAAGTCCGATTTTAATTACCGTGACACTAATTTAGGTCTGCTTTAAATCAAGAATCAAATCAAGTTAGAAATGTTACGCACGCACATTTTCTTAAGATGGTGTCACGCGTCGAGTGTGGCGTGACACCGGTTTATTTAGCGACTTCTATCAGTGCTTATGTGAATAAACATGTGGATTTTTTAGAAGTTATGAACAGTTAAATGTAATCTAAATTACTCAATAATTTAGAACGAATCACATTAACCATAATCAAATAGAAGAGCATTAACAATACCTTGCCAGTATTGTTTAACATAGAACATAATAGATGGCGCTGTTAACTAACACCTGTGATAATTCCAATCTTCGGAATGCTCCGACTGCTGGATGCTCCCACTATGACATATATCATTATTGCTCCGTGTGCCAAAAGATGTGGAAACCAGACTAATGTTAATAATTTCAACAAACAAATTCTGAAGCTTAAATGTTGCCATAATTACATAGTATAAAACAAAGTCCTCTACCGCGTCTGTTTGTTCGCGATAAAGTCAAAAACTACTGAACGGATTTTCAAGCGGTTTTCACCAGTGCATAAAGTGATTCATGAGGAACGTTTTGGTATATAATTTGTCAATGATTTTTTTATAATCACGGCGGGACAACGTCTGCCGGGCCCGCTAGTTTAGACTATAATTAATATGAAAATTCAAAACACAATTTATTTCATTGTTTTCTTTGTTATTAGTCGAATTTAAGTATTTAATTTATTTTTATTTTCATAAACACATAAAAATAAATTGAAGACCACGGCGAAATATTATTATTGTTAAGGTTGCTCTCAGAACAGGTACATAATTTGTTTTTATTATAGCGGGCCAACGTGGGTGCAATCCGAAAACAATTAAAAAAAACCACCAGAATATCCATAAATCTTCGATAATCGGTGTATTATCATATATATTTTTGGATACAACTCAGTGGTGCATAATAATAATACCTTCGTATATAATAAATACGTCTCTCTGTTACCGGATATGTTTACAGTACGTTAACTGACAGGCAGAGGCATTTTCAGTGCGACGATGATGGCCTCCTTGACGTATCCCTCAACAGCAAACCTTGTCAACTTTGGGAATGAGAGCGAGTTTGGTTCGCGAAACCATATTTAGTTATAAATGTACGGTTACAAGGCGCACAGTGTAAATGTTCGAACGAATTTAGAGTATAAGCGTAGTGTAGGGTTAGGTCCAGACAAGTAAAATACCTCCTTAAAACAATCACGTCACTTTTCATTTAATTATGTATTCGTTCAAATCTCAACAATGACTATAGTTACGACGAATTATCCGTACCCAACTGTCTGAGCGAGTATGCCCAGCGTCTAGTCGTTGGTCGCCTTTTAAGGCATCAAAATACATAAACAGCCGATAACTTCAACCAAAAGTGTTTGAGGTCATTAGTAACACCCCCGATATAGTCAATAGCGCGGTATCTCAGGTCAGTAGTGGCTATCCCGATATGTATATTGCATAAATTAGTATAACAAACTTTATAGTAGGAAGGCTTTGGACAGTTCTTTGTGAGAAGACGTTTCGCATTGAAGTGTTTGGTGCCACCAAGTATTACGTAAGCACTAAAAAGGAACGGGGGTCTTTGGTTTTAATGACCTAAATGATAGGGGGATCTGGATAGGTATAGGCAGAGTATTTTTGTTGTGGCACGCAGTGCCCTTAAAGGGAATTTCGAAAACATCGAAAAATTGCCATTAACACTGAAAAAAATGGAAGAGTTTGAACAAAAAATCAGTCTAAGTACGTACCATTTACAAAAAAAAAAGGGTTTTTTACAGGTCAAAGTTATCCAAATACAAAATACTTTACTTGAACAATTGCGGCGTCTGTAGTACAATTCGCAAAGAAAGGTATGGACTTACAATTTTCGAAAATTAGCTTGCCTCAAAAGGGAAGTGACAAAAAAGCCTGGGTATAGGTATAGGTCTGACATGTGAGGCGCGCGGTCTTATCCATTGGGCTATCATCGCACTAATAACGAACCACTATAAGTTAATTCCTCTATAGACTATAGCTTCCTTGTTTCTAGACTTGTTAACTGTGATCCATGAATCAATAAGGAAACCAGAACAGATTAAGAAATACTTATTTACGTAAGGATGGGAGAGGGCTAAGAGCATTGCCTACTTTTGCTGACTAGGGGGAGAAAGCGGTCAGAAATTACAAAAATCCTGCTTACATAATACTAGAACGACCGTCAAATTTCCAGTTCTAAGTCCACTAGTTTAGCCGAAACTCAGACCCAAACAAGGTCAGTTTTTTTTCGAATTGACTACGCTATCGGCCTGACAGGCCTTTACAGCTTCACCGGACTACGAAAACAAGGATTTTTTTTACATATATATAGAAGATCTCAGTACCATCTAGTGTCGAATACGTAAACTAATAGCTTTTATCTGCCACTCTAATACCACAAACCAGAAGTAAGCAAAAAAAACCGAGGCAGGACTACCAACAGAATTGAAAACGCAATATAGTATAATAACTGTGTTCTCTTTTGAATTTGATGTTAAATATAGTGTGAATTATTTCAATTCCATAGAAATTATTAAGAATAGTCTTAGGTTTTCACATCTATTGGTACTCCGAACAATAATGATATACATTTTTATACAAAGGTGTGAGAAGGCACCGTGGGTTTTAGTCCGTGCAAGTCGACCATAAGCTGAGCTGCCCGGCTAGAGAGGGTATTCGAAGGGATCTCCCCATTTAAAAACAAAAAAAAAAAGCCAGAGCGTGACAATGAGTCATGCGCGTGCAGTGCGTGCAGGCGGACGGAATCGATTTATAAGACGATACCGCGTTAAAAAACAAACGTCAACAATTCATGTTACAGTTCGGTGTGAGTGAAGGTCGCTAATCTGTCAAATGGATTCGCAAAAAAGATACGTTTCGTGTGAATTCTTAAACCAGCGCTTTACCTAGAAATGAAGTCATGTTTACATTATACATTGAGTTTCGTAAATGCGGTCTGTACTGACAGCTGTAACGTTATGTGAATACTTATATTTTATACTAGCTGTGCCCAGGACTTCGCCTGCGTGGAATATGATGTACGAAACAGCGACTAATAAAGTCATCTGAATGTATCTATCTATCTATTTATCAGGGGTGTAAGGGGTGTCGAATAACATCATTACACTTGAGAAACCTAAGCCAGCCTCACCTGCACGTGGTGCGCCCTGCTGAATAACGAACGAGGGAATGACGAAAACGGGATGGTAGGGTTTTACAGCCTGACTGGGTCGAAACCACCATGTATATGGCGAAAAAGCCCGTTATAGTGATTCGCTTCTGCGGGTCGCGTTTCGGGATCAGCCTGTGCATATCAAACTTTTCGCAGGCCGGCATGACAGCGGCGACCGGCGATAGTTAGTGTGTCACTCGGTGGTCGCCATTGTTTTTGGATCGTACTGTGCTTACCATCAGGCATAGAGCAGTCATTTTGCTGTGCTAGAATAACAAAAAAAAACTTTTCTCTCGTACTTAAGTCGCGTCGCCATCAAAATTACAATAACTCTTGATAGAGTGAACCGATTTTAATGAAACAAAGACTAAATGTTACTCGAGAATATGCTTTATCAGTGACGCGTGTTCATACAAACAGACAGACAGACATTTCTAAAATTGATTGAAATGTATTTTATTACTTATTCTGCAACCTGCAAAATTTTTTTTCACAAACATCTAAAAAGTACAGACACGTTAGACTTACGTTCTTATTATATGTATAGATAGATGGCAGTTTCCCGGACTAGATTTTACAGAATCTTTATATTTACTATCACCCACGCAAGTAATATAAATCTCATGTAGTTACAGTGTTCGAAACCCGGTTGTGTGTGGGTGAAACGGTACGTCAACACGACGCTTAAATTGACACAGAGCCGGACTAACCGTATAACAAACGGGGGGCTGCGTGACCCACGTTTTTGAGGGGGGGTTTTTACCAAAAACTTATGAGTTTGAAATTCAGTATGAACACAAACAGTGAACGGTTTATTTTATTTAATGCAATTCTAAAATTTTATCCATATATTATTATATTTATCGGCAATCCTTCTCAATATGACCTTTAGCTATCGATACTTCGTGCGTGGAATGTGCTTAAAAAGAGGTACATACAAAATATGATAAAGCTCTCGCGTTCATACTCACAGCTGACTATTTTTCACTATATATTACTAACTAGCCTCAGCCCGCGACTTCGTCCGCGTGGAACAGTTACTTTGGGTTAACGCTAACACGCAGCGGAAGCTTTCAAGAGGAAAAAACACCCCGATTTTGAAACATTCTTCATCGGTGCTCCACTCCTATTGGTCTTACCATGATGATATATCATATCATCCTCGATAAATGAGCTATAAAACTTTGGAAGAATTTTTCAAATCGGACCAGTAGTTCCTGAGATTACCCCCTACAACGTCACAAACTCACATACTTTACCTTTTTATAATATTAGTATAGACTAGCGGGCCCGGCAGACGTTGTCCCGCCCTGATTATAAAAAATCCTTGACAAATTATATACCAAAACGTTCCTCATGAATCGCTTTATCTACTTTATCTGGTAAAAACCGTTTGAAAATCCGTTCAGTAGTTCTTGAGTTGACAGAGTTTGAGAGAGACAGACGAGGTAGGGGCTTTTAATGATGATATATTTCAATCATTTTTAGGAATGTATATCTGTCTGTTTGTTTAGAAACCTGCACACGATAAATCATGAAGCATATTATCGAGTAACATTTAGTCTTGGTTTCATTAAAATCGGTTCACTCTATCAAAATTTATTGTAATTTGAATGATGGCTCGAGTTACGTACGAGATAAGAGTAGGTAAGTACCTAGATGCAATTCAATATGTTACGAAAACAGAGATATTGTATTTATAATACCTAAGACTGTTTTTTGCATTAAGTTCCACGCGGACGAAGTCGCGTGCACAGCTAGTATATAACATAATGCGATATATACAATGCTTGTTATTTTATAAACTATTCTAAAAAAGTAGGTTCTGTTTTTGACCCCTATATACGTGTGTTACGTAACATAGTCTCCGAATTTTCATAGAAACTACTAATCCCATTTGAATGAGTTTTCGTTGTTGGATAATTAAAAAAATAATTTAAGATCTAATTATAACATTCAAATTTTACCTACTATATATTAATTGTAGATTCCAATTTAAATTTGATGTCAGCCAAAAGGTGAAGATCTGAAATATCTTTTAATAAATAAATAAGTAAATAATTTCGCGTGATGACATGCTTGTAAGCGTGACCGTCCGTATTGCACTTGCGCGGCTTGCGTTAGACTAGCGACGTGTAGTTTAGGGACCTGTGTACATCTAATATAGATATTTTGTATTGAGACTGTGCAACTCTGGGGGTCAATTTCGCTCCCGCACACCAGATTAGGCCCCCCTCGGCAGCGGCTCAAGCCTAGGTCCGAGTCCGAGTGCGCTGCTCGCGCGTTACAGTGACACAAAATCTTACATCACTGCGACAACATTACACATGTCACCTCCACATAGGTGCACGCACACACGCTTACAGATGAAAGTGGAAAGGTTTTAATTTCTTCCCTTATCAAACTGAAAGAATTTAGAAAATTACCCGATACGAAATGTATATAAGAGTTATTGAGGTGTGTATGCTTGGTACACATATATGTTTCAACAACTCATATATGTATGAATAGTTAGCTTAGCTTAGGTAAGCTCACACAGGTCGCGAAATTGGTGCGCCTGGCCACGATGGCCACAACCCTCGTGGTCAGGCGTATAAGGAGGTTGGGCCTCAGGGTGGCCCTCGAGAAGACCGAGGCCCTACTTTTCCACGGGCCTCAGCAGGGGCCACCACTTGGGGCCCACATAATGGTGAAAGGCGCTCGGATCACGGTGGGGACCCGGATGAAGTATCTGGGCCTCACCCTGAACGGGCGCTGGCGGTTCCAGCCCCATTTCGCGGGGCTCGGACCGCGAATTGTTGGGGCGGCGGCGGCACTTGGCCGGTTGCTCCCCAATATAGGGGGGCCGAGCGCTAGGTGCCGCCGACTCTATATGGGAGTCGTGCGGGCGATGGCCGTCTACGGGGCACCGGTGTGGGCTGACGTCCTCGGTGCCGACAACGTGCGCGCGCTGCGTAAGGTGCAGCGCACGGTGGTACTGAGGGCGGTCCGGGCGTATCGCACGGTGTCCTCGGCGGCGGCTTTTACGCTCGCCGGCTCCCTACCCTGGGAGCTGGAGGCGGGTATCCTCGCCGCTGTGTATAAATACACGACGGCGAGAAAACGTAGTGGAGAGCCTCCGACTCTCAGGGAAGTGGAAGCTAAGAGGCGGGAGATCCGGGGAGTGGCGGTCGAAAGGTGGATGCAGGACCTGGCGGACGCGCGCTATGGGCGTTACACAGTGGACGCCGTCCGCCCGGTCCTGCGGGAGCGGATGGGACGGGAGCGGGGCTACACCAGGGGAGTCGCAAGTGCGGTGCCAGCCCGTGTGTTTGGGGGAGGAGGGAATTAGGGAAGGAGGAGTAGGGAGGGGAGAGGGAGGAGAGGTGACCTCCCGACGCTCTCACTAACCGAACGAAACGCAACAATGCAAGCACTGTTACTTCACGTCGGTGTTTCTGTGTGTCGGATGGTAGTACTGCGGGCGAGCCGACCCATTCATGCTGAAACCAGGAATAGCTTCAGCGTGGCTCTACCACCTATAAAACTTCTGAAAGAATTTTTCAAATGGGACCAGTAGTACCTGAGATTAGCGCGTTCAACCAAACAAACAGACCCTCCAGCTTCATAATATTAGTGTAGATAACAACTTTCAGGAAGATCGGTTGAGTAGCTTTGGACATTCATCGTGGTTCATCATGGACAAACACTATTTAGATGGTCGAATTACGCCTATTTGACGATCACTGATATATCTTTAGTTTGCTATTTATTTATTTCAAGTTTAAACGCATATAGCGTAGCGTATAGCGAGCGGACCCATTCATGCTGAAACCAGTAATAGTTTCAGCGTGGCTCTACCACCTACAACGCTAAATGTCTACGTTGTTCATTATCTTAATTGTTTTGTTATATCTCAAAGGCATAATTAAGGCATTAGGCAGCGTTTTCGTTAAAAGCTTCCAGGCGGCTTGACTTCTTTCGACACTCCCAACAATTATCGTTATATTTCAACCAATTTACACAAAATCTTGGTAAATTATATATCTAAACCTTCCTCGTGAATCACTCTATCTATTAATGAAAAACGCATGAAAATCCGTTCAGTAGTTTTTGAGTTTATCGACAACAGACAGACAGCAGCGGCGATGGAGTATTTTTTATAATATGTAGCGATATATTGATATAACATTATATTATATTATTATTATATTATATTATTTATTAGTAACATAAATAATTTTAAGTTTTTTCCATGTATGTTTTTACCTTATTATTTTTATGTTACTGTTGTTGATTCTTATGATAAATAAATAAATAAATAAATAAATAAATAAATATATATATCATAAGGTGATATAAGGTATATACCCTTCGTGTATTCGTATATGTTAAGCAAAAACCATTCAAGTAACCTCGAATATTAACTCACAATGTTTTCCTGTTTTACATTTTCCTCACGGGATATATAATATATTCGTTTATTATGATATTATTATGAATTCATATTTATAAATGATTACAGATGAAACGCGGTTTCGTTCGCCGTTGAACCTTTGAAATCTTTAATTCATAGGCGTTCACAGTTCGGTAACGTGCACTCGGGGATCCGTGATAAAGCATATCCTCGAATACTATTTAGTCTTGATTTCATTAAAATCAGTCGACTCTATGAAAAGTTATTATTTTTATGACGATGCGACTTAAGTACGAAAGAAGATCGGGGAGGGGCAAAAGTGAGGTGGGCCTCCGGCACTGTCACTGACCGAACGAAACGCAACAATGCAAGCACTGTCACTTCACGTCGGTTTTGTATGAGAGGGTGGTACTACCCCGGGCGAGCCGACCCATTCATGCTGAAACCAGTAAGCATCAGCGTGGCTCTACCACCTACAAAACGGACTTAATGCATTCAGACGATTTTATTAGTCACGGTTTTTTTTAATTAGGTTCCACGGAGTTGCTGGCAATATAAATTAGAGGGGCAGGAGAGGTTAAAAATCCTCAACCACACCTCGGGTTATTTATGGACCCTCCTAAGGACTATGGATTAACATATTGATTTATAATCGTATGTTTAAAAATACTTATGGATTCAAAAGAGAATATCCTTTATTATTCTTTGTTTGCAGACAGAATGTATTAGCATGCGTATAACGTGCCCCCGAGTCTTGGCTGTTTGACGCGCGCGACAGTGCGATAAACAAATTCGTTTGCTTGCGTCATTGGTGTATATTTTTTCTTTAATAAAAAATTATAGGTGTGTTCTGTGGTAAAAAAACGAGTTCGTATTAAAATCGTACTTTCTATTTTAAAGTGTCAAATAGGTTGGAGTTTTTGCCGGGATCTTGGAATGCCATGTAGTGGTCTTTATATTTTATCTATAATCTTGTGTTACTTGACTCTATATTGTGTAAAATTGGTGGTGTCTTATGTAATATAGTTTGTTTGTTGTGCATAAGTGAAGTGAATGGAAAATAATACCACGGACCATGAATTCTGAGATGCCACAAAAACTCCATGGAAAGTTCTAACAAGATGGCCACCATCTTGTTAGTTCATTGAAATTATATCAAGAAACTTGTAATATCGATACTCACTCGACAATGGCAGTAATAATGTAAAAGATAGGTTGTCAAAATTAAAGTTAAAAAAAAGTGTCAAATATCAGAACTTTATTTAAATTCTATTTATTTAAGTATTTTCTATCAAATTTACAGAAATATCACAAAATATACCTAACTAGCGGACCCGGCTGACGTTGTCCCGCCCTGATTACCCCCCGCAACCACCCTTGTGGGTGGAATTTCGTAAAATCCGTTCTTAGCTGACCACTACTCGGCGAAAGGAATATTCCTACCATATTTCAAGTCGCTACGCCTTATGGTTCCAGAGATATCGTGATGAGTCAATATATATAGGTGGGAATCTCTAATATATATATAGATTAATGGAAAAGATTTTACATTACATTAAAATCGGTTCCGCAGTTTTCATAAAACTCTATTATGGAGCTTAGCGATTTATTGTTTTTAATCATTCGAATCAGTTTGCCGCCACTAGATTTTTTTTTTTTGTCGCAGTAAGTAAATAATGCTATTATCTTAAAATTGCCATATCCTGTTAAGTAAAACCACCCTAAGATTACTAAAATAAAGTTTTTTATTTACAGGTAAGTAGGTGATTGATAAGAAAAATGATTGAATCTAAGAAGAAATGTCGACAGTACAGTGTTGGTTATTTAAAATTTGGTTTTCTGCCATCAAATGCAGACAAACGATTGCCCATATGCCTTTTATGTAACAGAGTTTTGTGCAATGTCTCTATGACACCATGTAAGGTCGAAGATCATTTAAAAAGGTGTCATCCTGATAAAATAGGCAAAGATTTGAAATATTTTCAAACGTTGAAAGAAAAATATGAAAAAATACCCACTATGCACAGTACGTTCGCTTCAACGTCTGAAAGTAACGATAGTGGTTTGCGGGGCATCTTACAATATCTCATTACTTATAGCGAAATCTGGAAAACCGCACACCATTGGAGAACAGTTAATTTTACCCGCTGTTGAAGAGGTTTTAAAAACTATTCTCCACAAATCCCCATTTGACGTAGTCAAAAGAATTCCTTTGAGTAACAACACTGTACAAAGACGAATTGATGAAATGAGCTCTGATATTGAAAGTTTCCTGTGTACTTGTCTGCAAAAAATTCGTTTTTCTACTCAACTGGGCGAGTCAACTTTACCTAGTAATGAAGCGTTATTATTGGCATATGTTCGATTTGTTATCGAGGAAGAAATTCATGAAGAGCTACTATTCGCGAAAGCTTTGGAGACAGACACTAAAGGTGAATCAATATTTAATGTCCCGATGGATTTTTTTTAAGTAAAAATCGGTTCCATTCACAAACGTTACTTCGGTGGCAACAGTTTGAGGTCCTGCTATGGTCGGACGAAACCGTAATTCATGTTGAAAGAATTGTACCAGGGGTAACTGCAATTCACTCTGTCATTCACCGACAACATCTAGTAGCAAAAGATTTGAGTGATAGATTGCATAAATAGCTTCAATTTGTGATTGATGCAGTTAAAAAAATAAGAAGCAATGCTTTGAACACGCGTTTATTTGCACAATTGTGCGATAAAACTAATGAAAATTTTCAACGATTACTCCTACATATAGAAGTACGCTGGTCGTCGAAAGGTGAATGTATAACAAGATTTTACCCAGTCTTTGAATCAGTTTTAGAGTTTCTGGAAAGATTCAGATTTAAAAGAAATCCCGATCAATTTGAAAGCAGACATCGGGTATTTCACAGATTTGTTCAAAAAATTTATTGGCATTAACTTACAATTACAAGGGGACAATCTCAATTTAATACAAATAAAGGGTGTAATTTCAGCTTTTCCTTTATTATCCTTTATTACAAAATCGTGTCCACGCAGCCTCTCATTTTATTTCATTCCATTCAACCTAACCTTTAAAAAAGGTTCCATTGTACTTAGTCTGGCCATAAATACTGTTACAATTAAAAATAAACAAAATATTACATTTGAATTTGGAATCTGTCATTTTTGTATGATTATTCATTGAGTTTTCTCATTTTGGCGCCAATACATTGTACAATATTTTGCGATATTAAGAACCGAATCGCTGTGATTGCATTACACAAAGTAGGTATGGAGCCAAATATGATATTTACAACTCTCCATACGCTTGGTATTAGTAAAATGTTTGTGTACCGGGTTATTAATAGGTACAAGACCTCTGTTTGTGACAGAAAAAGATCTGGCCGTCCACGTAGTGTTCGTACGAAAAAGGTGGTCAATGCAGTAAGGGAAAGAATTCGTAGAAGTCTTGTCCGAAAGCAAAAGATTTTATCTCGGGAGATGAAGATAGCACCTAGAACCATGTCGTGTATTTTAAAAGATGACTTAGGACTTGCAGCCTATAAGAGACGTACTGGTCATTTCTTAACTGATAATTTAAAAAAGAATAGGGTTTTTATAAGCTTTTTATATTTTAAATTATTTTATATTTATGTATTAAACTAACACACTGTAAAAGTAATAAATGTTATTTGCAATAGAAAATATTTTTTTTTATGTTTCAGTATTTATGGCAAGTATACTAATATTTTGCAAACAGTTTGAAATTATGAATAATATTTTTGTTTAGAAGTTCATTAACAAAATTTCTTTCTTTTAAGTAAAATTGGTTACTATTATTGTGACATGATTCAAAGAAGATGATGCAATTGTTAAAACATAAATTGTTAAGCATTAATTTAATTGTTAAACGTCAAATTGCGTAAAATAGAATAACTGTATAAAATAAAGTACCTTGTCAAATGTCAATAATAGTAGTTATAATTTACTCGTGAATATTTAAAATTGTTTATTTTATCTACATCTTCTAAATTAATGATACCTACGAATTCCATAATTTATTAAAAAACGAGTTTTATCGGCAAATAGAAATACAATAATAAATCACAACAATTAAATAAAAATTATCAAGCTAGATGGTTGCGCCGCTTTATGTATATTTGAAAATTCCCGCATTATGGATTAAATCACGCCACTTTGAAGCCCGACCAATTAATTGCGATCAGGTCACGCCACTATTGCTAGTTCGTTTGCTATCGTCAGTGTTGTTTGCGCGCCGCATCGAGATTGTTGTGACCGCGCCGCATGCTAACATTTTGAGTTTTCGCATGGTCGAGTGAGAAATAAACGCATCGCTACATACGTGCCGACAGACATTATAAACAATAAGTGTTGTGTGGGAGGAAACTCGGTGGAGAGAAACGAGAATCACCTAGCCGGCTAGCCACGTGGAGACTGCAGCGCCGCGAGGTATGTGCCAAGTTTCCTTCCTACCCTTGTCTCCCTCTTCGTAGCTGATCGCAATAGTTGAATATCAAATATAGCACCCCCGCAAATACAGTCCACTTAAATTAGCATAGAAATCCCCGCACCCGCACCCTACGGTGACGTTGACATCGCCGCGGCGTCACCACTAGACAAGTGTTAGACAATCTTCTATACATATAACAAGAATGTAAATCTAACGTGTCTGTACTTTTTAGATTTTTGTGAAAATATTCATTACATAGTATAAACAAAGTCCCCTACCGCGTCTGTCTGTCTGTCTGTTCGCGATAAACTCAAAAACTACCGAACGGATTTTCATGTGGTTTTCACCGGTGGATAGAGTGATTGATGAGGAACGTTTTAGTATATAATTTGTCAAGGATTTTTTCATAATCAGGACGGGACAACGTCTGCCGGGCCTGCTAGTATACTATAATATATACTATAATAATATAACATGATCTAAATACTAGAAACTGTAACAAACTGGTCGTCCCACGTTTCAGACTTAGCAAAACCAGTAATAGTTTCTTAGGTAATAGTGTTAGGTTTTACAATAAAGTACCAAAACATATTACCGACTTGCCGGACTGTAAATTTGGGCACCATGTCAAGCGGGTTTTAGTGTCGAAAGGCTATTATAGAGTGGATCAATATGTGAACGATGGTGACGTCTGGAATTGACGCCTCTCTGTGCATCCGTTAAAAACGGTATTGTAACGTATAAGGTATTCGTAACATATATATATGTTAAAAAGAAGTACCCGATCGAGTTTCTTGTCGGTCCTTCTCGATGTCTGGGTTGTTTTCCGGGCCTAAACTGAATAAAGTATTTTTGATTTGTTTTGAAAAAAATAAATACACTTCAAACATTTTTAGAAATGTCTGTTTGTATGGACTCGCATCCCTGCTAAAGTACTGCGTTTACGATAAAAACAGATAAGAGAAAATCATAAAGCATCTCCTGGGCTAACGTTTAATCTTGGTTTCATTAAAATCGGTTCCCTCCATCAAAAGATATAGTAGTTTTAATAACGACACGACTTAAGTACGAGAGAAATGTAGATATGGACTTAATACATCCAGATGATTTTATTAGTCACTGTGTGTTTATATTAGGTTCCACTAGAACGAAGTCGCGGGCACAGCTAGTTTTCGTATAATCATAGAAAGCACTTGACTTTTTGCAAAAATACTACACACGCTGAACGACTGCTACACAGACACTGGACATGCGAGTACTAATCGACCGTGTCGAACAATAATATACAAAGATGACGTCAAGCATTTAATTTACGATACGGCAGATATGTTATCAGCTTGTGCGACAGATGTTCCAATTTATACTCCTTTTTAATGTTTTCGAACGAATGAATAATCGCGGACGTAACCAATTCTGGTAATCTCATTGTTTACTAGCTATTCCCGCGACTTCGTCCATCGAAAAAACCCCCGATTTTGAAACATTCTTCGTTGGTGCTCCGCTCCTGTTGGTATTACCGTGATGATATATAGCATATAGCCTTCCTTGATAAATGAGCCATCGAACATTGAAAGGATTTTCAAATCGGACCGGTAGTTCGTAAGATTAGCGCGTTCAACCAAACAAAGAAGCTTTATAATACTTAGTATAGATTACTACTCTTCTCTCGTACGTAACTCGAGCCGTCATTCAAATTACAATAACTTTTGATAGAGTTGACCGATTTTAATGAAACAAAGACTAAGTTACTCTTGAGAATATGCTTTATGATTTGAGGCTTTATAGTGAATGCAGTACTTTAGCAGTGATGCGTGTTTATACAAACAAACGGACAGACATTTCTACAAATGATTGAAATGTGTTTTATTACTTACTAGCGTGCCCGGCAGACGTTGTCCCGCCCTGATTATAAAATAACCTTGACACATTATATACCAAAAGCTTCCTCATGAATCACTTTATCGACTGGTGAAAACCGCAAGAAAATCTGTTCAGTAGTTTTTGAGTTTATCGCGAACAGACAGACAGACAGACGCGGTAAGGGACTTTGTTTTATACTATGTAATGATTCCTAGATACCGAAAACTTTTTTTTTCACGAAAATCGAAAAAGTACATACACGTAAAATTTACATTCTTATTATATGTAGGTATAGATAATCTGATCTAGAAAATCTTCTTGCGTTTATTCCAAAGTAGATTACGTGTAAAGGATCTCTACGAATTCCTCCCGAATTTGCACGAGTGCTGACATGTTGTAGAAAGGTAGCATGGCGGGTACGCGTCTCCACAGATTCACAGTAGCAACCGTCCCGGCAAGAACGAATAAGTTCGAAAATTCTTCTTTGTCGTACTGTGAAGATGTCGAATCGCCTCCCAGACAGTGTGTTCCTTGCTCTTATGACATGGGGTCCTTCAAACGAGGCGTGAAGAGGCACTTGTGCAGGTCGACATGATAGCGACGACTGCCGTTGTTCTTTAACACGAACTAACAGTCACCGTTATTTTATTTTTTCTCGAACTGACTACGCTATTGACCTAGCAAGGTCTTAACAGCTATAATATCAAAATTCATATCAAGTTTTCGAATAATCAATGGGGGTATTCTATCACGCTGAATTTCGGACAAATATTTTTTCAATTTCCCCAAATTTTTCTTTTATTTTTTAAATTTTTTATTTTTTTCCTATTTTTATTTTTTTCATTTTTCATTTTTTTCTTTTTTTTTTTTTTTAATTTTTTTTTTTTTTTCGGAACGAATTTTTCGTAAGTTCGAATTATTCGCACACCCCTACTTAACAGCTTCACCGGACTACTACCCGTTATCTATGGACTGTATATAACTTTGCAGTACGGTACTTTACCGTGCACTAATTTTGCCGAACCGGTTTAAAAAACCCATTATAAGCGTCCAAAATTTGTAAGTATTAGCTGATCCATTTTTTGCCACTTAGACACTGATATTTATCAAGGTCAACTTTTTTTTGTAGTTGCGCTTTTTTTTTTAAATCTGTGATACCGTCCAAGATATTCATTAAAATGGTATGCCGTAAAATGTATTTTAGTCTACATTAAATGCATAACGTACCTAACTAAAATATTTAATTAGTTACTGACTGATACTTTATTGATCAGATTAGCTTCACAAAATTTCGTGTTGATTATTGTGAGTTATTCTTAGTAGCAGTATAATCAACATTGATAGACGTTTAATTTGTAATTAAAAATATTCAAGGTATTAAACGAAATAGAAATTGTCCTATCTCTCAAGTTTTTTCCAGGTTTTTTTTTTTCTTTTTTGGTTTCCTTTATCCTTTTTCCTCTTTGTTTTTCCTTTCTAAAACTTTTTTTTCTATCTAATATCGGACCAAATTATACATAAATACCAACGCTTCATGAAGATCGGTCGAGTAGTTTCCACTCTAAACTGCAGTGACACTGGTAGTAGTAGTAGTATACCAGGTGACTGTTTAGACAATAGCAATATTTCTGGAGGATAATCTGCACTCGATTCTCGTTCTAAATCACTTAAAAAAATAGATGCTTAATATTTGACCTAATTTACTAGAAAAATACAAAAATATACACAATCCTCAACGCGTCTATGTTAAAGCGCAGTGTCAATGACTGTCGGGTGATTTCACTTTCATTTGAAAGGGACCGTGACAACGTCGGGTACAAAATAAAAGAATTTATTGCCCGTTTTACCATCGAAAGTTATTAACTTCGTGTCGCCCATTGTAGTTTTTGGCACCTGTCATTACAATTAGGTTTATTATTTTATTTAAACGTTTGTAGCTGTACTTTTAAAAGTCTTAGAACAAACTTTAACTAAGGTTTTCTTGGTTGTTTATTAGTATTTGTTTTAATATTATTATCTTATATGTTAAATGTGCCCATGACATGTCATATCCTAGTACTAATACTGCGAGTATCTAAACAGTCACCTGGTATACTCGTATGTAGATTACTATATTGTATTATTGATTTGCATACTGAACACGTCGATAAATGTTTACTGAGGCAACAGCTCAAGCCGAGGTTCGGCCACTTTGGCACCCTTTAGCTTGTTGTCAAGTGGTTTATTAGTCCAGTGAAGTTCCGAAGGCCCATCCGGCCAACAGTGTTAGTTAGTTGAAACAAAAATGTCTATTGAATTATATTACTCTTGTGATTGATAGGCAAGGTGATATAAAAAAAATTATAACCAAGATACGCTAAGGTTGAATCATGTATGTACCTAACTCTCACGAATCAACAGGTCACATTCAATCGCGTCTTCAATAAAAATTCAATATGTGAACGATTGCGACGTCTGCAAATGACGCCCCGCTTAGTGCATCTACTAAAAACGATGTAACTATTTATGTTTTGTAAAGATATATAACTTGAAGGTATTAACCAGATGGAGGTTCTTCTCGATGACTGGTTTGTTTTCCGAACCGGTCGGTGGTAGCATTGCCTTTCATAAGCGTCTTCTCAGGGCCAAAATTGAATAAAGGATATTTTGATTTGATTTCATTGGAATTATCGCTGCAAAGCAAAGCCGTTGAAAAAACCTAGTCAATTTCACAATCGTAAACTTGTTTTCGTACATCCACGTTTCATAAGCATTAATCGTGTATTCTATCCCTCACCCGCATCGTACGAACGAAAGAGAGACCGATAGACGGGCGAGGCGATATCCAATAGACTTGCAGATGAGCGTTTTGCAACGAAGCTTGCCAGATGTAAATATGTAAACGTGACATATTTACCAAAGTGACAAAGCGGTTTTAACCAATTCAATAAAGTTTTAAACCTTTATAAAGCGGAGTTTTTGGCGGGATCCTAGTCTGCTATGTAGTGTATGTTATTTATAATCCTGTATTATTTAATATATTCTGTAATATTGGTGATCTGTAATAGTTTTTGTTAATATGCACAAGTGGGTGCGAAATCATACCACAGAGCATGAATTTTGGGCTGCCAGAAAAACTCTCTGGAAAGTTCTAACAAGAGCTCCACCATCTTGTTAAAATATTAAAAGAATCACAAGAAACTTGTAAAGTAATTACTTACTCGATAATAGCAATAATAGATTGGTTGCCAATAATAATACTTCGTACGGGTGTATTACTACTACTAATACTAATACTACTTTTTACAATACGACCATGTAATGAAATAAAATGCTAGCTGAATAAATCAACGTCAATCTGTCAATATTTTTGAAGATTTCCCTATTTTTTTTTATATCATAGGAGGCAAACGAACAGGCGGCTCACCTGATGTTAAGTGATCACTGCAGTGCAATACCAGGAGAGTCGCAAGTGCGTTACCATCCTTTGTTTAGGGGAAGAGGGAGGGGAGGGAGGTGGGTATACGGCGCTCTCAGTTCTCACTGACTGAACGAAACGCAACAATGCAAGCACTGTTACTTCACGTGGTGTTACTGTGGGTCGCGTGGCACTACCCCGGACGAGCCGACCCATTCATGCTGAAACCAGTAATAGCTTTAGCGTGGCTCTACCACCTTCAAAAACCCTAGCGGTTTCTGTGTCATTCCTTCTTCTATATACCAGTTTTTGAAAATTTTTACTTTCCCGTACGATCCTGGAGTTCATTCGGTATATTTTTGTAGGAAACATGATAGAGTACGGAACCGATGAAGTATAAATGACCCTGATCCAAATACCGCGCAGTTTGCCCAAAAAACCAATATCAAATGGTGTATATAATTAATAAAGTAAAACACTTTTAGTGTCACAAGCGTGCTCGAATTGTGTAACTTATAATTTATGAAACCGCATAACCAATTCAAGATTAATTTGTTTCGTCTTTAACTATAATTAGAACATATATCGAGGTTAAAGATTGACGTCAGATAGTTGCATACCGTAATTTAAGCTTCGCCTTGGATTGGAAGTACTGGAATATATTTACTCAATTTATGACTAGGATATAACTCTTCAAGGAAACAATAGCAGTTAAAAAAATCATGCCTTACGTAATGTAATTTGGTTATTCTGCATAAATGAAGTGGATAGAAAATACCATGGAGCATGAATTTTGAGGTGTTATTAACTAGGTATATGGTGTTATTAATTAGTTATTAGATTATTATTATTATTATTATATATAGATAAATGCGTGAGAAGCCGAATGCTTAGGCCGAACGCGCCTTTCTATTGCTACTTCCGCACTCTCGCTTACACGCTCGGCTCAGGTGCAACGTGGCAATGAGTCACGCTTTGAATGCGTGCAGCCGGACGGAATCGATTTATATATATATATATATATAGATAGATAGATGCTATACAAACCAAACGCTTAGTCCGATCGCGCCTCTCTATTGCTACTTCCACACTCTCGCTTGTACGCTTGGCTCAGGCGGAACGTGACACTGAGTCATGCTTTGAATGCGTGCAGCCGGACGGAATCAATTTATATATATATATATATACATATATATATATACACATATATATAGATAGATGCTATACAAACCGAACGCTTAGTCCAATCGCACCTCTCTATTGCTACTTCCACGCTCTCGCTTGTACGCTTGGCTCAGGCGGAACGTGACACTGAGTCATGCTTTGAGTGCGTGCATCCGGCATTCATCGATTTATAACACGTTATCACTCCAAAAAAAAGTATAATATTACAAGTAGGAGTGAATTTATACAAATAACAATAATTTGTCGAATCACTAACAGTATCACTTGAAAACCGCTCCACCTATTTGGCAAATTCTTTTAATTGTTTATAATTGACAAGACAAGGTTTATACGAAGGGAATTGATTGTAAAATCGTACAAAAAAGTTAAAAATTTTGGGTTAAAAAAATCATATATAAAAGTGAACGAGAAGAAAGATAATAAGATCTTTAAAAATATTGACTGAGTTACTTAGTTTTTATTTTATTTCATTACATAGTCGTGCGAAGCCGGGCGAGAGAGCTAGTATAAAATACTTATTACTGAACGTAAATTATTTCAAATTTTTTTTCAAATAAAAAAAAGTGCGAAAACTCAAAACTGAAATGAAATAAATGTGATCTCTTTTGAATTTTCATATTAATTATAGTGTGAATGTTAATATTTATGTTAATATTTAAATTTCTCAATTAGTTTATTGAAATTATTAACATTAGTGTGGTTTTCATATCTATTGTCACTCGGAGCAATAATTATATACATTTTTATGAAGTCTATTAATCAATCAAACGTATGATTAGCGACAAAATATCAATATTACATTTACACGAGCCCCTATACTACGCGTCCCTAGCCTGACGCAAGCCGCGCAAGCGCAATACGGCCGGTCATGCTTACGTATTGTAAATTTATATTCTGACAAAAATACCACTCAACGCGCCTTAAGAAGTTTACACTCCAAAAAACTTCAAATCCAGGAAACGTTTTAACCATGGCAACACTCACGCGTTAACACGAGATCGACGCATGAACATTTTATATTTAGCGATGCACCTTATTCAGCCTTACGTTCCAAGCGTTGTAGTCTTGGGTCGACGGCATTTAAAAAAAAAACCTTGAATAATAAAAAAGATCCAGACAATTGTTCATTTTAATATAAAAACTACATAAATAGAATAAACACGCGGCATTTTTTACCGAATGTCGGCGTTTTCGGCAGGAATCTTATCAATCATGCAGTGTTTATCTTAACATAGTATAAAATGAAGTCGCTTCCGCCGTCTGTTCCCTTACATCTTTTAAACTATTCAACGGATTTTAATACAGTTTTCAGCAATAGATAGAGCGATTCAAGAGGAAGGTTTATATGTATAATACATATATATTATAGTACAGGAAAGTCGAAAAATTCGAAGATTTGTAACGTGATGTCGTAACTGACATATGTTTGTGCACTTAAATCGCAAACGCTGGCTAAACCTTATGAGATAGATCAAATTAATATACTACGTAATTGTATACCTTGAAAAGATCGATAAAAAAGTATAGCATATATCTTTCTCTAAAGGATAATCCACAGTAACCATTTTATGTTTTTTACAAAATTAATTATATGATATTTACCAAGTTATTTTAATTGCAGCCGTGAGAAGTTGGGGCGTGTCTCTAGTTTATTCATATATTGAGACTGGTCAACATTACTGCGACGTTACCAGACACTAAAATAAGAGTTTTTATTTCTCGGTATCGTTTATAAGCCAGATCAAAACACGTATACGACGTTTTTTTAAGTCGATACACTTGAAATAAGTTTACTCATTTAAGATTAAATGGTTATTATAAAAATGTTTTTGGCGCCAAAGAAGAATCATTATTGTAATTAAATACTAAACTATAAACATAGATGCCATATATAGACATAGATAGATAGATATATAGATATTTTATATGGAAGATATGCAAAGGATATTAGATGTACCGTAAATTATGAGAATAACAATATTTTTATCTATACATATAACAAGAATGTAAATCTAACGTGTCTGTACTTTCTAGATTTTTGTGATAAAAAATTGTTGCAGCTAAGTGTCTTGGAATAAGTAATAAAATAAAATTCAATCATTTTTAGAGATGTCTGTCTGTTTGTATAGACACGCATCACTGCTAAAATACTGCGTTGATGATAAAATATCCTCAAGAAAATCATAAAGAATATCTTCGAGTAACATTTGATATAGAGTTTTTGGCGGGATTTTGGTCTGTCATGTAGTGGATTTTATATTTTATTCATAATCTTGTGTTACTTGACTCTATATTGTGTAAAATTGGTGGCGTTTTATGTAATATAGTTTGTTTATTGTGCATAAGTGAAGTGAATGTAAAATAATACCACGGACCATGAATTCTGAGATGCCACAAAAACTCCATGGAAAGTTCTAACAAGATGGCCACCATATTTGTTGATTCATTGAAATTATATCAAGAAACTTGTAATATCGATACTCACTTGACAATGGCAGTAATAGTCTACTAGAAGACTGGTTGCCAAAAATGGAATGGAAGAAGAACTTGTAATACTATTAACTACTCGACAATGGAAGTAACAATCTAAAAGGTTGGTTGCCAAAAATAAAGTTAAAAAAAAACATTTGATCTGTTTCATTAGAATCGGTCCACTCTATCAAAAGTTATTGTAATTTTAATGGTGACGAGACTTATGTATGAGAGAAAAGTAGATAAGTAAATAAACTTAATATATTCAGATGACTTTATTAGTCACTGTTTTTGTACATGAGGTTCCACACGGACGGCGTCGTGGGCACAGCTAGTATGGTATATATGTAAATACATAGTAGATATACCGTAAAAAAGAATAACAATAGGTATATTTAATTCTACATATTTACAATGAGGCAAAGGCATCCGTATTACACAGACATGTGGAAGTAGCAAGCCGGAAAAAACAACCTGGCACCAAATGGTACCGTTGGGTAACGATACATTGACAAGCGATAATCGACCTTAATGAAATGTGAATAAGGTTTTTATTCAGTACGAATTACATTTTTATACCTGCGAACCGAGTGGACACGATAAAAAATTATGCACAAAAGGGAACGCTAAAATCGATTTCGAATTGTCGATGTTCGGTCGAGTGTGACAAATTTAAAGAGCGACGGGGTGCTTCGGTTTTGATATTCACGATCGTGGTTTCGTCTGAGGGTAGTTTCATACTGTAAGCGGTATTTGGTTGTTGAGATATGCAACAGCAAAAAAAGTTGGTTGCCTATCAAGTCGGTATACAAAACATTGATGAAAAACTGCATACTTTTATAAATTAAATTATTGTATATATGTATAGATAGATGCGTCACAAGCCGAACGCTTAGGCCGATCACGCTCCTCTATCGCTTGTTCCGCGCTCTCGCTTGCACGCTCGGCTCAGGCTGAACGTGACAATGAGTCATGCTTTGCGTGCAGCCGGACGGATTCGATTTATAAGACGTTATCACGTCAAAAAGAAAAAGTGACATTCGGGGAATCGATGGGTACGATAACTCGGTTTTTACGGAATCGCCGATTAATTACGTGAGGCGTTTATGGGAATTGTCTCATCACCTACGTGATATTTGTCTCGAGACTCCTCCTCATGACCCCATGAGGACCCCATCTCATGTGAGATCTTTTAAAATATGCAGTTTGAGTACAAATAAATATAGCTCTTAATATATTAAAATAACACAATCGGCTTTATTATTATGTTTGGGTGCACGCGCGTTCGAATCGCCACAGGCAAATCTGCAGTTTTTTTTAAATATTAACATGATAACATGGTGTTTAGGGTTTACTCTAAGAACCTGTCCAGATGAGGCGATTTACGCGCGAGTCTACTCGCGCGCTTCAAAATATATTGCGTCCAGATAACGCGTTTCTACCCTAGGAAGCGTCGTATACGCTGGGATACGTCGTACGGATAGACGACTGACAACTATGGCGACTCTCCACAGACTCGCGCGTAGTACTGGACGCAGCAATGGGGCGTGAGAATCTCGAGGCGCGCGGCGCTCGAGTCGAGTCTCGCTCGTTGCACGCGTTCTACGCGCGAGTTAGGAAACGCGCCGCACCATCTGGACGGGATATATGTAGCTCTAGTATCTCGGGTACGCGCGAGTGTCTACGCGCGAGTCGAGAGTCTCGCTCATTGCACGCGTTTTACGCGCGAGTTAGGAAACGCGCCGCACCATCTGGACGGGATATATGTAGCTCTAGTATCTCGGGTACGCGCGAGTGTCTACGCGCGAGTCGAGAGTCTCGCTCATTGCACGCGTTTTACGCGCGAGTTAGGAAACGCGCCGCACCATCTGGACGGGATATATGTAGCTCTAGTATCTCGGGGACGCGCGAGTGTCTACGCGCGAGTCGAGAGTCTCGCTCATTGCACGCGTTTTACGCGCGAGTTAGGAAACGCGCCGCACCATCTGGACGGGATATATGTAGCTCTAGTATCTCGGGGACGCGCGAGTGTCTACGCGCGAGTCGAGAGTCTCGCTCATTGCACGCGTTTTACGCGCGAGTTAGGAAACGCGCCGCACCATCTGGACGGGATATATGTAGCTCTAGTATCTCGGGGACGCGCGAGTGTCTACGCGCGAGTCGAGAGTCTCGCTCATTGCACGCGTTTTACGCGCGGGTTAGGAAACGCGCCGCACCATCTGGACGGGATATATGTAGCTCTAGTATCTCGGGGACGCGCGAGTGTCTACGCGCGAGTCGAGAGTCTCGCTCATTGCACGCGTTTTACGCGCGAGTTAGGAAACGCGCCGCACCATCTGGACGGGATATATGTAGCTCTAGTATCTCGGGTACGCGCGAGTGTCTACGCGCGAGTCGACTCGCGCGTAAAACGCCTCATCTGGACAGGGTCTAAGCGACCCTCTACTTGAAAATCTGTTCCGGCAGCTGCACTTGAAAACCAATCCGTACTCTAGGTATAGCTCGTTTATCATCTTAGACCAGATCGTAAATCGGGTGAAATTGTGGTCTAAGTAGAATAAATAATAGTTTAAAAAAACACGCTTTCATAAAAAATCCAACTAAAAAACAGAAAATAAAATTTAATAAATTTGGATTAAGAATAGTGTAAATTAGAAATAAATGTATATTTTTGTAAAAAGTGACAAAAAAATGATAAAAATACTGATATCTGGAGGTGCTGATATTAACATGCGATGCGTCACTGTTAATATCAGCACCTCCAGATATCAGTATTTTAAACTATTATTTATTTTTCATTTTTTAGTTACATTTTTTTAACTTTTTATTTCGGATTATTGCATTGTCATCGACCTTTGACAGGTGTGCAAAGTTTGAATTAAATCTGATCGTTCAAAGTAGGACAAAATCGAGCTCAAAGGGGTCGGTTACAAACATACATACATACAGATGAAGCTAATAAAAGCGTGATAAAAAAAAATTGTAACACCATCAATCAAGAGGACCACAGGTATTAACTAGTTGGAAAATATTATCGTTCTCGCGACAAGGGAGTTGTATGTAGTAAAAACCAGCTAAACTTTTCTATACATGATATAAAGTATTGGGTTTTCTCTCCGAAGCAAGCGGTAATGCACATCTTAAGTGTGTTTATTTAGGACTATTCGTATACGGTTCGAAAACACACGTTCTGTAGTCAACAAATATTATGTATATACTAGCGGACCTGGCGGACGTTGTCCTGCCTAAATCCCAAAAGTCAACCGCAGCGCCACCTACCGGGTCCAATTGTGAATCTAAACCATTCTCGGATCCACTGGAACACGCACACAAAATTTCATCAAAATCGGTCCAGTCGTTTAGGAGGAGTTCAGTCACATACACACGCACACAAGAAATATATATATTAAGATATTGCGACTAAACAGCGCATGCGACTTTGTTTACTTATTTTTTTAGTAATTATTACCTACAGAAAAGCTTGTAATAAATCGGGTCTAATTTTTTTTTATATTATAGGTGGCAGAACAACAGGCGGTTCACATGATGGTAAGTGATCACCGCCATCTATAGACATAACCAACGCCAGGGGAGTCGCTAGTGCGTTGCCAGCCTGTGTTTGGGGTGGGGGAAGTAGTGGGAGAGAGGTGGTCCTCCGCTGCTCTCACAAACGGAACGAATCGCAACAATGCAAGCACTGTTACTTCACGTCGGTTTTCTGTGAGAGCGAGCCGACCCGACCCATTCATGCTGAAATCAGTAATAGCTTCAGCGTGGCTCTACCACCTACAAATCTCCTTAAAGATATTTAGCATCACTACATATTATAAAACAAAGTCCTTCGCCACGTCTGTCTGTCTATTCGCGATAAACTACTACTCAACCGATTTTCATGCGGTTTAATTAATAGATAGAGCGATTCAAGAGGAAAGTTTAGGTATATAATTTGTCAAGATTTTTTGTAAATTGGTTGAAATATCATGATAAATGTTCGATGTGTCGGAAAAGTCAAGCCTCCTGGGAGCTTTCGTCGAAAACGCTGCCTAATCCCTTTGAGATATAATAAAACAATTGAGATATTAACCGACGCAGACGAAGTCGCCAAAAATCAGCTAGTAAAAACTAAAAATAAGAGCTAAGGGATCGTCCATTAATCCTTTGGTCCGTAAGGCATATATAGGTATCTTTAGCATTTTTTCGTTTTCTTTTTGAGATGTGAGATTTGGCTCGTCCCCTCTCCTATCCCGTAATCTTACGCGACATCTTTCAAAACTTATACTTTGAGTATAAATACGTTTGATTTATATTAAAAAAAAAACAATTTGCTTTATTGAGGTAAAACTTCTTTAGGCGCGACTAGGAGGTAACTGGACGACAATGCAACGGAAGTCCGTTACGGCAATATGGCGTCATGTTTCTGCACCATCCGGTTTTTAAATATTTTTGATTTTGTCAATAAATCATTTCTAAACAAATGAAACAAAAATTTTAGAAAAAAAATAATTAATTAAAAATATTCATGTGAATAATAATAAAAATTATAGAATATAATTAATTATGTATATATGGGCGCGCGATCGTGCTGCCATCTAGTTTCAATGTAAGTAACAAATTAAATCAAAGCTTCATTATCTGTAGTGCCATCTATCAGCTAATTCAGAACTTAAATAACACAGGACATATTATTAGCAACTCTTTGTTATAAAGTAAATAAAATATAGAAAAGTACGCAAAAAAATTAAATTGAATAATAATAAAATTACTGGAGATTTCAATGTCAATTTTCGTTCAGAAGAATCTCGACCATTGATTGATTTATTAAGTGATAAACGAAATTTAACGATGAATAATTGTCTAATTCAATTAACAACAAGATATAGCACTACTATGGATGCAGTTTTCTCAAGAAATTTGCAAAGTGGAATTTATGTTTCTCATTTCAGTTATCATAACCAATCACATCATATTTGAAGTATGATAGTAATTAAATTATTGTTTTAAAATGTATAGTGGTCGACGATAATCTATACTAATATTATAAAGAGGTAAAGTTTGTGAGTTTGTGACGTTGTAGGGGGTAATCTCAAGAACTACTGGTCCGATATGAAAAATTCTTTCAGTGTTATATAGCTTATTTATCCAGGAAGCTTATAGGCTATATATCATCACGCTAAAACTAATAGGAGTGGATCATCAATGAAGAACGTTTCAAAATCGGGGGTTTTTTTCCTCTTGAGAGCTTCTGCTGCGTGTTAGCGTTAGCTCAAAGTAACTATTACACGCGGAGGAATTCGCGAGCGAGAGGCTAGTAAATGTATATATTACTAGTGTTGCATCACCAATAAATGCCTTTTTAAATTCTCGTATGATGTATTTATTTTTAACTTAATCGCCATCTCTTATAACGCCAAAGAAGTTTTACTTCTACCGCTGGTGAACTCATAGTTTTTTCATTTATCGTTAATTCATTGTCCACGGCAAATTTGTCATGACGATAAATACCTAGATACATTATTTACGTACAGAAGTGAACATGTGAATTGATTTAGTAGAATCGATGTATAAATTTAGCCGCGGGTCGCACGTAAAAGGAGTCTCGTGACGTCATTCGACAGATACACGTGATTGGTGCTGTTAAGAACAGTTAATACGCAGGAAGGTTGCAAACATAAATATATACTAGCCAGCACTAGACATATTATGCTGTCGCTGACTTTTTTGTAGACCTTATCAAGCTCTACAACTTTTCTCTAGAACTCAATCATATATCTCTCATCGTTAAGGCAGCGTTCGTAAGAAAAGTCTTCGTTCGACCGTTTTTTCTCCGACTTACTTTGCAAATCCGACTACTACTAAATGTCTTTCCATTTTTCGGGTTAATATATAACCTATGACACTCACAAATAACGTGGCTTTCTATTGGTAAAAGAATATTCAAAATCGGTTTAGGAGATCCAGATATTACCCCCTACAACGTCACAAACTCACAAACTTTACCTCTTTATAATCTAAACACTTAATATTATAAAGAGGTAAAGTTTGTGAGTTTGTGACGTTGTAGGGGGTAATCTACTATTACTGGTCCGATATTTGATATATAGCCAATTTATCGAGGATAATTATAGGCTATACGATCATCACGCTAAGACCAATAGGCGCGGAGTACCAATTAAGAATGTTTCAAAATCGGGGTATTTTTTCCTCTTGAGAGCTTCCACTGCGTGTTAGCGTTAACCCAAAGTAACTATTCCACGCGAACGAAGTCGCGGGCAGAGACTAGTTAGTACTAAATCCGTTCTCTATTCATATAATAATTTTAGGAAAATTATAAATAGAATTATTAAATTTGCAAAATTGTGACAATTTTCAAAATGGAATTAAACGTCGATTATAATTTTCGATTGGAGCTGTATCTATTATCGTCAATGGTTATCAATTTAATTGAAATTCATATCAATTGTCATCAATCGTTGCAAAAAAAAATACATAACGTCTCGCGAACCATATCAATTCTCGCCTATATATTGATCGTCCATATTTCATTGCAACCATCGTGACTTAACATTTCTCGAGAAAACTAATTGAACAAAAAACACAATCTAGTTATGGCTCTTAAAAGTTAATAACAGTAAACCTAATGTGATATAAAAGATAATACACAATCATAAAACGAGAATATGTCTTAGTGTTGCCATGTCATTGAAATATAAAAACCCAAAACGCACAGTTTCGAATAAAATTAGAGCTCAAAACGGTCCCACAAAAACTCCCCTACCTACGTGGGTATAGTTATGCGTTAAACTTATGATTTTGCAAATTCAACCTTACATTAATGATTTAAAGTTATTTTTACAAGGACGCAAGCGACGCGAGGCTATTTGAAATGACTGCGTAATCCAAAATTATGCAGTTATTTTTCTGTGCCGTCTGTGAGACGTTAAACATGGTTATATTTATGCGATAAACTTATGATTTTGCAAATTCAACCTTACATTAATGATTTAAAGTTATTTTTACAAGGACGCAAGCGACGCGAGACTATTTGAAATGACTGCATAATCCAAAATTATGCTGTTATTTTTGTGTGCCGTCTGTGAGACGTTAAACATGGTTATAGTTATCCGACAAACTTATGATTTTGCAAATTCAACCTTACATTAATGATTTAAAGTTATTTTTACAAGGACGCAAGCGACGCGAGACTATTTGAAATGACTGCATAATCCAAAATTATGCAGTTATTTTTGTGTGCCGTCTGTGAGACGTTAAACATGGTTATAGTTATGCGATAAACTTATGATTTTGCAAATTCAACCTTACATTAATGATTTAAAGTTATTTTTACAAGGACGCAAGCGACGCGAGACTATTTGAAATGACTGCATAATCCAAAATTATGCAGTTATTTTTGTGTGCCGTCTGTGAGACGTTAAACATGGTTATAGTTATGCGATAAACTTATGATTTTGCAAAGTCAACCTTACATTAATGATTTAAAGTTATTTTTACAAGGACGCAAGTGACGCGAGACTATTTGAAATGACTGCATAATCAAAAATTATGCAGTTATTTTTGTGTACCGTCTGTGAGACGTTAAACATGGTTATAGTTATGCGACAAACTTATGATTTTGCAAATTCAACCTTACATTAATGATTTAAAGTTATTTTTACAAGGACGCAAGCGACGCGAGACTATTTGAAATGACTGCATAATCCAAAATTATGCAGTTATTTTTGTGTGCCGTCTGTGAGACGTTAAACATGGTTATAGTTATGCGATAAACTTATGATTTTGCAAAGTCAACCAATGATTTAAAGTTATTTTTACAAGGACGCAAGCGACACGAGACTATTTGAAATGACTGCATAATCAAAAATTATGCAGTTATTTTTGTGTGCCGGCTGTGAGACGTTAACGGTGTTATTACAAAAAAGTTAAATACGTATTAAATACTTGCTTTAAAAAGTTTTTTTTTTCGAACTGACTAAGCTATTGACCTAGCAAGGTCTTAACAGCTTCACCGGACTACGTGCTTCAAAAACGTTTCGAATTAAATGCACAGTGCTCGCCCGAAGCAAGTTCCCGTTATCCTTTTTCGCAAGTCTAACCTAACGTAACCAAAGCGAGACAAAAGAGCAAGATGGCGAACATTCAGCGACCGCTGTGCATTTAATTCGAAACCTTTTTAAAGCAAGTATTCAATACGTATTTAACTTTTTTTATAATAATACCGTTAGTGTGCATCTTGAGTTTTTGTATATCAATGTGCCATGTACAAATTGTTTTGTTGTCTCGATTTTTGCTTTTAAAGTCAAAATCTGTTATAACGACATCGAAAGGACTACTACTCATATTTAGTCGTAAGAACCGGTGATGTTTTCGAGATGCGGCCTTCAGCCGAGACCTTTATTCTGAATCAATATAACCGGTATGTTGTTCTAAACGATGTCGCCATAAACTTGACTCTACTACTATTTTCAAGCAATGAGTGATTTGTAGATAGCGTGTCGATACCGGAGCTTTTGGAGAAGGTAAACATCGTGACGAAACGTGATGGTGGTAGGGCATTTT
The DNA here is from genome assembly GCA_036509395.1 of Antheraea yamamai. Classification (NCBI taxonomy): domain Eukaryota; kingdom Metazoa; phylum Arthropoda; class Insecta; order Lepidoptera; family Saturniidae; genus Antheraea; species Antheraea yamamai. The sequence continues at coordinate 3,467,042 of AP028452.1, forward strand.
ATAAGTCCACCTGGTTAGCTACCACCTTGAAGTAGAAAATGTGACGCCAAGAACCTGTTGGTGTGTTCGGATAGGTGTACTCAAGAGCCAGTCTTCGTCTAGTAACATCTTGGACCACGTCATTTAATATCAAATAAGATTGAGCTCGAACGCTAAAACCGAGATAAACGAGTGTATAAAAAAACCAAATGAATATAAAAGTACTAGCGGGCGGGGCGGACGTTGTCCTGCCTTGTTAATAAAAAAAAATATCTAAAATTCAACCACAGCGCCACCTACTGGGTCCAATTGTGAATCTAAACCATTCTCGGATCCACTGGAACACGCACACAAAATCTCATCAAAATCGGTCTAGCCGTTTATGACGAGTTCAACGACATACACACGTACAAAAGAAATTTATATATAAAGAACGGTTAGAACGATTTTGATGGGACTTCAACTGGTCGTGGGTTTAATTATAAAGAAAACAAATTGTCATTGTTTGACAAAAAAATCCTAAAAGTCAACCGCAGCGCCACCTAACGGGTCCAATTGTGAATCTAAACCATACTTGTGTCCACCTGAACACATACAAAAAATTTCATTAAAATCTGTTCAGCCATTTAGCGGGAGTTTAGTCAAATACACATAAACAGAAGAATTATATATATTAGGTCTTTACCTACGAAATTGTCGTTTTGTATGAAAAAAATTAAACGATTTTTTTTCATGTATTTTTTATTTGTATTAATCGAAGTAATCACCCATGCAATCAATGCATCTTTGCCAACGCAGTGGCAGTTTATTGATGCCCTTCTTAAAGAAATCAGCTGGACGGGAGGCAATAAATTCTTCAAAGGCAAATTGTACTGCCTCTCGGGTATTGATTTTTTTCCCGCCAAGGAGTTATCCAAATTCTGGAAAAAGTAGTAGTCTGTAGGCGCAAGGTCTGGTGAGTAGGGCGGATGACGGAGAACTTCCAACCCCAGTTCTTGCAACTTGGAGACCGTCTGCTGTGCAGTATGAGCTCGCGCGTTGTCGTGCAGGAGCAGCGGAGACGAGCGATTGACCAATGCTGGTTGGAGATGTGCCAGCTTCTTCATCATTGTGTTCAGTTCTTCACAGTACACATCTGCAATAATGCTCACCCCGTTTGGTAAGAAGCTGTGATGAATCACACCGGCGCTAGACCACCAAACAGTGACCATCACTTTTCTAGGGGTATGTTTTCGTTTAGGGCATTGTTTAGGTGCTGAACCAGGATCCAACCAACTTGCTGAGCGCTTGCGGTTATTAAACAGAATCCATTTTTCATCGCAGGTAACAATGCGGTTCAAAATTCCTTCATTTGTGTGTCTGTTGAGCAGTGCAAGGCACGTCTCGACGCGTACTTCGCGCTGGCGATCATTGAGTTCTTGGGGCACCCATTTGTCAAGCTTTTTTACCTTGCCAATTTGACGCAAATGGACCAATATTGTTTAGACGCTAACGTCGAAAGCTGCTGCTAATTCAGCCGTAGATTGTGTATCATCAGCTTCCACAATCGCCTTTAATTCTTCATTGTCGACCAAAGTCTTCGGACGGCCGCGAGGTTCATTTTTCAGGTCGAAATTCCCAGAACGGAAGCGAGCAAATCAATAACAGGTGGTGCGTTGGTTTGTAGTGTTAGCTCCGTAAACGTCGTTGATGTTGCGTGCCGCTTGTACCGCGTTGCTGCCACGACGGTACTCATATTCCATAATTACTCGAATTTTTAACGTATCCATGATGAAAAAAAAAATTGAAATGCGATGAAAATGTAACACTAATCAATAAACAAATGACTACTTTTGGAAAAACAATTCCATGTATTTAAAATAAAATTAATTTGAAATTAGAATTCTTAGCCAAACAAAAATTATTTTTATTTGATATGGCCAGTACTGCAGAACGGCAATTTCATAGGTAAAGACCTATTATAAAGATCAAAGCTAACGAAGCTGCCAACGGTTGTTATTAGATATTACTAATAATCACGGAATTATTACACTACAGTAATAATTTAAATATTTAATAGGGAGATTGGTATTATTGTCGTATTTTTAAATTAAACACCTTGCAACACCGACAGTCTGACATTGCAGGCGCCATCTTGGACGCTAGTAGAGAACATAACGGTTTTGCGGTCGCAGACCGATGTTATACGAGCGAAAAAAAGAAACTGTTTGTCAAAAACTATTAACCGCAAAATTGTGAATGAGACGGGTCACGGCACGTGATGAAAAAAAATAATAATTTTTATTTATAAGGACCAGGTTTGTGGTTAAGCGGATAGCGTGGTAGCTAAATAACATCCTTACTAATATTATAAGTGCGAAAGTAACTCTGTCTGGCGCGCTTTAACGCCAAAACTACTGAACTGTTTTAGATGAAATTTTGTACAGAGATAGTCTAGAGCCTGAGAATGGACATAGGCATAGGCTTTAATTCGAAAAAAGGGTTGAAAAGGGGGATGAGAAGTTGTATAGATGTATCGTCATTTTTAGAGCTAAAAGCTTGAAACTTATTTTTTAGGCTGTTGATTCGGTAGAAATAAATATGACATTCAAAGTTTGGAAAAATGTTACCCTCAAGGGTGTAAAATAAGAATAGGATATAGAGGATGAAAGTTTGTATGGAAATATGTAAGGTCCCGCATCGATTTGAAAAATTCTTTCAGTGTTAGATAGCTCATTTATTGAGGAAAGCTATAGGTTATAATATCATCACATTAAGACCCATAGGAGTGGAGCACTCTATAATGAAAGGCTTTCATCGTCGCTACTCAGTTCAATTGCCACTTTTTTTAAATTAAATTATATAAACACAAAATATAAAAACAAATCTATGTTTAGATAAAAAATTATATTAATTATACCTTTGGAACAAAAAAGCAGGCGGTTAAAAATGTGGTAAAGCTTTCAAATTCCAAATAGATATAACTTTACCAAAATAACAAAAGTTATCCCAACTCATGACACAATTTTCAATTAATTTTACACGAGATCCGTGTCGGATAGCGGTTATTATTTACCGAATATCACCGCACATTATTATAGTTTTCAACTATAATAATTGAAAGTCATTGTGTAAAGTGCTACCTCCAAATGTTAAAGTTGAAGTTATGACACCGGACTCTGTTGGAGTAAAACGAAGATTAAGTTCATTTAATTTGCGATATCGTGATACAAAACTTCAGGAATCACTTGATCAATAGGATTACGTTGTTTTGTATTTACTATTTCGTAATGGTCACAAAATAGACATCATGAGGAATATTGATATGCCACCTAGTATCCCTTTTTTTTTCGAACTGTCTACGCTATTGACCTAGCAAGGTCTTCACAGCTTCACCGGACTACTAAGGCGAGCGGTTAAGGCACTCAGCCGATTTTATTTGACAACTAGCTCAAGTAACTCGGATTGGGCTGTTGGTAACTCATGCAATTCGCGACCTATCTTTTTTTTTTACATGGGGAAATCCTAATGGATACGCCCTCCTCCCGGGGGAGAGAGTGGGTTATGTCCGACTCGCACGGACTAAAACCCCATGAGTGTGGGTGCCCGCAACCGCCATAATGGGGGACAAATTCGCGACCTATCTGAGCTAACCTAAGCTAAGCTACATATTCATACATATATGAGTTATTGAAACCCAGTATCACCATTTGGAAAAGTAATGTATACGCTACAGAGTCTGACGATGAATCCAGAACAGAGATGTTTATAATACTGTTTTTTTTTTCGTTTAAAATTCATTGTCAGCATGCATGCATGAATTATGCTATCATAGCAGGGTCGATTAAACTGTTCCTGTAATCTATAATTAACAACAGTTTCAACATCATAAAAATACTATTGCGCATATGTTGAGGGTTGTACCATATCCATCAGTTATTGGACCCGCTCTGTGATAAAAAAAACCCATATAAATGATACATACACTCCATCTGTAACTATATCGGAAACTTTAGCTTCTTAACTAACCATAGCAAACGATGAATTGTATTTGCGAATGTTTTCAAAGTAATTTTTTGACTTATTTTTTAATCAATGATCATTTAGAGTGAGTCCATCATTAAAATATTCATATTGACTTAAGGATGGTAATATTGTTTTACTCTTTTTTTTTAATATTTATTGGTCCACAAAACTGAATACAATCTAGTTACGCCCGATAGTACCACCCTCTCGCAGAAAACCGACGTGAAGTAACAGTGCTTGCATTGTTGTGTTTCGTTCGGTCAGTGAGAGCGCCGGATAACCCACCTCCCCTCCCTCTTTCCCCACTCCCCCTCTCCCAAACACAGGGTGGCAACGTATTTGCGCCTCTTCTGGTGTTACAAGTGTCTATGGACGGCGGTGATCACTTAACATCAACTTGCCTCCCATGATATATAAAAATAAAAGTTACATAAGAATGAAAAGTATCGAAAAACTGCAATGATTGCACATTTCTAGACGTGGACACAGCATGCACATAAATTAGGCGGTACAAAAACAAAATAAATAAATCCATCGTAAAACTAAGAACCTAGAAATTACATTCTCTAAGTGTTTTAAGATTATTTGTAATAGAGGTAATAGAACCTGAAAATATATTTATCTCTGTGCGGACAGCGTTACAGAAAGAGGACATACGATATACTGGGGAATGTTGACCGTGCTCTGCAATGAGACAAGTAAAAAGTTTTTCTGTTATGCAGGCGACTACCCAAACGTGGAATTGCAAAGTTCAAGCGTTCAAGAATGTAGGGGGAGTCTGTGATTCCATGTAACAATTTAAAAAGGAACACGATATCAGAGCTCCTTCTACGAGTACGAAGTGGTATAATTTTGTAATAAGAGTGGCGTTCTTCGTAAGTATTCAAGATATGACATTTGTTACCTGATTATGCCAAGTGGTACACGAAACGCTTTTGTACTCGTTCAATTCTGTCAACATATACTTGGTAGCAAGGATTCCAAACAGGACTATTATATTCTAAGATGCCGCGTAGAATAGTGTTGTAAATTATTGTTATTAGGCTGGGTTCTTTAAAGATTTTCATCTGACGACTAATAAAACCAGACAATTTAGATGATTTTTTGATTATGTGATCAATGTGACAATAAAATTATGCCTAAGTCTCGAATAGTTGTTACCTCCTATAATTTAATAGAGTAGATCATATAATCACCGATATGAGGCTTCTTCTTTCTTGTAAACTTTATATGAAAACACTTATCTAGATTAAGCGACATGCCATTAAGGCGACACAATTTCTTAACATTGTCGATGTCAGATTGTAAACATTGTACATCTAGAGTACTGCTGACAATGCGATATAACTTTAAATCATCAGCATACATTTTAAATTTACACTGAAGGGAAGCACAAAGATCATTTATATATATTAGGAAAAAAAGCGGATCCAAATGGGAACCCTGAGGAACTCCAGACGGAATCTCAGACACCATAGATTTGTGGCCATAAATTGCTACCAATTGGGAACGTTTGCCCAGATACGATTCACACCATCTTAATAAGGAGCCGTGTATACGTTTGTTTAAAAGTAAACTGTGATTTACTAAGTCAAATGCTTTTCGGAAATCCGTGTAAATTGCATGCACCTGTTGGTTATCATCAAGAGCTTCCGATATATCAGATATATATTCTACCAAATTCTTAGTAGTTGACTTCCGTGGTAGGAAACCATGCTGATTATGATTGATGCGGTTCTGAATACGTGGTAGTATATTTTTATGTACCAATGATTCCAGAATTTTATGACAACATGAAGTGAATAAGACCAAAGAGAATAATTATTATTTCAGGGGGTTCATCAAAAATTAATTAATTTAAGTTAATTATTTAAGCCCCATTTTTTCTCGAACTGACTATGCTATTGACCTGGCAAGGTCTTTACAGCTTCACCGGACTACTCATTATTTAAGTATATTATGATTTTACTTCATTACATAGTATAAAACAAAGTCCCCTACCGCGTCTGTCTGTCTGTCTGTTCGCGATAAACTCAAAAACTACTGAACGGATTTTCATGCGGTTTTCACCAGTGGATAAAGTGATTCATGAGGAACGTTTTTGTGTTTAATTTGTCAAGGATTTTTTTATTGTCACGGGCGGGACAACATCTGCCAGGCCCGCTAGTATTAAATATTCGTAACGTTTTGTTTTCGTCAAACAGAAGTAATGTTACAAATATTTAATGTAGGAATGGTTATTGGTACGTAAGAGTAAAATGAAGGATGTCAAAACGTCTTTTTCATTTACATGTGTGTATATGTTGTGTGTCATTCAAGCAGTAGTGTGTGTAATGTATATTTTAATTAATTTAAAATATTTTTAATTCATTTTATATAAAAAAATTGCTTTCTGCACTTCTCCTCCATATAAACTTTAACTATGCTAAATTTCAAGTTCATCCGTTCGCGCAATTCGCTTAAAAAGGAGTACAAAGTTTTGGATTCACGTATTAATATATAAGATTATTGGCCTTTAGACATTAAAACCCGCTTGAAATGGTCGTTGAACTCACTATCGGGCAGATCGGTAATGTGTTTTGAGACTTTGTTATAAAACCTCACACTATTACCTAAAAAACTGTTTTTACTCTAGTTGAAGTTATACTTCTTTTGGCGCGTTAGGGAAAAGTGATGAGAGTTTGTAGACATTTTTACGATGCGCGCGCACACCGTCACGAAAAACCGACACCCTGAAGTTATTACGCTGCGCGCGCACACCATTACGAAAAACCAGCACCCTGAAGTTATTACGATGCGCGCGCACACCGTCACCAAAAACCGACACCCTGAAGTTATTACGGATGTGCGCACACACCGTCACGAAAAACCGACACCCTGAAGTTATTACGATGCGCGCGCACACCGTCACGAAGAACCGACACCCTGAAGTTAGCCATAGTCAACATTTTGTTTCTTTGTAATTGTTGTTTGTATTTCTTTGAATTAAAACTTTCAATGTATTAAATACCTTTTTTCTATTGTTAGTGTCGTTTTTTCTACAAACGTAGAATAAGGCGAAAGATAAAATTTTTGAAAAGATTTTTATCTTGTTACGCCAAAGAAGTATAACTTCTGACGCGTGTACATAAGTGCACACACACTTTTTTGGGTTTTTGACAGTGGCGCCATCTCTTCATTAACAACTATATGGTGTTGTGTTCGTGCCCCAGCCGGGCACAAATGGATGATTTCATTGCTAATTCCATGAAAATAGATAGATATGCGTAAAATTTTGTACACATCATAAAAGGTACTTACATCCTTGTTATTTGTTGTAATTTGTTACTTCGGTATTTTATTAATGCGACACTAATGACTCAATATTTAAAAATGTATCCAACAACGCTTCCAATTTGAACGTATGAAGTTTTATTAAATTATATTATAACTAGCCACTTTCCGCGTCTGCGTCCCCGTGGAATAGTTACTTTGGGCTAACGCTAACACGCAACGGAAGCTCTCAAAAGGAATAAAAAGACCAGATTTTGAAACATTCGTCATTGGTGCTCCGCTCCTATTGGTCTTAGCGTGATGATATATAGGGTATAAGTTGCCTCGATAAATGAGCTATTTAACACTGAAACAAATTCAAATCGGACCTTATAATTCAAATCGGTAGATTAGCGCGTTCAACCAAACAAACTCTCCAGCTTTATAATCTTTTATATATAAACTAGCGGGCCCGGCAGACGTTGTCCCGCTCTGATTATAAAAAAATCCTTGACAAATTATATACCAAAACGTTCCTCATGAATCATTTTATCCACTGGTGAAAACCGCTTGGAAATCCATTCAGTAGTTTTTGAGTTTATCGCGAACAGACAGACAGACAGACGCGTTAGGGGACTTTGTTTTATACTATGTAATGATTTCTTCTGTACGTGTGTATGTCACTGAACTCCTATTAAACGGCTGGATCAATTTTGATTAAACTTTGTGTGCGTGTTCGAGTGGATCCGAGAATGGTTTAGATTCACAATTGGGCCCGGTAGGTGGCGTTGTGGTTGAATTTTAGATTTATTATCAAAGCAGGACAATGTCCGCCGGGACCGCTAGTATTAGTATAGATTATTTTTTTTTTTTTTTTATCGTAGCTCGGCAAAATGACTGTACTGTGCCTGATGGTAAGCACAGTACAATCCAAAAACAATGGCGACTACCGAGAGACATACTATCCCACGCCGGTCGCCGCTGTCATACCGGCCTGCGTAAGTATCTCTTCACGTTGCGCTTGAAGGACCCCATGTCATAGGAAGGAGGAAACACACTGGCCGGGAGATTGTTCCACAGCTAAATTACTACTCTTCTCGTGTACTTAACTCGAGCCGTCATTCAAATTACAATAACTTTTGATAGAGTGGACCGATTTTAATGAAACAAAGACTAAGTTACTCTTGAGAATATGATTTATGATTTGAGGCTTTACAGTGAACGCAGTACTTTAGCAGTGATGCGTGTTTATATAAACAGACAGACATTTCTAAAAATGATTGAAATGTATTCTATTACTTATTCCTAGACACCTGCACCTCTATTTCACGAAAATTTAAAAAGTACAGCCACGTTAGATTTACATTCTTATTATAGTTATAGATAGATATTATAATGTTTAAACAAAGGCATACCGAAGTCCGAAGACAATTAAGATTACTAATGGGAAACAAACAGTTCGTTACTTATATTATTAATGTAATTAGCAACACGTTTTCATATCACAGTGGTACTTATATACAAGAACGTATTTATTATTTACTTTTAATTGGTACCGTACATATAGGCGTGTTTTATCTAATACGCGTGTGTTACCCATTTTTATTATATACTTGCTGTGCCCGCGACTCCGTCCGCGTGGAACTTAATGTAAAACAGTGATTAATAAAATCATCTGAATATATTAAGTCCATTTACTTATCTACTTTTTTCTTGTATTGAAATCGCGTCGTCATTAAAATTACAATAACTTTTGATAGAGTGAACCGATTTTAATGAAACCAAGACTAAATATTAGGTCTTTACCTATGGAATTGCCGTTTTGTATGAAAAAATTTAAACGATTTTTTTTTCATGTATTTTTTATTTGTATTAATCGAAGTAATCACCCATGCAATCAATGCATCTTTGCCAACGCAGTAGCAGTTTATTGATGCCCTTCTTAAAGAAATCTGCTGGACGGGAGGCAACAAATTCTTCAAAGGCATTTTGTACTGCCTCTCGGGTATTGAATTTTTTTCCCGCCAAGGAGTTATCCAAATTCTGCAACAAGTAGTAGTCTGTAGGCGCAAGGTCTGGTGAGTAGGGCGGATGACGGAGAACTTCCAACCCCGAGAATGGTTATAGGCTATATATATATCATAAGACTAATAGGAGCGGAGCAACAATGAAAAATTTTTTAAAATCGGGGTATTTTTTCCTTTTGAGAGCTTCCGCTGCGTCTTAGCCCAAAATAACTATTCCACGCGTGCGAAGTCGCGGGCAGAAGCTATTAACTAATTATATTATCTATAATCTATCTAATATTATAAAGACGTGAAGTTTGTGAGTTTGTAGGGGGTAATATCTGGGGAGTCGGAGAAAAATGGACGAACGAAAACATTTCTTACGGACGCTGCCTTAATTATGAGATATATATGATTGAGTTCTAGAGAAAAGTTGTAGCTTGATAATGCCTATTACCGCCCAACGAAGTAGACACGGGTTGGCTAGTAACTCATATCTTTATTAAAATTACAATAACTTTTGATAGAGAGAACCGATTTTAATTAAACCAAAACTAAATGTTACTCGAGGATATGCTTTTATGATTTTATCACGCTTTTATTAGCTTCACCTGTATGTATGTATGTTTGCAACCGACCCCTTTGAGCTCGATTTTGTCCTACTTTGAACGATCAGATTTAATTCAAACTTTGCACACCTGTCAAGGGTCGATGACAATGCAATAATCCGAAAAAAAAAGTAAAAAAAAAATTACTAAAAAATGAAAAATAAATAATAGATTAAAAAAACTAAAAAAACACGCTTTCATAAAAAATCCAACTAAAGAACAGAAAATAAAATTTAATAAATTTGGATTAAGCATAGTGTTAACATGCGATGTGTCACTGTTAATATCAGCACCTCCAGATATCAGTATTTTTATCATTTTTTTGTCACTTTTTACAAAAATATACATTTATTTCTTTTTATTTTACAAATTTTATTTTCTGTTTTTCAGTTGGATTTTTTATGAAAGCGTGTTTTTTTAGTTTTTCTAAACTATTATTTATTTTTTCTTGGTGAGGTTTTGTTATAATTTTAGTACCTACTTTAGCAGTGATGCGTGTTCAAAAAACAAACAGACAGACAGACATTTTTGAAAATGATTCAATTACGCAATATTTTTATTTTCAGAAATATCTGTGTAAAGTTATATTTGTTTTATTACATTTCAAAATGACCTAGATCCAATTTTAGCCGTTCCTAATATTTTATATTATTTTTCAAGACCATCGAATTTCATACGTGTCAAATATGAAGATCATAAAATAATGACCGTTTATATATTTTATTACATAAATATTCATTTTTATTAAGTACAAAATAAATAAAACTCAACTAGGCGCGGCGTGTTTGGCGGCGTTTATCAAAGGGCGCTAGGTCGTTGGCGAGTGCCGCGTAACTCTAGTAAAACGAGTGGCCGACAAAACACTTTGAATCTTATGTCTATACCGATAGGGTTGCAAATGTTTTTGAGTATTTCGTTAATATTGCAAAGTTCGTGTTTTGCGTCGCCACGTCGCGCCAAGCCAACAATCACGTTTACCCGCGTCTATTGATGTTTTCCATCAAAAAACTTGAGAACGGCAAAATTTGAACTTCGTTCTCGGTTTATAACTGGAAATCTAAAAAAATTAATTAAACATGTTATATGAACGATTCAAATGGTATCTAGTTCATTTTTAAATGTAACGGCTCATTTATAAAAAAATAAATAAGAAAAAACATGGCTCAAATACGAAATACCCGAATACAAGTACGATTAGGAATACATAAAAGCTTACGTTATTCAAATATGTTTGTTTGTAAATCGAGCGATCGTACTACGAAGCTATGACGTCACAGACTACTACAATCTCTACAGTAGGTTCGTGGATAAATGACGAGGCGTTATAACATAACCCGTCTCGCTCTGTCGCGTTATAAAACGCCTCGTTGAAGGGAGATATCACGAGTCTGTCAGTGACGAATGCTCTTTGTTCCGATTCGCCTACCACACATAACATGTATAAACCTTAATAAGGTGTATGAACACAATTAACCGCAGACGATAAGGGTCAATACAAATGACTATGTTATTTATAACTACTGCTACGCGTAAACAGTTTACACGAGCAGAGATGATGAACATTTTGTATTCGGGTTCGGTAACAAAAAACAAAATGTTACGGAAATGTCACGCTGTCTGCGTTACGTTACGGAAGTCACGTAACAGTTGATATTTTAACTATTTAAAGGTTATATATAGTCCTTACGGGGTGTCGAATAATGACACGAGACGTTTTAGGGGATTTTTTGACCACCCGTTCTGTGTTTTTTTTGTATTGTAGCACGGCAAGATCACTGCACTATGTCTGACGGTAAGCACAGTACAATCCAAAAACAATGGCGACCACCTACTGACAAGTACCCATCGCCGGTCACCGCTGTCATGCCGGCCTGCGAAAAGCTGGATATGCACAGGCTGATCCCGAAACGCGACCCGCAGAAGCGAATCACTATGACGGGCTTATTCGTCATATATATGGTGGTTGCGACCCAGTCGAGCTGTACCAACCCTACCACCCCGCTTTCGCCATTGCCTCGTTCGTTATTCAGCAGGGTGCACCACGTGCAGGTGAGGTTGGCTTGGATGTCTCAAGTGAGATGCCATGAGATTTCTCTCGACCGAACCGTATATACACTTTCATATCCAATAAGTGAAAAGCTGTCATTTTGGCATTACAGTCACTTCAATTATACTAAAACAGTCCATTAATAGAAAACCTAGTTCCGAAGAGTAAATTCGACAAAAACACCAACTAAAAAAACCACCCGAACGACAAACAATCTCAGAACTTTCTCTAATTTCGAAGCAGCAAATAGTAAAAAAAAATATAACTGACCAATTCGTAAAATCAAATTAGGTAGTAATTAGTATCGAAGAGTAGAAAGTTTCACTAATTAATTTCCTTTGTGGAACTTTGAATTATAAGATTTTAACTTATCTTCTTCAGATTCAACCGATCAATAGATCAATCAAAAACTTTTGAAAAAATAATTAATAAAAAATATTAAATTGAACAATAATAAAAATCATACAATAGAATTAATTATGTATAATGGGAACGCGACCGTGCTGCCATCTGGTTTCAATGTAAGTAAGTAACAAATTGAATCAAAGCCTCATTATTTGTAGTGCCATCTATCAGCTAATTCAGAACTTAAATAACACAGGAAATATTATTTGCAAGTATTTGTTCTAAAGTAAATAAAATATAGAAAAGTACGAACAGATTACTATGATAATGATTTATATATAAGTTTTACTTCGATCGCGTGTGACGGTTACACGCACTCATTTTTTTACTCTTCAGAGCATCCGTTGCGTGTCAGCGTTAGCACAAAGTAACTTCCGCCCGGACGAAGTCGCGGACAGAAGTTAGTATAAGGATAAATGTTGAAAGTGTCGGAAACAGTCAAGCCGGCTGAGAGCTAAAAAAACAATTGGACTAATAAACGACACAGAATAATGATTGAAATACACTATTAAAAACGCGAAAAACTCCAGCTACCACGTGAGAGCAATCACCTACGAAATAGCTCAATGTCCTTTGCGACACAGATAAAAAATATACCTATAATTGTCAAGAAAAAGAAGAAAAAAGCAAAAAGTTTACAACATTCTATGGCCGATAGTAAAAAATCGAGGCTGGAAAAAGTTTAGCATAACGCGAGACTAATTTCGTTTGCTTAAAATGTAACGTTATTTTTTTGACAACTTCTATTTGTTTTTTCGTTCGCGCGTAACTCGAACAGTTTTTCGAACCGACTACGCTATTGGCCTAGCAAGGCCTTAACAGCTTCACCGGACTACTCGTAACTCAACAGTTTAACTCAATATTGTTATATTTATGTGATACAAGGCTGGGCCTAGTATCACATATCACACATTCTAATTATTTTCGCTACTAATTATTATTATTTATTTACTTAATTATACAATTATTTATAACACAATTTTTCATGAGTAAATAGTAAGTAAATAATGTAATAAATAAATTATGAAAGATTACTCAAAGTCAGTTTTCAAACCTTTTTCAATTTACTAGTTTTCCACGTGGCTTTCTGAAGTTAAATTTCTTATGGCACGGTAGGTAAAAATACTTTATGCGGTAAACGTAAAGTAGGTATGTATTTGTGTGTATATGTAAGTATCTATATGTGTCTGTCTGTATGTATGTATGTCTGTATGTATACAAACATGAGTAAATTTATAGTCAAGTATTTATACTATGAGATTTCGTGCAGTACATAGTTTATGAACATTCTCATATATTTTAGACTGGGCCAAAAAAATTAACTAATTTTTTTTAAGTATATCGATAATATTATTTGGGATGACAAAAAAACAATGTTGTGAGAATTTGAGACCTTAATATTTATATTAAGAGGTCTATCATCGTAACTTTTGATTTTTTTTCCTGAGCGGGTTTTTGTCTCATAACTCCTAAACCGTCGAGGTAAATGAAATTGACTAAGAGACATTTTTTTAAGAGAATTTAATTGTCTACAAAAAAAAACACTGATTGAAATTTTTTGTCAGGTGAACCGTTTTCTCATAACCACGCCTTGAAAATTGGTATGATTTCAGAATTTGATTTTTAACTTTAGGATTTTGTCATTCACTTAAAAATTAGTATCCGAAAAAAATTCAATAGAGATTCTTGAAGGGAATTTAATTTCCTACAAAAAACGTCTCTTAACATTTTTAGCTAAATTCACTCCTTTGAAAGTTATTCAAAGTTAAAGTCAAAATGAAATTCTTGTTTTTCTCGCTGTAAATTTAATTTTTTTGAGCAAATTGAAAAATTTGATCTTTTTATAGATAATAATTTTTATTTTATCAATAAAATTGTGAAAAATTTGAAAAAATCATAATATATTTTTATTTATTAGCATTGAAAAGCTATTTTCTTCAGAAAATTGCATTTTCACTGTGTTTCAATAGTAACGTTTATACGTTTACGTTTGTGTTTTACTTTAACTTTGAATAACTTTTAAAGCAGTGAATTTAGCTAAAAATGTTAAGAGACGTTTTTTGTAGGAAATTAAATTCCCTTCAATTTCATTTTTGATATTTATTTTGTAATTCTTGGTCGGAATACCGAGATTCAGCTAAGTCTTCCATTTGAATTGGTACTTCAAGTTCATCTATTCGGGATAACGTGTCAGCAACGACGTTATTTTTGCCAGATATATGCCCGATGTCGGTCGTGAATTGGGAAATAAAATGCAGATGTCTGTATTGCCTGGGTGAAGAATTGCGTTTCTATTCATGGAAAGCGAAGCTGATTAGTTTATGATCCGTGTATATGACAAAGTGTCTGGCCTCAAGCATGTGTCGAAAGTATTTAATGGCTTCATAAATTACAAGAAGTTGAATGAATGAATGAATGAATGAATTCTTTATTGCACTTTTGATTTGTACACTGGCGAGCTTAATGCCATGAGGCATTTTCTTCCAGCTAACTAGCGGTATTGATGTTAAGCAAAAACTTTTGTAGGTAGTGCCTTTTCCTGCCTGCTACCTTTTGTGCCTGCCGTAGAAGTTCGCGATCGTATGGTGACTATTTCTGTTGTGCTGGAGTCACTTTTCCTACAAGTTAATTACAACAATAGAATATGAACTGTCAACTTAAACAAGTGTTAGAGAATATTTAAATTAAAATAATGTCCATCTGTAAACACGGGTAAGACACTCTTTAGTGATCAAATTTTTTTTTAAATAAGAGTTCAATACGTATTTAACTTTTTTGTAATAACACGGTATATGTTTAAGGGTTTGATATTATACTCTCATCTAACGCTAAATAAAAAGGGGCATATATAAAAAATATATATAATATACAATGTACGCGAGTGACGAAAAAAAAATCGGTGCATGCGGGGTTTGAACCTGCGGACATCGAATTGATAAATCCATCTATTAAATCACTCGCCATCACAGCTGTAATAAAAAAAAATATTATTCAAATTGAGAATATGAAAAAGTAAAAACCTCTTTTTTACCTTTATTTTTAGCAACCAATCTTTTAGATTATTACTGCCATTGTCGAGTAGTTAATAGTATTACAAGTTTTTCTTCTATTCCATTTTCGGCAACCAGTCTTCTAGTAGACTATTGCGGCATTGTCAAGTGAGTATCGATATTACAAGTTTCTTGATATAATTTCAATGAATGCCATTGTCGAGTAGTTAATAGTATTTCAAGTTCTTCTTCCATTTCATTTTGGCAACCAGTCTTCTAGTAGACCATCACTGCCATTGTCAAGGGAGTATCGATATTACAAGTTTCTTGATATAATTTCAATGAATGCCATTGTCGAGTAGTTAATAGTATTTCAAGTTCTTCTTCCATTTCATTTTGGCAACCAGTCTTCTAGTAGACTATCACTGCCATTGTCAAGTGAGTATCGATATTACAAGTTTCTTGATATAATTTCAATAACCTAACAAGATGGTGGCCCTCTTGTTAGAACTTTCCATGGAATTTTTGTGGTATCTCAGAATTCATGGTCCGTGGTATTATTTTCCATTCACTTCACTTATGCACAATAAACAAACTATATTACATAAAACACCACCAATTTTACACAATATAGAGTTAAGTAACACAAGATTATGAATAAAAAATAAAATCCACTACATGACAGACCAAGATCCCGCCAAAAACTCTAAAGACCTCTTTCAAATGATTTAATTAACCCAGATGAAAGGTAACTAGATGCGTCATTCGAAAGATTTTTAATATTCTGTGTAGAGATTTTAAGCAATAAAACATTATGACAGCATTGGTCATTCTTTGTCCGGGTGTATTTTGTGTGTATTAATTTTATTTTTGTAAATTTACATACAGCTCTGGTCAGTCTTTTTTGGTCGCTCTAAATATAGCTCAAGTTTGGACTTGTGCGTAATATATGTGCGTAAAGTACTAATATTATAAACCTGGAGGGTTTGTTTGTTTGGTTGAACGCGCTAATCTCATAAACTACTGGGCCGATTTGGAAAATTATTTCAATGTTAGATCGCTCATTTATCGAGGAAGGCTATATATCATAACTTTGAGACCATTGGGAGCGGAGCAACAATGAAGAATGTTTCAAAATCAGGGTTTTTTTTCTTTTTTTCTTCCGCTGCGTATTGGCGTTATAGCAAAATAACTATTCCACGTGGGCGGCGCCGCGGGCAGAAGCTAGTTATTTCTAAATTCGCCTAGCAAATTACCAATCAAGTTAATGGGATATGAGTTGACGTCAGAACTGTCTAGATTATTTCAATGTCTTTTTAATATGGCTATGGAACCGTTACTTTTTATAATATCTATACTGTTAGAAATAGAAACAATTATTGATTATTAAAAAAGAGAACTGGCCAATTTAGACATAAACTTGTTGTTTTGGATTTCACGCCCTGTAGGGGCGCTTCTTCCGGGGTTGTCTGGAGCTCCGTTACGGGCGCGGTGGGGTCAGGTTGCTGCGTTTGCTTCAGGAAGTCGCGTATCACTTCCATTGCTTTTGCCTTGAAGTCCGCCTTAACTCTATGGGCTTCTTCCAAGGAGGCGGTCGGTAGCTTCACGTCGCGTGCGTTTTCGAGGGCGGTCAACCTCGTCGACAGCTCTGGGAGCCGGATATCTTCTTCTGGTGGTTTTTGGGATTTCTTCTTGCTGCGGGTTCTCTTGGTGCCCTTGGGGGAGGATCGTTGGTGGGTGCCATGAGGCTCGCCGCCGTCGTCTCCTCAACCACCTTTGGGGCCGGTCTGGCTTCCGTGTTACCTTAACTACTCGACAATGGCAGTAATGATCTAGAAGATTGGTTGCCAAAATTAAAGTTAAAAATATAGTTAAATGCAAAGCCTAGTTTGCTAAGTTTTTTTAAACTTGATATAAAAAGAGTTTTTACAGTAATATGATTTCCGTGCATATTAAAATAAAAACAGTTGCTGAGTGATTTATTATAAAACTGGTTTGCGATAATTCATGAATGGGTTTTCTAGCCGTGCAGTTGTTCGTGGGTTTTCCAAATGGCTCAGATTGCTTAGCAGCCACATACGTATAACTGGTTTTTAAACTTGTTCGCAATTCATATATAATTTATACATCGGATTACCTTTTCTCGTATGGTTGTATTATGACTTTAATACTACGACCTATTTCTTCTAAGATGCTGTTTTTTTTATATTATAGGAGGCAAACGAACAGGTGGGTCACCTGATGTTAAGCGATCACCACCGTCGATAGACACCTGCAACACCAAGGGAGTCGCAAGTGCGTTGCCAGCCTGTGTTTGGGGGCGAGGGGAATAGGGGAGGTGGTCTCCGGCGCTCTCACTGACCGAACGAAACGGAACAATGCAAGCTCTGTTACTTCACGTCGAGTTACTGTGAGAGGGTGGTGCTACCCCGGGCGAGCCGACCCATTCATGCTGAAACCAGTAACCTACAAAAAAAATGTGATGAAAATATATTTGGAATCTTCGTCTTTCTTTATTTTTCGCAACCAATCTTCTACTAGATTATTACTGCTATTACTACTGTAGTACTGTAGGTAAATGATATTTCAAGTGCCGTGCGATCATTTCAATGAACCAACAAGATGGTGGCCGTCTTGTTACAACTTTCATGGGAGTTTATAGGCGAAACAAATTAAAATTAATGTACTACGGAATTGTACACCTTAACAAGATCGATAAAAAGTCCGCGATGGTATATATTTTTCTCTAAAGGATAACCCGCAGTAACCTGCAGCTTACAGGTGGTAGAGCGACGCTGAAGCTATTACTGGTTTCAGCATGAATGTGTCGGCTCGTCCGCGGTACTACCACTCGACACACAGAAACATCCACGCGAACTAACAATGCTCGTTCGGTCAATGCGAGCGCCGGAGGCCCACCTCCCAACTCCTCCCTCCAAACACAGGCTGGCAACGCACTTGCAACTCCCCTGGTGTCACTAGTGTCTATGGACGGCGGTGATTACTTAAAATCAAGTGACCCACCTGTTCGTTTGGATCCTATGATATAAAAAAAAATCTAACTACTTAATTACAGCGCATTGAAGATAGAGTATTATTAAGGCAATGATCTTATCCAATGATTATTTAGATATTTCTAATGCAAATTTATTGCTATGACATAATATTCCTGATAATTCATTAGTCAATAAACGAATAAAAGGTATAACTTGTCTAATCAATTATTATAATCGTATAATATGGTCGTGATATTGCAAATGTAAATAAAAAGTTTCTCATTTATAAAGTATTCCCCAACTCCACTAAAGGTAATGAACCTTTTTGCTGTCAAATAAATTGAGCATAAAGTCCGTCTATGTTACGTATAATCTGTTAATTCGGTCATCCTTAATGAAGATAATAAATCCTCTTTTGAGTTTTTGGCGGGATTTTGGTCTGTCATGTAGTGGATTTTATTTTTTATTCATAATCTTGTGTTACTTGATTCTATATTGTGTAAAATTGGTGGTGTTTATGTAATATAGTTTGTTTATTGTGCATAAGTGAAGTGAATGGAAAATAATACCACGGACCATGAATTCTGAGATGCCACAAAAACTCCATGGAAAGTTCTAACAAGATGGCCACCATCTTGTTAGTTCATTGAAATTATATCAAGAAACTTGTAATATCGATACTCACTTGACAATGGCTGTAATAGTCTACTACAAGACTGGTTGCCAAAAATGGAATGGAAGATGAACTTGTAATACTATTAACTACTCGACAATGGCATTAATAATCTAAAAGATTGGTTGCCAAAAATAAAGTTAAAAAAATAATCTTGCAATCAAACACTGACCACAGAGTCCCTCTACGTTACGTATAATCTGTTAATTCGGTGTCATTCGTTCTGTGTATCCGTGTGGAGTCAATGTACGAGAAAATCAACTTTCACTCGTTAATAGAGAATTATACGAGGAGTGGGGAATGTAGTTCATTGGAAACTAGGCTATTTGTCAGTTCAGTTTATTTCGATATATTTTTAATTATTTGGAGAAACATTTAATTGTTTTACAAACAGCTAAAAGAATATTATTTTTTCTTTTTATTTTATTGTTCGCAACCAATTCTAGAAGAGATTACTATCGCCATTATCGAATAGGTAATAATATTGCAAATGTATTGTAATATTTTCAATGTTCTAACAAGATGGTAGCTCCCTTGCTAGAACTTTCCATGAAGGAGTTAGTGGCTTCTCAGAATTCATGCTCCGTGGTATTGTATCCCATCCACTTCGCTTGTGCACAATAACCGAAATATATAATGTGAAACAGCACTAATATTACAAAATATAGAGTCAAATAACACAAGATTATGAATAAAATATAAAATCCACTACATGACCAACTATTAGAGAGAAGGAGATGTTTAGATAGAATTATGAGAAAATCCGCAATGCGCTATTACAAAATGTCTTTTGCTGATTTGGCCTTTCGTAGAACTTTCCAGAGAGTTTTTGAAATTCAATATTCATACTCCTATTATTTGCACTCCAATTGTGCAAAATCGTCAAGTTATTTATCCAAGATGCCAAAAATATAACACAAAATATTTAGTAAAACAACGCAAGCAAGTAGACTGCCGAGGGACAATACCGATTTGGTAAATATCGTTAGTGTGGATCGCTTCTTCGTAGCGTAAATTCGATTCTCCGGAATGGCGTTATTTAACACGATGCTGCACCCGTATTCTAGTCGCCATTTCGGTTTAGTGCCTTCCGCGCTCACTACCAAACTTGGTGAGGCAGTAAATGCCCTTCAGGTCACTTATGTGTAGTCAATTCGAAAAAAAAATCTAAATAGCGTTTCTCACTGTGAATTTTTTTATATCTAGGTACTTGTACTTGCGATAAATCGCACATATTTTACCAAATATAGATAAAGACAAAAAACGACAGTTTTATTTGGGCCCCGTTCCACAAATATGGAGAATAAACAATACCTAATAAAACAGAATTGTCAGTGATAAGTATATCTGATACCATTACGTCTTGGTTTCTCGGAAACGACTCGTAACGATTGGGAATTTCAAGGTGTTTTTTGCAAGGCGCCATTAAAGTTATTTACCTGCTGGTGCCACTCTAATATATACCTTCAGCCATACTTCTATTAGAACGATTTTCTCATACGCGTAGTCCGGTGAAGTTGTAAAGGCCTTTTAAGGCCAATATCGTAGTCAGTACGAAAAAAAAATCTCATACGCGTTCGCACGTACCTAAAGACAAGCTTTGAGAAAGTTTTCGTGAAAGAATGCATAGACAAGAATTTATATTCTTCAATAATAGACAGTCAAAAAAACGAAAAAAGAAATAGAGACACCCCACGATTCTACTCGCGTTTAAATTCCCTTCTATATCAAAAACAATTTATCCAATTTAGGTAATTTTTGTAGGTGGTAAAGGCACGCTGAAGCTATTACTGGTTTCAGCATGAATAGGCGGACCCGCGCGGGATACTACCACTCGACACACAGAAACACCCACGTGAACTAACAGTACTTGCACTGTTGCGTTTCGTTGTAGGTGGTAGAGCCACGCTGAAGCTAGGTTTCAGCATAAATGGGTCGGCTCGCCTGGGGTAGTATCACCCGACACACAGAAACACCCACGTGAAGTAACAATGCTTGCTTGCATTGTTGCGTTTCGTTGTAGGTGGTAGAGCCACGCTAAAGCTATTACTGGTTTCAGCATAAATGGGTCGGCTCGCCCGGGGTACTTACACCAGACACATAGAAACACCCACGTGAAATACAGTGCTTGCATTGTTGCGTTTCGTTCCGTGAGAGCCCTGGAGGCCCTCCTCCTTGAAAAGACCGGCAACGTACTTGCGACTCCCCTGGTGTTGCTAGTGTCTGTGGACGGCGCTTAGGAACGTCAAAACTACCACCGGTTCGGACAAACAACCCACTGATTGTTCGGACAAAGAACCAGAAAGAAACTTGATCTGGTTTATATCTTCGTCATTTCTAGACGTCACCACCGTTCACATATTGATAACCTTTAGAAATTAAAACCCGCTAGACGTGGAACTTAAACTTACTATACGACAAATTAGTACGGTCTCATTATAAAACGGGTTTAACACGAGTTTTACTAAGCATTGCCTTAAATGTTAAACCTAGTTGAACACATATTTAAAATATTTTATTACAAAAGTGTGTTCAAGCGGTCTCTAACTAAACATCTGCTTTAAGTTTTTTATGCAAGCAACTCTGAATAGCATTCGTTTAATTCAGTCTCATCATTCAAAAACGTTCCATTACACACAGATATTTTGTATATTTTAACAATTTCAATTGATGTATAATATTTTTGTTCAAATCTTCATTAAGAAAATTTACTTATTTTAAGTTAAATTGGTTATCATTATTGTGACATTTTAGTTAAAAAAAAAGATGTAATTGGTAAAATAAACCTTTTTTCAGATTAATATATTACGTCATAGTGCGTGAGGTGGAATAATAGTATAATCTCAGATTAATAAATTGTCAAATGTCAATATTGTCATACAGTAGTAATTGTGATTTACTTGTGGATCTCTAAAATTATGCAATTTATTTATTTCTTCCAAATTTTTTTTTTTTTTTTATTGTAGCTCGGCAAAGTGACTGTACTGTGCCTGATGGTAAGCACAGTACAATCCAAAAACAATGGCGACCACCGAAAGACATACTATCCATCGCCGGTCGCCGCTGTCATGCCGGCCTGAAAGCTACCCAGTCAGCACCCCCCCTCCTCCCCATCCCCCCGGTTGCTGGATATACACCGGCTGATCCCGGAACGCGACACGCCCAAACGTGCCACTATGGCGGATGTTCCACCTGGTGTACGGTGGTCGCGATCCAGTCGGGTACAGACACCCTACCACCCCGCAAATTAATTATACCCAGGAAATTCATAATTTATTACGAGACGTCTTTCGCCGGCTAATAGAAATAAAATAAATCACAACAATAAAATAAGAATTGTCAACTTAGACCAGTGTTAGAGAATATTTAAATTTAAATAATGTCCGTCTGTAGGCAAGGGTAAAGCACTCTTTTGTACTAAAACTTTTTTAAAGCAAGTATTCAAAATGTATTTAGCTCTTTTTAATAATACGAGTAATATGTAACATTTAGAGCTGTTGTAATTTAAGAAATATCAAATTAGAATATTAATTCATTTAATCAAGATTCTGTAAATGATAAGTTACTCAGCGAAGTCCACTTCCAGAAGGTTCTAGAAAGGCGATAACTTTCTATCACCCCGACACTGTATGACGTAGGTATTGGCGTTATACAAGACACTGAGAAATCTATTGTTCCATAACTCACCCGGTGAATGTTAGTGACACGGATAACCTTTCTCAAGATGTCACATTTCTTTGTATTGTTACTATTGGACGTAAGCCAATCGTAAATAATAATATCATCATTATAAATAATATTATTCACTGGCAACAATGTAATTATCACAAAAATTTACTAGATGGCGCTGTATGACATAATAGTTATAGTTTGACCCCGCAATCGCTGTACCGCGCCATAGGTACGCTCACGGCGAGACGGAGGGTCGAACGGGCTGTCTGTGTCAGACGCACATGAGATAAAATATCTAAAGATGGACCGTGCGTGCTCTTTCCTTCCCACTCCCCACCGCCCCGCGCATACCTAAGGCGCGGTACAGAGGTTGCGGACAGACTATAGTTACATTACGTTACACACGATAGAAGTGAAACTTTAGTATTCAATCAATAAAATATATATATACTCAATTTACGCCCCGAGAGCTTATGAACGTCAAAGCTACCATCGGTTCGGACAAACAGCCCACTCATAGAGAGGAACCGGCAAGAAACTCGATCTGGTTTATATATTCATGTTATATACTTTTACAAAACATAAATAGTTACATTCGTTTTTAGTGGATCTACAGAGAGGGACGTCATTTCCAGATGTCACAATCGTTCACATAGGAAAACATTTTAATAACAAAAAATTAACAATGTCACGCCGTGTTCGTTCATCACCCATCAGAGTACTGACCGCTTCTGAGGTTGCGTAACTTCGATGATCGAAAGAGAACCGATGTTTTTAACACTCTAGCCGACACAGTGTTTACCCCCACTACTTTTCTACGGCAAGAAAACACACATCGCTAAAATATATAATAGTCGTAATTTCTTCAACCTTTAATGACTATCAGTAAATTGTCCAAACAGTAAAATAATAACCAATGTAATGCAAAATGATAATTATTCTGAATAGAAATTATTACAATTGTTAAAACTATAAAAGTAACCTTTATATTGTTTATATTTCACACGAGCAGTATCATTGAAAAAATATCTACTTTGCTTTTACATTGATTTAATAAATGCAGGTACTGGAAAGGACACCGCGCTTTTAATATTTTTCACAATCTATCGGTATTTGAGTTTGTTTGTATTACCATGAATTATTTACATATACCTTGTGCAAAAGGTGTGGGGCACTTTCATCCAAAAAAAATACTACCCCTGAGGGATAAGTCAAATCAATGCGAGCGAAACGGCAGTCAAAAGCTAGTACAGGATAAAGTAGGTTATTACAACAGTTTATCAAAACATAAATTGTTGGCTAGGTAAAACAGGGCAGGCACGCGGTAAGTGTACCACCACCTTTAATATCATGGCTGCTGAGATATGAAATATATATTATTTTTTTCCTTTTCAGTTACTCTCCATTAATCATAAAATACATGAGATATAAGTATGATCTTATAAACAAAATGACATAACCATAAAAAAACAACAAACATACTAATTATAAAGCATGCACATAATGAAGATTAATGATTATTTGGTTTCATTTTATTGTTTGTTATTGCCTTATATATTTGTAGTGTTTGTAGAAGATATTTTTTATCTTTACGATTAATAGAGAAACAAAAAGGGCTTCTATTGTATAATAACTTCTTTAAATAAAATATCTATTAATAAATTCAGGCAGAGAGTGAAAATAGAAAGATAAATTGTCCTATTTAATAGTTCCTGATATATCTTTACATACATAATTCTGATAACATCCTTCGTAATTCTCTGAATTTTTTTTGTTACACTTTCACATGTTGTCAGATTTATGGGGAAGGACACACAATAGGTACAAAATATCAGAAAAGAGTGCTGCTGGTGTACATTAATGTGAGTGAGACTGTTAGTAAAAGCTAGTTATATTTTTATTAATGGTTTATTAGGTTTTGTCATAGAACAACATCTGCCTAAATGTTCACTTAGCTGTTAGATGTAATTTTAAAAGCAAAAGAGAAGGTAATAATCTTATAGAGTCAATTTAGTTCCATGTATGTAAGGTAAAAAGCATGTTTGTATGGTGTATTGTGGTAAAGCAGATATCCATGACTAATTGAATAACAATTCAACAATGACCTTCAATACACATTTGTCATTGAATGTTAGAAGTACTGTCATGTTGTGAGAGTGTTTGAAAACCAAATTTCTTCCTAACCTCAGGAAGTTCCCAATACTTCATAATACTGATAAGACTAATTTCATTACGGTGAAGTATTCCCTTGTATCTTTTCAGAAATAGTAAAGAATTAGAAGTAAATTTACTTTATTGTATTTAATGATTATCATCTGTATAAATCAAAAGCAATTTCCGAATGTATGTAAGCGCATCTTAAGAACAGCTGCACCTATTTGTCTCTTTTTTAGTGTGGATTTGTATCAAAGAAAAGGTATTAGAAAAAGCATATGGAACTTGGAAGAGAGAAATTTTGGCATAGAATAATCTCCATATAAGAAGTGAGACAGAAGAAAGTATAAAGGTTTTCTTATAGCAATGGCGACAAGCATGAAGTGCACAATTTCATCAGTGTCAGTTTAGAAAATAAAACCGAAGAAGATTTACCAGTAGATACTTGGATCTTGAGACCTTAAAAACTATTAACCAAATTGACAGGGTAATGTACAGTTGCTATTTTATGTCATAACATGATCCTACTGTAAAACTAAAATTTGATCATATTTTATTCATTATTACATAGTGCGAAGCTACATACGGTAACTTGCTCTCTAATATAAATACTCTATTCACACAAATTTATAAAAAAAATTATATATCCTATTCACACAATTTAAAAAATACACAAAATCATGGAAAAATAACAGAATGATAACACTTTATAAGCCCCTAATTGCTAGAGTTCTTTCTATCTTGATACGTGCCTTGGAATGACAAGTTACATTCTATTTCATTTAGAAGTAAGTACAAGCGTTCTTATTACAAAAACAAAATGAACACAGGTTTAACACGAATTTTGGTAAGCAGTGCATAAAATTTTAAACCTAGTTGAACACATAATTGAAATACTTTATTATAAAAGCGTGTCTAAGCGGTCTGTCATTATTGTGACATTTAGGTTAAAACAAAATTTTGTAATTGTTAAAATTAGCAATTTATAAGATTAACTAGCAGGCTCAGCAGATGTTTTCCCGCCCTGATAATAAAAAACCTTTAAGTTTAACTTAGACAAATGTTAGAGGATATTACATTTAAATGATGTCCGTCTATAAACAAGGGTAGGATACTCTTTTGTAATCAAACTTTTTTAAAGCCAAGTTTTCAACAGGTATGTAACTTTTTGTAATAACATGGTTTATGTTTAAACCACAAGTGATACCTATATCTTTGAACCTTACTTTTTGTTATTTTTACTTAGTGTATCAAAAGTTAAAGAGTCTAAACCACACAAAAAGGTATGCTAAATTAGACTTTATTGAATATAAAACACAAGGAACTTTATCATATGTGGAGTTATGTGGTAGAAAATGACAAAAAAAAAAGAAATTGTGTATTGCAAGATGCATATCTTGACTAGTTAATTGAGAAGTAAATTTTGTAGTGGAACTATTTTACCTAATAAACAGAATCAATAAAATCTGAGAGGAATGTTCAAAACTGATTGACTAGAGAAAATTATTTTAAAATATTAATTATTTTAAAAAAATATTTTTGTTGTGGTTTTGAAATAATAAATTGTAATATAGATATTGATGTAATGTGTGTTACGTTTTGCAATAAGCATTATTGATCATAAACTACAACTTAGTTAATTTGCAAAAGCTGTATCAACTTTACTAAATACCACTTAAAATACACGTCTATCATTTGTACCATAAATGTACGGGGTCGTATCTAGTACTTGTATAACTCAATGGTATGCATGTTTAAACATAATTTGTTTTGGCGCCATTTTTATCTTATACGGTTTAACCCGAAAGAAGGAAATTAAAAGTTATCTACAGTTACAACGACAATGTTGGTGACAATTTTCCAATAATTCAAAATATTCTACCATGAATCGCCGCATTTTTTTGGAGATTTATTTTGACAGATGACGTAATCCAATATCCAATCAAAAACACCATATTACACAGATTATACACGTACACAAAATAAATAGTAATTTTACATTTGCAAGGCTGAACGCGCACACTTGTTGTTGCAAAACCAATTAAAAAAAAAAGTGAAGGCTTAATTCTATTTAGGACACTCACCTCGTCTCGATGATCGAGCGAATTATCTAAAAAATTGCACGTAAAAATATATATCACTTCAAAATAAAGTAATACACTGCAATCCAGTATTTTTTACACGTTTTTATCTAAATAATGACACAACACGCACGAAACTTCTTGGAAACGTTGTCTTGTTTTGATTATTTTGGATTAAATCGACAACACACCCACATCAAACGTTGCGCACGAGTAGAGTGGCGCGTGCACGGGGGCCGGGAGGATAAATAAGTGTTGCCAGACTGTATTTTTAAATATTACATTTCTCTCTAGAATTAAGTATTACGTATAGGGTGTATACTTATTTATATAGGATTGTGGCTATTTGTAGCTAATTGGAATGTTTAATCTACTGCGATGTTTCTCATAATTATGAATTAAGAATGAAATAAGATAATTAATTCTCAAAATTGACTTGGTACTACAGAATAATAACATTTTCTTTAACATATAGAAATAATGGTAATATTCTAGATATCGTTTTAGCTATAAATTATTTTTTTATGTTCAATTATTATCAGGTCTTTGTTATATGACCCTAGTTATTACATATATTATTATGAAACATTTTAGAGTAAAATTAGCAATCAAGAGGAAAGATAAAGACGGACAACACTTTTCTCTATGTTTTTGTCTTAGTATAGATCTTGTCACATTTAAAGGATCAATGTAGCGTTAGTTCTTTCCAGTCCTCCGTCATATGTACCAAACACTGTTCGAAGAAAAACGAGTGTGCTTTAGACCACACGACTGAAGTAAAACTTCTTTAGCTCCATCTATATATATAATATATACATGTATTTACATTATTCATTTTCTATACATATTTAAGTGCATTATCGGTTTTTATTCGAAACGTAATTCTCTCTCTTTCTATCTTCACTAACTTATATCTCCCTCTCAACTTCCGTTCGCCTCGTCCGATCACACGTTTTCGTAACGCTCTCGTCACGCATTCACCAGCTTACTTCCCAAGTCAAGGGTGCATAAAGAAGTTTTACTTTAAAAATCTAGGAAAAGTATCTAATTTACCAGAAATATTCATAACCTGACAATACTGGAATGTGAAGTCATTTAATTTAATACCTATTACGAGTGAGGCGGCTTTATTAGTGATAACATTTGCACGAGAAGGATAGTTGCAAATTTGTATTTGGATATGAACATCATAACCTGGTTTATGACATATAAGTTTAAAATGAATTGGATACATATATATCTTTGTAGTTATACGATTTACGTACTAATTTAATTATTATAGGTGTAGATGTATGTAAATGAACGTACTAGTCATTTATACACTATACTTACCTGTTTATTAGACAATGTATGCAAAACCATAATGTAATTATTACTTGTATGCAGACTAATTAAAATAAACGATAAACCACAAAGCTCCAAATAAGGGCACTGCCAATTCATACGATATACATACATCCGTTACATTTAGGTAATATATCTCTATACAAAAATGAAAATAAAGTTATTTTTATCCGACTATGTAGGAGGACAATGGTTATCGTGTATATTTTTTTGGCAAGTGCACGATGTGTATTGTTAAACCGTCGGATGGATTTTAATTCGTTTTGATTGTATGAGGTGGTAGGACATTTTCTTGTTTTGGGTGGTACCTGCACCGGATCGCTCGCAGGGAGCCGACCGCCGTATGCCATGAGTGCGGCGCTGACGAGGACACCACGCAGCACACGCTGTCTGAGTGTGCTGCGTGGGAGGGACAGCGCTGCGCTCTAGCGGCGGGGGTAGGGCGTGATTTGAGCGACCAGGCTTGACGAGCGATGGCCTCCTTCTGCGAGCAGGTCATCTCACAGAAGGAGGCGGCGGAGAGGGCCCGCTAGGTAAACCCTCTAAGCAGCCCTCTCCGCCACCGTAGCCGGACTTGAAGGGTGGGCCGAGGTCCGATGGACGAGGAGAGGCAGTTAGTGTGTACCCAATCTGCCTCTCTATTGGTAGGAGGCCGGCGGTCTCCTTCCACCGGGCGGACCGTTGGGGCAGCTCTACAAGGTTGATTCGCATTGTACGATCCCTTGCCGCCCCAACGATTACGGTCTGTCTGAACACCGTGTAGTGGGGCGGAGAAGGGTATTTTCTAAGTACGCCTACACCTACCAGGCTTTTTGATGGTGGTAGAGGCACGCTGAAGCTATTACTCGTTTCAGCATGAATGGGTCGGCTCGCCCGGGGTCGTAACACCCTCCCACAGATGCACTGACGCGACGTGAAGTATCAATGCTTGTATTGGTGCGTTTCGTTCGGTCAGTGAGAGCGCCGGGGGCCGACCTACCCTCCCCCTAACCGCAAACACAGGCTGGCAACGCATTTGCGACTCCCCTTGATAGTGTCAAGTTGAAAATTTGTCGCCACACACCTGTTATTGTGTTCTGGTAGCTGCACTTGAGAGCCAGTTCCCCTCAAGGTTTAGCGTGTTTACCATCTTAGCCTGCATCGTCAATTAACTATCAGATTATATTATTGTGAAATGCCAAAACCTACCAAACATAAAAAAAGTTGTTTATCGTATTTTGAATTGTTTGTAACAGCCATTGATATCCCTCGAAATAAATAAATACTCTATTTATTGATCTATTGTTTTTGTATCAATGATATTATGATGAAAAAGCTGTAGACACGTCATGTGCGCTTCGACAGCGGCTTGTTCTTCTTTCTTTTATTTTTGGCAACCAACCTTCTAGATTATTACTGCCATTATCAAGTAGTTAATAATATTAAAAGTGTCTTGTGATCATTAAAGTCAAACTTTTATTACATCGTCTCAAACTTTTTCGTCTGTGTGTTGCATGTCGCGTAATGGTCAGCCGCGGAGTAGAGATAAAGTGAAAGGCGCTCGTCAGAGCAGCCAGGGCCAATATGGCGACGCCTATAGTTCGCAGCAGCTGACCGTGTAGTGTATAGACTATTATTAGTTAAATGTCTATAGTGTGAAAAAAAGTTTCACTTTACCGTGGTTTCATAAAACCACACAATCCTTTTTTCAATATTCTAACAAGATGGCGGCTCCCCTGTTAGAACTTTCCTGGGAGTTTTTGTGGTATCTCAGAATTCATGCTCCGTGGTATTATTTCAGATCCACTTCACTTGTGCACAATAACGGAACTATATTACGTAAAACACCACCGATATTACAAAATATAGTGTTAAAAAACACAAGACTATGAATAAAATATAAGATCCACTACATGACAGACTGAGATCCCGCCAAAAACTCCAGCGGCTTGTTAAAACTAAGCTAGCTAGCTTATTTTTGACGGCCGCCACGTTAATCCACCCGTATCTAAGCAACATATAACTATTTATTTTTCACCACCGATAATGAGATATGAGTGTGACGTTACAATATTACTTTACGTATGTGTGCGTTATCGTGCCATTTGTTTTGTCAAAATATCATGTAGGTAACGTATTTACAGCTTTTGAAGCTATACTTCTTTTGGCGCGTTAGGAAAAAATGATGAGAGTAAATTTTTACGATGCGCGCGCACACCGTCACGAACAACTGACGTCCTGAAGTTAGCTATAGTCAACAATTTGTTTCTTCGTATTTGTTGTTTGTATTTCTTTATATTAAAACTTTCAATGTATTAAATACCTTTTTTCTATTGTTAGTGTAATTTTTTCTACAAACGTAGTATAAGGCGAAAGATAAAATTTTTGAAAAGATTTGCATCTTGTTACGCCAAAGAAGTATAACTTCTAACGCGTGTGCATAAGTACACACACACTTTTTTTTAGTTATAATATCATTGTTTTGTATAAAACCATGACTTACACTGAATCATTTAGTTACTCCTATTTCATTACATGATGCAATAATTTAAAAAACACACACTAGTTGTAATATTTTATCTCTTTTTATAAACGCAAAGCCATGCCACGGCATGACACACCACACCGCACCACACTACAACACATCACATCTCACAGCACATTACATCATATTTTTGATAGATATAGCAAATCAACTCGCGTAATTATTGCCATATCGCGATATTAGTCCGGTGAAGCTGCCTGGCCAGGTAAATAGCGTATTCAGTTCGAAAGAAAACCGTGTCGCGCGTCGCGTACCTGTTTGCCCGCGCGCCTGCTTGAATGAGAGAGCAATCATGAATGTAATTTAGGGATGATCGATATTCATCGATGTTGAAGAAACATCGATGTTAAGCTGAAAAACATCGATGTTTTGATTTCGATAACATCGACACATCGATGTAATGAGAATAAAATATCGAAATGTCCATATATTCTTTAGGGTCATCTAACGTTGCATGTACTAGCTAGGGACTAGATAACTGTCAAATTTAACTATTTTACACTAGATGATACTAATCAACTTTATCGAAGTAGGCCATACGAATAGTTATTTCTTTGCATTTCCTAAGGCGAAAAGGAAAAAAGGACAGCTTCAGAAAGACTTTTTTTCAAAGCTGGCCAACTCCTGTAGAAGCAACGGAACAGACAATATGGAAAACATCCGATAAAGTTAGTTTTTTTACAGAAAGTTTTATTTGCTAGCAAAACATCGATGTTTTGAGACATCGATGTTTTGCTATCTATGTTTATCGTACCTCGATACTTTTAAACCGATGTCAACATCGATGTTTCTCTAATATCGACCATCCCTAATGTAATTCCCCTCGAGTGAACGTTGATACTTAATACTAGTTGACCTTATAAATATAACAACTTAGTACGCGTCTCAGTATGCAACAAGTCGTGTCTCGAATAACGAGAATACTTGAAGTAATGGTCGATGACTCATTCATTGCGCACACACTAAAGATATATAATGTGTATTTTATGGATCTACACTATTATATAAGGCTGAAGAGTTTGTTTGCTTGAACGCGCTAATCTCAGGAACTACTGGTCCGATTTGAAAAAGTATTTCAGTGTTACATAGCTTATTTATCGAGGAAGGTTATATATCAACACGCTAAGACCAATAGGAGCGGAGCACCAATGAAGAATTATTCAAAATCGGGGTTAACGTATGCATTATTTAAAAATATTTTCTAATTCTGCGTAAACGAAACCGCGAGTTGAAGTACAAAGACGGGCAGAAGCTAGTATTATTTTATACTTATAGTTTATACTAATTCTTCTGTCCGTGGAAGTGAACCCCTGAATGGTTGGACAGATTTTGATATAATTTTTTTGTGTTTTCAGGTGGAGTGAAGAATGGTTTAGATTCGAAATTGGACCCGGTAGATGGCACGCAATATAGCTCGCTTATTGTGCACAAGTGAAGTGGTTGGGAAATAATACCACGGAGGACGCACAAAATATTACATCACTGCGACAACATTACACATGTCACCTCCACACACGTGCACGTATACACGCTTACACATGCAAGTGGAAGGGTTTTATTTTTCCCTTATCGAACTGAAATAGTTTAGAAAATTGTCCGATACGAAATATATATAAGAGTTGTTGAGGTATGTATGCCTGGTACACATATATGTTTCAACAACTCATATATGTATGAATAGTTAGCTTAGCTTAGGTTAGCTCAGACAGGTCGCGAATTGTATGTATCAGGCAACAGCCCAAGCCGAGGTGTGCCGTGCACCCTTCAGCTAGTTGTGAAATAAAATCGGCTGAGTGCCTGAAGCGCTCGCCTTAGTAGTCCGGTGAATCTGTTAAGACATTGTCAACTTGTAATATCTTTACCTACTCGACAATGGAAGTAATAATATAGGTACTAGAAGATTAGTTGCCAAAAATAAAACGAAATAAATACTTTGTGAAATAATAACTTTAAATGTTGTTCCTCTCTTCTTATTTCAAGTAAAATATACAAAAGTATTGTTTAAAATAGAACTCCACTCTTTTCATAGAAATACGATATCGTCTTTTATTTCGTTATTCTGAAACAACACGTTATACACATAGACACAGATATTCAATAAGCTTGTCCACCTTTTTTTAAATTTTTGCTCTGATGGTAGTCTATATTTATAATTAAATATTAGGTAATAACATAGTCAGTTTTTAAGAAACGTCGCAAGTTCCAAATCTCTTGACTAAATCATTCTTTTTCTTCCAAAATATGCGTTGAAACTTCCACTATACGTTTTGTCTCCTCTTCTATTTATGTCCTCCTCTAAATGTATCGTCTTTCCTTCTCTAATAGTAAATTTTGGCGGTATCTCCGTGTACCGCATTAAATTCTGTATCGACAACGGTTCAAACCCTCTATTTGTGTGTATATATTGGTTTATTGGATTTAAATTGTCGGTTTTTAATGGAATTCGTATAACTATTGGCACGGACGCTGATGAACACTTTAAAGAGTTTAGTAGAAAAAATAATTCCGCCATTTTGAATGAGTTTGATTTTGACATTTCACTCTAGCTGTCTATGATCTGTAACACAGTCTTCGTCAATGTTTTAGCCACTCTGAATATAGCTGTAATTTCGGGTTTGTGAGTAATATAGTCAAGAGTTTAACAAAAAACAATGATTATATCTATACATATAATAAAAGGCTAACGGGACGAAATCTGTACATTAAATATTTTAAAGAAAAAATACTCTGGGAGGGCTTACAATCAATGACAGAACACAATGCTATAGTTTTTAAAATTTTTGTCTGTCTGTCTGTCTGTCGTTTGTACAGGATTCACGCAAAAACTACTGGACGGATTTTGACGAAATTTGGTATGGTGGTAGCTTATACACCAGTATAACATTTAGGCTATGTTTCACATTTATATCACATTTGTATGTCTGTTTATTTTACATTTAAGAAAACATAAAAGAGAAGAAATTTACACAAAAACTACTAGACAGATTTTCACGAAATTTTGTAAGGTAGTAATTTATACATCGATATAACATACTAGCTTCTGCCCTCGACTTCGTCCGCGTGTAATAGTTACTTTTGGACCCCGAACCCGAGAAAAACCTCTGTTTTGGAACATTCTTCATTGATGCTCCACCCCCATTGGTCTTAGCTTGATGCTATATAGTATATAGCCTACCTCGATAAATGAGCTATCTAACACTCTTCAAATCGGAGCAGTAATTCCTGAGATAAGAGCGTTCAAGAAAACAAACTTTGCAGCTTACTGTAACAAGACCAAATGTGTACATTAAATATTTTTTGAAAATTATAGTCGGGGTAGACTTTGTTATCGATATAGAAGCCAAAGATTATCCTTTTACAATTTTTGTCTGCCTGTCGGTCTGTCCCTGTGAGCATGCATCACTCTGAAAGTACTGGAGCAATTTGGACGAAACTTGACACATGGTTTAACTAATATTACAAGGTTACATTTAGGATACTTTTTGTCTCATAAAACGCAAGGGGTTCTCCAGGATAACGAAATACAAAAAAATGTAGTTAATGTAACTAGGCTTTTTTACGACACCTTAGTACAAGAGCCAGCAACGTTGGAAGAACGAGAATTTTAGAAAAGCTGGTTCTTTAATATGTAGATATATTATGTCCTTCCAAACAGGATTCAGGATACCTGGTAGCCGGTTAACGTTGTGTTTTTTAATGCGCATCACACAATTACAGGTCAAAATTTTTATTTATAAATAATTTTAGGAAAAAAATGTTTGGTTACTTTTTAACCCTATTAAAACATGAGTCTATCACTGCCAGACAATTTTGTTATTGACAATAATGTGCCCGATGATATTCTTTATAAATAAAATAATTCGTTTCAAACCATTTTATTTTTTCCAATACAAAGAACATATTTCATTTTGTATACCATTACGATATTGTGATTTCACCGTAAACACTGAAAAACAACGATAAACGTAGACATATGACTTGGGACTGAAGACATCTTGAATACATACATCTATAACAGGCGTTTCCACAATTATCGCTATCTTTATCATACATAAAATGGGGTAAACATATCAATGCAGTTGCAGAATCTAGCTCTAAGTTTCTAAACGTTTTCAAAGCATTAGCCGGTTTTAATTAGGATGTTCATCCATAACATTTAGTTCGTTTATACTTCAATATTACACGCAGTCGAATTGACTATGCGAGCTTTCTTTATGATAGTAGTGCTCAGGTTAACCTCTATAAACTTGAAAAAGTCCAAAACCAGGCCATGAGAATTATCGGGGGTTTCATTAAAAGTACTCCAATGCATGTTATGGAAAGCGAATTGAGCATATGTTCATTAGATCTTAGGAGACAATATTTAGCTGGCAAAATTCTATTTAAATTTAACTCATTAGAAACGAACGAACTAACTAATGTATTAGAAGAACTGTCCATCTCTTTCCAATCACTCTATTGGCGTATCAGAAAAAAACCATTATTAGTTTCTATTTTTTCTCAATATAAAAATACTCCAATTCAAACAAGTATAAAACATGAAATGTTCACTTTACACACCTGGGTCGGTAACATTGATTTGCACAATATAATTAAAATAAATGTAGATGGTATTTCGAAGCCAAAGCGTCAATATGATATTCCTTAAACAAAAGATATTTGTCTTCAATATATAAATAAATATTATCAAAATTTTGTTAAAATATACACTGACGGATCTAAAGCTGGTAATTATTTAGGAGCCGCATTTTTTAAGTCAAATTCCAAAACTTTTATGAAATTTCAAATTGATGCAAATATTTCAATTATGCACACTGAATTGATAGCAATTACAGAGGCCTTCTCATCTGCGCAATCAACTGAGTCCATTAAGATTGTTATTTTATCCGATTAAAAAAGTGCTCTTCAACACGTAGCTCAATATACCTCGACTTTTCGAGGAATACTGATAGCCTACACTATTTTGAAGCAATTACTAGATTTCAAAGCAAAGAACAAAGTAATTGTTTTACAATGGATCCCTTCTCATATAGGTATAACTGGGAATGAAAGCGCTGATCTTTTAGACAGAGAAGGATCCTCCCAAGGTGCTCCTATTAATATTTTACCAACTTACTTGGATGTGTGCTCAGTATTTAAAAATAGCTGTTACTCGCATTGGAAGGAATACTTTGATGAGCGTTCTAAAACAAAAGGAATATGGTACAGAACGATTCAGCCACATCCCTTACGGTCACCATGGATTGATGACAGTACGATTTGCCGTCGGGAAGCAGTCACAGGAATGAGATTACGCTCAGGACACATCCCATGTAAAAAGTTCGCCTACCTGATGCGTAAAGTACTATCACCACTCTGCCAGAGTTGTGAGCTCATCGATGATGTGTACCACATCCTGGCAGAATGTGTTCGAAGCAAAGATATTAAATCTTGGCTTAATGCTTCTGGTTCGTTCCACACTGGTTTGTACAATTCGTTATTGTCTGACCCCACTTCGAAAAATGCTAAAGAATTGTACAAAATTAATGTAAGCTATTGTTAAGTTTATTGTCATTCTTATTGTTATATAGTTGTATGTCACTTAGGCGATATAGTTGCGCAGTCGATTAAGCCTTCATTAAAAAAAAATAATATTAAAATTGCAGCAATCTTAACATGGTTTAAACATACTTTATTTTATTTATCAAAAAAAGGCATCGGGCACATTATTGTTAATAACAAAAATGTCTGGCAATAATAATTTCATGTTTTAGTGGCGGTTTAAAGTTAGTAGAAAACAAAACATTCAAAAATTATATAAAAATCAATATTTTTGTATGTAAAGGTGCGATATGCACTAATAAACGCAACGTTTACCGGCAGCCAGGTAGCCCGCACACTGTTCGGAAGAACATAATGATATATAAAAAACTGGCTTATTGAAATTCTTTGTCAAAACCGTTCCTAGCTCTTAGACAAATAGTTACAGGCAAGTGACATTTGACGCGTCGTGCTCATATCTTTTTAATATTTATTTTTTTCTTCAATACAATGGAGTGTGAAAAAGTTTTAATACAAGTTGAAAATAGTTATGATATCATTCATGGTTCATTTATCATTATTTATTTTATGAATATATTTTATCGTTTAATTTACAATTTAACTCTATCAACTTGATATTTTATAATGTAAACTCTACTGACTGTATAGTAAACGTCTACAAAAAAGGGAAAGGAACTTCGTCAGAACCTGGGGATCCATAGACCTCTAAAGCTTTTTTCACATTACCGCCAATATATGTTGGTTAGTTTTTATTTTAATGGAACCTGGTAGATGATGTTACGAACGGGTTGTAGGCTTATTTTAAAACCATACCACATACCAACTGGGTATATGTTTGAGTGAGTCCCTTGATAGTTTGGATTCACAATTGGAAAGCGTAGGTATGGCTGCAATAAGGTTTTAGATTTATTAAAATTTTTCGCGTTTAAAAATACAATTGACACCAGTGATAACCGATTTGGTGCAGACGAAGTTGCACGGGTCAGCTAGTATTATTATAGAAATCTAAAATTGGCATTTAATGCGATCTCATTTGTTTCGATGTTATACATATAATATAATAGATAAGTGTTTATATTTTAGGAGGGAGGGGGGGGGGGGTAAGGTTAATTCGTACAAAAAAAGGCATGTTTTTGGGATTTTTTTGTGACGACACAGTTAAAATCTGTTCATTAAAACTAATGGTACATTAAAATATAACATTCCAAGAATATTAGATACAATTTTAACGAAGAAATATTAAAAAATACGGCAATGGCAGAAGTTATTCGGACGTGTCTGTAAAAAAAGTAGATTTGCAGTGCCCCTCATAATTTAGTGCTGGATCATCTGAAATGAAAAAATAAAAATTCATTCGTTAGATAATAGTTTTCTCCAGGTAACGCTGGGAGGGTTTTTCGTAATTTCAATTTTTCACTTTTTTGAAACACTTTGAAGGGAAAAATGCAATTTTTACGAAAACAATCGGCTAATTTGTTATTGTAAAATAAAAATTATTAACAAATTGGAGACAAACTCTTCAGCGTTACCTCGTAAATGATGTATAGAATTAGTGTTCAAAATTTCAAAGGGATCGGTGCTATAGTTTTCAAGTTATGAGGGGCACCGACTTTTAAAACGTTAGTTGTGAGGAAAACGTTTTAAAGTTTTGAATACTAAAAAATCTGGTATAAAACGTTGATAAGCGAATTTTATCGACTTACCTCACACTGAATCGTCAATGCCAGGTCCATAGAATATATTGCTATCATCAAATATGTCTAAAGCACTTTTTTGAAAAGACTAATAAAAAATCAATTATCCTATAATGTTTTTCAAGATCCTCCGTAACTTCATTTTCAACGGTCACTTTTATTTTTTTAGCTGACGCGCTACTAGTTACAATGTCTTCGATTTTACGTTTTTGCGGAGGTACAATTTTTTTAGGCCGATATAATCTCGAACCTGTTAATTTTCTATCAGATCTTAGAATTTTTTTGGGTATTTTGGTAATAATTAAAAACATAACTTGAAAACGGAGCTAAAGTGATGTGAAAATAGGTACACGTGTACGTCTACTCAATAGAAATTTTACTGCCACACTAAATTTTATACTCTATACTGACAAAATATGGAACAGGTATAAGCAAGATTAAACTTGCTCGAAATTTCTATGAATAAAACTGAGAGAGAGAGACATAGAGAGCGAAACATCTGCCAGGTAATAATTGCGCTCTCGGGTCGGGCAGGTAAAAGAATTTAATCCGACAGGTAAAGAAATACTCATAACTTCGTCAATTTTACTTTAATCGACTTAAAATTTGACACAATATTCTTGAGACATTCAATTAAAAATGAAAAAAGAAATTTAATACCTTACGCCCCCCTTAAACTAATTGACCCGGCCACGCGTTGCTGTGGCTCAGTTTTTACATCATTACATATTGATAAGAATTCATAATTGTTGTTGATAATATAACCAATAAACATCACTTAACGAAATAACACGCAGCGGAAACTCTCAAAAGGAAAATAAACCCCTATTTTGAAACATTCTCCATTGGTGCTACGCTCCTATTAGCGTGATAATATATAGCCTATAACCTTCCTCGATAAATGAGCTCTCTAACACTGAAAGAATTGTTCAAATCTGACCAATAGTTCCTGAGATTACCCTCTGCAACATTACAAACTACAAACTCTACCTCTTTATTATATTAGTATAGATTCTTATTCTGTCCAACTATGTTCAGAGCGATCGAAAAGTTTGGCGAGGACTTGTAGTTACTGTACTCTAATTTTTTGTGAATGTAACCAACCAATGTAATCAACTGCAAAGTAACACCATATATACATAAAACTTATATAATAATTACATTTAAATTTCGTGGAATAAACGAAAAAATAAAAGCAGGTCGTAAAATTCGTTCGAATCGTTCAAGCATGAATAGCACTAATAATCCAAGGGTTCCGTTTTACGGTTTACATTACTTGCTTCGCTCGCGACTCCGTATGTCTCTGTCTTTACAGTTGATTAGCCTCTGACTGCGACTTCGTCCGCGTGGTATAGTTACTTTGGGCTTAACACTTACATGCAACAGAAGCGCTCAAGAGGGAAAAAACCCCGATTTTGAAATATTCTTCATTGGTGCTCCGCTCCTATTAGTCTTAGCGTGATGATATATATCCTATAACCTTCCTTGATAAATGAGCTATATAACACTAATAGAATTTTTCAAATCGGACCACTAGTTCCTGAGATTACCCCCTACAACGTCACAAACTCGCACATTTTACCTCTTTATAATATTAGTATACTAGCTGACCCGTGCAACTTCGTCTGCACCAAATAGGTTATTATCTCGTAGACTTCAGCCTGCGTTTGTTGCAATGTACGCGGAAAAAATGTAATTATTTACGATATCACATTAGAAACCTCAAAAATAACAGTATTTCTCCACTATTTAATGGATGTTATTCTACATATAAACCATCCTCTTCAATCACTTTATCTATTAAAAAAAATCGCATCAAATTCCGTTGCGTAGTTTTAAAGATTTAAGCATACATAGGGATATAGGGACAGAGAAAGCGACTTTGTTTTATACTATGTAGTGATGTATTATAGATGACACCAGTCATTATCTTCACGTAACTCTAACGATTTATATAATGCACGACGAAATTGTATTATTCTGATTTTG
Source organism: Antheraea yamamai (assembly GCA_036509395.1). Taxonomy (NCBI): domain Eukaryota; kingdom Metazoa; phylum Arthropoda; class Insecta; order Lepidoptera; family Saturniidae; genus Antheraea; species Antheraea yamamai. Next base: position 3,507,002 of record AP028452.1, read on the forward strand.
CCCTTATTCCATTTGTCATGTATGATTTGGCTTAATTTTTACGATCTGTTATACCCCCGCCTGCCTGACATCAACCCTCCTTGGGATTATTTTGTTGTTTATGGTTTACATTTATTATGTGTAATTACGAGGTCGAAGTTTTTGGCGGGATCTTGGTCTGTCATGTAGTGGATTTTATTTTTTATTCATAATCTTGTGTTACTTGATTCTATATTGTGTGAAATTGGTGGTGTTTATGTAATATAGTTTGTTTATTGTGCATAAGTGAATGGAAAATAATACCACGTTCCATGAAATCTGAGATGCCACAAAAACTCCATGGAAAGTTCTAACAAGATGGCCACCATCTTGTTAGTTCATTGAAATTATATCAAGAAACTTGTAATATCGATACTCACTTGACAATGGCAGTAATAGTCTACTAGAAGACTGGTTGCCAAAAATGGAATGGAAGAAGAACTTGTAATACTATTAACTACTCGACAATGGCAGTAATAATCTAAAAGATTGGTTGCCAAAAATAAAGTTAAAAAAAAACAAGAGATTTTTTGTTTTTTTTGTTTGTTTAAATAAAATACAGTTATAATAAAGGTTATAAATCATATAACTCTACGCTGTGACCGTTAGAATCAGACCAGTTACCTTACAAAGTGTATCGTGGGTGTTTTATTTCTCTGCCGTTTTATTTATTTCCCTTAATCGAACTGAATCGAGTAGTTTAGTTTGTTTCACATCAGATATACATGTAAACATTTGTGAATCATGCAATCTCAATTGTATGATTCACAAACGAATATATGTATGAATAGCTTAGAATAGTTTAGCTAGGTCAGATCCGGGATATCAGCAACAGCCCAAGCCGAGGTGTGCCGCGCACCTTTGAGCTAGTTGCCTAAATAAAATCGGCCGAGTGCTTTAAGCGTTAGCCTTAGTAGTCCGGTGAAGCTGTGAAGGCCTTACAAGGCCAATAGCGTAGCCAGTTAGAAAAAAAAGTGTAACATGGGTCATCGCGGAGCGAGGAAGGGGAAAAATAATTATGAAGAATAAAAATAGAAATGTGAAAATTATGAGTTCGTTTTTTTTTCTAGAACATCCCTTATCTGAATAAATTACCAATTATTCTACTTGCATTAAATTTCCGTTACCATATATAAGATTGTAATGTGAAACTGTACACTCTACAACAGGTGCTCCTAAACTTTACAGATAACGGAACACCATTTTATGGATTTTATTTTATGGAACCCCATATCAAATGATTAAAAATCAACACTGAATTTTATATAAGAACATTATTTTAAGAATTGTGTAATTTAATTGAAACACGTTATTCGCGCATTGTCTCTGGCTATGCGCACTCTGGGCCATACATAGTCCGGGCTGAATGCTTGCTAACTACCTATCATTACATAGTATAAAACAAAGTCCCCTACCGCGTCTGTCTGTTCGCGATAAACTCAAAAACTACTGAACGGATCTTTATGCGGTTTTCACCAATAGATAAAGTGATTCATGAGGAACGTTTTGGTATATAACTTGTCAAGGATTTTTTCATAATCAGAGCGAGACAACGTCTGCCGGAACCGCTAGTAATAGATAATTTTGGCGGAAACCTGATGACTATTCTACGGAACCCAGTTTGGGAATCTAGTAAAAACTAGTTTTGTTGTTCCTAGAAGTTAAAACTTTATAATTAGCATAGACACGACTTAAATACTAAAAAACTCAAATTGTATGAATTATTAACAATAAAAAATAAAACATAAACAATGCGAATTTCGCCAAAAGTTATTTTATTGAAAATAAATACATCATAGTTTTACTTTACGATTTACACTTGCCGGTGGATTGCCGATATACTTCAAATTCTCGGGTTCCCTATCCCTTTCTGGTAATGGTTCGTCGAAATTGTACTTCTCAGCTACAGTTGGTAATTTGGCGTAATAATTCGGCGAACTCATTTTGTAGATTTCCCTAGTTGGGATCATCGTGCCTACGGGTCTCTTAATTTTGTGTACAACGCCCTCTATCGACCGGTTGATAACGTCATCTGGTGAATTTAATTTAACGCCATCTGATGACTGATTGGCGTAAACTTCTGTGTCATCGTAGACAATGCTCTCGGTTTTTGCTTTTATGTCTTCCCTGTCATCGTAAGTCGAGGTTGTTACCTTCTCTTTTGCTTTCCATTTAATTCTATCGACGTATCGTACAACTTTATTTTTAGGTTTGTAAGCGTGTTTTTCAGTGACTGAAGTTATAGAATGTTCCGTATCACCGTTTTCGTAAATTTCGTCCCTTTTAGGTGTTACATAGTCTTCGTAGCTATCGTTTGTTTTTCTCATATCGATTTCTTGAAAGATGTTTTCAATTTCTGTAGTTTCAACTACAGTTTCCTTGCTTGGATTTTGTTCTATTCCGTCTCCAGGTTCATTTATGTTCAGAGCCTGTCTTTCTGTGGCTGTCATTTCTTCTGCTGCTATCTTCTCATTTGTTTCTTGTTCGTATTCATTCTCATTCGGTACGTTCTCATAGAAAATCTCTTTTATTACATTTCTCATTGGTTTTTGTTTATGCTTCAACGATACTGCGTTATTTGGAGTCATCTTCTCTCCGTGATTAGTTTTAGGCATATTTCGAAAGTTTTTAAATTCCTTTTCAAGTTTTATCCTAACCTTTTCCACAATTTCATCTATGTTTATATCTGTTGTCTGACTTTCAACGGAAAATCTCTTTTTCGATTTGGATATAGGGATACCTTTATCCTTCAAATCCAAATCTTCTTCTTCTCTGTTTTCATTATGGTCGTAGGGATTTTCTCCACTATCTTCAACGGCTTTATGCAAACGTTTAATAGAAGTCGGGGATGCCATATCGGCGAGTTGGTCAGCTAGTTTTGCGGGAATAAACTTTTTCGCTATACTTTTGAAGTCATCTAGGTTTGCAGCAAAAAGAACGTATGCCGTAACACAGTGAAATAATATGAAGATGCTGTCTGGAAAATAATGCTTTTTAAATTCTCTTTTTATCTTTTCGACTGGATCAATCTGGTCTATTAATGAACACCCACTTACTTACGAATCTAGATCTATAATACTATTTTCTCATTTATCTTTGTGAGAATATATTTTTTAAGGTAAATTCCGATGGTGCGAGAGTATTTTACAAACCACACATTTAACGTGCACAAAGTTAGCATAATTAATAGCGTATTTGGACACAATGTCCATGGATGTAGGTTGAAAACCTTGTAAGTAAGGCGGCGTTTTTGGTATAGGCAAAAGTCGTGATAAACGCGATGAAACGGGTAGAGTTTTTTCTACGCCTGCTTGGCTATCTACCAAGTTGAAAGTCTGTCGCCAAGCACCTGTTGGTGTGTTCTGGTAGCTGCACTTGAGAGCCAGTTCCCTCTAGATTTGGCGTGTTTACCATTTTAGAGCATGTAGGTGGTAGAGCCACGCTAAAACTATTGCTGGTTTCAGCACGAATGGGTCAGCTCGTCCGGGGTAGTACCACCCTCTCATAGAAAACCGACGTGAAGTAACAGTGCTTGCATTGTTGCGTTTCGTTCGGTCTGTGAGAGCACCGGAGTCCCACTTCCCTTTCCACCCTCTTCGTACCCTCTTTCTTGTCCCCCCAAACACAGGCTGGCAACGCACTTGTGACTCTCCTGATCTTGCAAGTGTCTGCGGTGGTGATCACTTAAGATCAGGTGAGCCGCCTGTACGTTTGCCTCCTGTGATGAAAAAAAATGTTTTTATTTAAAATCAGATCAGATTGTGGTCAAACGTCAGTCTATACCAATTGATACGACGTGCATCATATTTGAACGAATGCAGTGAATATTGTGTTCCCAAACTAGCGACGAACACTAAAAGAGCAAAATTCGCTGATAATTACCACGGTTATATTGGGCTACAGCAATCTGTAGTTATTCCTATGGGAATTTCTTTGCTGTTGCAATATTTCAAAGGAGGACGCTACAGTAAATCATGTACTGCAGAGGCCTTATTAACTTCTAGTTGGGTCAGTTACTTAATGTGTTTTTTTTAACTTAAAAAAGGTTCTAAGCCTCTCTGCTTATAAAATGCGTAAAATGAATGGAAATATGAACAAAATGATATATGATATGGATAGTATGTCTCTCGGTAGTCACCATTGTTTTTGGATTGTACTGTGCTTACCATCAGGCACAGTACAGTCATTTTGCCGAGCTACGATAAAAAAAAAAAAAAGAAAACCTTTGTTTGCTTCAAAAATTCGGGAAGAGAGACGCGTAGAGCTTGCCGTGTTAAGAATAAGACAAGGGACCTAGCTTTTATCGTCTGTATCATGGCGAGTGTTCTGAAGAGCTGTTTGACCTCATTCCATCTTCTCCTTTCCACTATAGAACTACACGGGCAGGTACGCGTCTCCACAGTTTCACAGTAGCAACCATCCCGGCAAGAACGAAGAAGTTCGAAAGCTCTTATTTTTGTCGTACTGTGAAGATGTGGAATCGTCTCCTAGCCAGTGTGTTCCTTTCCTCTTATGACATGGGGTCCTTCAAACGAGGCGTGAAGAAGCACTTTTGCAGGTCGGCATGATAGCGATGACTGGCATTGCTATTTAACATTGACAGTCGCCGTTATTTATAAACTGTACTGTACTTTCCATCAGGTACAGTGCAGTCATTTTGCTGAACCAGTTTAAAAAAATAAAGCACCATCTTTCGATTTTTCTTCCATCTGCCCAGCTAGTCTATTAATAGTTGATTAGAGAAAGTCGTGGTGGTTTAGTGGTTGGACCGATGGAATATCGTTCCAATTTTCACAGGCTCGAGTCCCGGCATGTACCAACGAATTTTTCGGAATTCGTGTACATTTACTAATTTAAATTGGTGAGGAAGCCTGAGCCTGTGAAATGTTCTTATAATACTACTGTATGTGGGAAAAGATAAAACTTATGTATTTGGAGTTTGAAATTGCCAATACATCGTGTGCTGTCGCGAGTGATTATACCTACACCTGCCTCATATGGCCCTGCAGTGGGTCGCGTACAGGCTTACGATTCTGATTGTAAGTAAAAAGTAGAATTCGGTAGCTTACTGTTTAATTCTTCAATTATTAATTAGGTTCTAACAATCTTGCCTTTTTGCGAGACCAAGACCAAGTCAAGTCTCGTCTTGGTCTTGCATTTGGGCAACATTAATTTCAAAAATCATATTTTTAGTAGGTGGTAGAGCCACGTACAGGCTTATAATTATGATTGTAAATAAAAAGGAGAATTCGGTAGACTTACTGTTTAATTAATTAAATATAGTTTCTGACAAACAATGAATTGGTTATTTGTTTCAATTATTAATTAGGTTCTAACAATTTTGCCTTTTTGTGAGACCAAGACCAAATCAAGTCTCATCTTGGTCTTGCATTTGGGCAACATTAATTTCAAAAATCATATTTTAGTAGGTGCTAAAGTAATAATCTTGTTCTTTGCTGTCCTGTCCATACTTCCGGTCTAGTACATTCATCTTTCTATATCCAATCTATTCTCCTATGGAACGCGCTTCCTTATGAAATCAGGATGTCATCTAACCGTTTCAGTTTTAAAGTCAGGGTACGTCGGCTTTACCAGTGTCATTTAGCAGAATTATCTGGTTAATGCTGAATTTAGTACTTGATGTTGACTAACTATACTTTTATTTATTGTATTGATATTTATGTATGATGTTGTTATGTGCATGTATTGTATATGTGTAGTATATATGTATTATATATGTAGTATTTTGGTGTTGATATTTTATTTATATATTGTAATATTAAATAGGCTAAACATAATTTCATAAAAACCTCACCTTTTACACCTACCAACATTTATCTCTGCACCCCCTAATGGTTGACTGGCAGAGAATGCCTTAGGCATTAAGTCCACCATTGCGTATTTAACGCATAATGTGTAAATAAATAAATAAAGCCACGTACAGGCTTATAATTATGATTGTAAATAAAAAGGAGAATTCGGTAGACTTACTGTTTAATTAATTAAATATAGTTTCTGACAAACAATGAATTGGTTATTTGTTTCAATTATTAATTAGGTTCTAACAATTTTGCCTTTTTGCGAGACCAAGACCAAATCAAGTCTCGTCTTGGTCTTGCATTTGGGCAACATTAATTTCAAAAAACATATTTTTTCAGTAGGTGGTACAGCCACATACAGGCTTATGATTATGATAGTAAATGAAAAGGAGAATTCGGTAGATTTACTGTTCAATTAATTAAATATAGTTTCTGACGTACAATGAATTGGTTATTTGTTTCAATTATTAATTAAGTTCTAACAATATTGGTGGCATTTCTTGTATTCGTATAAAATAAAAGTGTTTGACTAAATACTTACATAGTCGCTGGAAATAAATAAAGCAATTCATTCCTTATGTTATAAAACTCATAGAACAAGTTTAATATTCGATTTTTATGCGAAAATGTTAAAGTTTTATCGTTTGAACGTATTTACGCATTCGTTTATAAATTCTAGGAATAAATCTAAAGGCTTTGTTTTGTAGCTAACTTATATTTCACTATGCGGTACCCGCGATGTCACTTTTGAAATATTTTTTTTATATCATAGGAGGCAAACGAACAGCTGTTTCACCTGATGTTAAGTGATCACCATCGTCCATCGGACAACACCAGGGGAATCCAGGGGAAAGCCTGGGTTTTGGGGAAGCGGGTGGGGAGGAAAACGGGTGGAGGGGAGGAGGGTATCCGACGCTCTCACTGACCGAACGAAACGCAACAATGCAAGTACTTTTACTTCACGTTGGTGTTTCTGTGATTCGGATGGTACTACCCGGGCGAGCCGATCCATTAGTGCTGAGACCAGTAATAGCTTCAGCGTGGCTATACCACCTACTAAGAAAATATGTTTTTTGAAATTAATGTTTCCCAAATGCAAGACCACGATGAGACTTGACTAGGTCTTGGTCTTGTATCAATGCACCTAGTCTCGATCTTGGACTTGGTCTCGCAAAAATGCAAGAACAAGATTGCATGACCGAGACCGATTTTGGGCGACACTTTTGGAAACTCACGAGATCTGTTATCTACATCGTATATGGGATTTTCTAATAAACACTTAATTCGTATAATTTATTAGATGTTACAGATGGGATATTACGCTGGGCACACTGCTACTGTCAAAACCTGATTAATGATTATAATAAACTAATTGCCAGTCTCGGCTTCACACGGGTATACTAATGACGAAAATGCGAACAAATCGGTCGATTACAGTATGACTATGTAATGAAACAGATTGCAACTGCACGTCACGCATCACCGCTAAAGTTACTATATTACGCTGGGCACACTGCTACTGTCAAAACCTGATTAATGATTATAATAAACTAATTGCCAGTCTCGGCTTCACACGGGTATACTAATGACGAAAATGCGAACAAATCGGTCGATTACAGTATGACTATGTAATGAAACAGATTGCAACTGCACGTCACGCATCACCGCTAAAGTTACTATATTACGCTGGGCACACTGCTACTGTCAAAACCTGATTAATGATTATAATAAACTAATTGCCAGTCTCGGCTTCACACGGGTATACTAATGACGAAAATGCGAACAAATCGGTCGATTACAGTATGACTATGTAATGAAACAGATTGCAACTGCACGTCACGCATCACCGCTAAAGTTACTATATTACGCTGGGCACACTGCTACTGTCAAAACCTGATTAATGATTATAATAAACTAATTGCCAGTCTCGGCTTCACACGGGTATACTAATGACGAAAATGCGAACAAATCGGTCGATTACAGTATGACTATGTAATGAAACAGATTGCAACTGCACGTCACGCATCACCGCTAAAGTTACTATATTACGCTGGGCACACTGCTACTGTCAAAACCTGATTAATGATTATAATAAACTAATTGCCAATCTCGGCTTCACACGGGTATACTAATGACGAAAATGCGAACAAATCGGTCGATTACAGTATGACTATGTAATGAAACAGATTGCAACTGCACGTCACGCATCACCGCTAAAGTTACTATATTACGCTGGGCACACTGCTACTGTCAAAACCTGATTAATGATTATAATAAACTAATTGCCAGTCTCGGCTTCACACGGGTATACTAATGACGAAAATGCGAACAAATCGGTCGATTACAGTATGACTATGTAATGAAACAGATTGCAACTGCACGTCACGCATCACCGCTAAAGTTACTATATTACGCTGGGCACACTGCTACTGTCAAAACCTGATTAATGATTATAATAAACTAATTGCCAGTCTCGGCTTCACACGGGTATACTAATGACGAAAATGCGAACAAATCGGTCGATTACAGTATGACTATGTAATGAAACAGATTGCAACTGCACGTCACGCATCACCGCTAAAGTTACTATATTACGCTGGGCACACTGCTACTGTCAAAACCTGATTAATGATTATAATAAACTAATTGCCAGTCTCGGCTTCACACGGGTATACTAATGACGAAAATGCGAACAAATCGGTCGATTACAGTATGACTATGTAATGAAACAGATTGCAACTGCATGTCACGCATCACCGCTAAAGTTACTATATTACGCTGGGCACACTGCTACTGTCAAAACCTGATTAATGATTATAATAAACTAATTGCCAGTCTCGGCTTCACACGGGTATACTAATGACGAAAATGCGAACAAATCGGTCGATTACAGTATGACTATGTAATGAAACAGATTGCAACTGCACGTCACGCATCACCGCTAAAGTTACTATATTACGCTGGGCACACTGCTACTGTCAAAACCTGATTAATGATTATAATAAACTAATTGCCAGTCTCGGCTTCACACGGGTATACTAATGACGAAAATGCGAACAAATCGGTCGATTACAGTATGACTATGTAATGAAACAGATTGCAACTGCACGTCACGCATCACCGCTAAAGTTACTATATTACGCTGGGCACACTGCTACTGTCAAAACCTGATTAATGATTATAATAAACTAATTGCCAGTCTCGGCTTCACACGGGTATACTAATGACGAAATTGCGAACAAATCGGTCGATTACAGTATGACTATGTAATGAAACAGATTGCAACTGCACGTCACGCATCACCGCTAAAGTTACTATATTACGCTGGGCATACTGCTACTGTCAAAACCTGATTAATGATTATAATAAACTAATTGCCAGTCTCGGCTTCACACGGGTATACTAATGACGAAAATGCGAACAAATCGGTCGATTACAGTATGACTATGTAATGAAACAGATTGCAACTGCACGTCACGCATCACCGCTAAAGTGCTGCGTTCACAATAAAAACTCACCAATACCATAATCATTACATACTATAAAACAAAAACCCCTCCCGCGTCTGTCTGTCTGTCTGTCCGCGATAAACTAAAAAACTACTGAACGGATTTTCATGCGGTTTTCACCAGTCGATAAAGTGATTCATGAGGAACGTTTTCGTATATAATTTGTCAAGGTTTTTTTTTTATAATCAGGGCGGGACAACGTCTGCCGGGCCCGCTAGTTAAATTATAAATATACCCTCGAGTAACATTTGGTATTCGTTTCATTAAAATCTGTCTACGCTATCAAAACCGATAGTAATTTTCATTACGACGCGACTTAAGTACGAGAGAAAAATAGAAAAGTCAATGGACTTCAACCTCATCCAAAACCCCGGGTATTTTATAATATAATCTATACATATAATAAGAATGTAAATCTAAGATGACTGTACGTTTTTTGATTTTCGTGAAAAAAAATTGTTGCAGGTGTCTAGGAATAATTAGTAGAATACATTTCAATAATTTTTAGATATGTCTGTATATCTGTCTGTATGTATGAACACGCAACACTGCTAAAGCATATTTTCGAGAGTAACTTAGACTTTATTTCATTAAAATCGGTCCACTCTATCAAAAGTTATTGTAATATGAATGACTGTTCGAGGTAAGTACGAGAGAAAAGTAGTAATCTACGAGTATCATTACATAGTATAAAACAAAGTCCCCTACCGCGTCTGTCTGTCTGTCTGTTCTCGATAAACTCAAAAACTACTGAACGCATTTTCAAGCAGTTTTCACCAGTGGATAAAGTGATTCATGAGGAACGTTTTTTTATAATCAGAGCGGGACAACGTCTGCCGGGCCCGCTAGTACTAAATATTATAAAGCTTATTTATTTATTGTGTTTGGTTGAACGCGCTAATCTCAGGAACTATTTGGTCGGAATTGAAAATTTCTTTCAGTGTTAGATAGCTCATTTATCGAGGAAGGCTATAGGCTATATATCATCACGCTAAGACCAATTGGAGCGGAGCATCAATCAATAATGTTTCAAAATCGGGGTATTTTTTCCTTTCGAGAGCTTTTTAGCGCAAGCCCAAAGTAACTATTCCACGCGAATGGAGTCGCGGGCAGAAGCTAGTACAAAAACAAATAGTGTCTAATCACTCCGGGATCTTGGACTATGAGTTTTTCTCCAACAAAAAATCATACAACGCGGCTAAAGAAGTTTCTACTTCAAAATATGCATTACAAGAGCTCCAAGTTTGGGATAAAATAACTCTAGTGTTTAATGTTAAAAACTGATTTATTATTTATTCATAAATATTGACTAGCATCGTTAAATAAATGTAATATTTCGTCCTAAACGTTTAAAGTTCCTTTTTCAGTGAATCCGGGGTTTGTGCACATTGTTTTATTTCGTTCGATTTAATTCGCCGTTGTGTTCGTGCTTCGCGCCACTCTTACGTTGATTGGATAATCTGTAATAGACAATACAGTTAGTTTTTAATCAACTCTTAAAGGAGGTTGTTCTTAATTGTCTTTGAAATGAAAACTAAAACGCGTTGAGCACTTTTTTGGGTGAACAAAAATCATGGAACTCGCGTCATCTTCACCGAACGCTTTCTATGAGATATATGTATACTGTGTACATACATGTATGTACCTCCATGGGTTATAATTTTTTTATTAGTGATATTTTTAGGTTCATTGAGCGGTATTTTTTCGCGTCATGACATGCTAGTAAGCGTGAGCGAGAGTGTAGCTACCGAGAATGTCATCCTCTCTGGTAGACTGGCTGAAACTTTTGTAAATATTGTAAATAGAATGTCGTTCAAACAATTGAACAAATAAATGAAATGTCGCATGTCTGTATAAATACCTTTTATGATAATTTTAATACACAGTCTATTTTACACTCTCCAAGTCTTATTATTACGCTGTCCGTGTTAGTCTGGAATGTTCTAGTAGTGAGCCGAAGCTCCTACAAGAGTATTGCGCTCGCGCGGCTTACGTCAGATTAGCGACGCGTATTATAGCTACCTGTGTAGATCTAATATTGACATTTTGTATTCGGATCGTGCAGCGCTTCATATGTTTGATTAATTAGTTAAACTGTATAAAAATGTATATAATTATTGTGTGTAGTGCCATTAGATGTGAAAGAGAAACTAATGATAATAATATCAATTTACAAATCATAAAATTCAAAAGGGAACACCGGCTTCAATTTCATTATTTTGAGTGTTCAATTTTCACTACTTTCAGCTTTAACCTTTCCAATCACGTCGGACAAATAAATTCGAACGTTTGTTTTTATTACAGTGAGAAATGGCAGCGGCCAAACAATTCTAATAATTAACTAATATAATTTACCATAGCTCAGTTCTCTTCCCAGACGTGGAGAAAAGGTAATTGTGCGTCCAAGTCTTGGCGAGAAATATCTGGTTCTTGTATCAACCTGCTCAGGATCTTGATGGTACCTGAGGAAAGAAGTGGATTGCTTGTCAAAATTGGCAACAGGTCCAATGGTGCCAAAGTGTCCGAACCTCGGCTTGTGCTGTTGCTGTGAGGATACCATAACGTAACGGCAGATTATTTTCGATACAGACTCATGTTTTTCTACTTACATCTCTTGATCTTTGGGAGTAGCTGGCATATCATCAGACAGTCGTCTACCGAGTCTAGGGGTAAATTCCACATTCTCATACGTTCTCTTTTCTTGGTAAGTGTCGCCGATGCTCCTACCCAGTTTCGGTGTGAAGATAACTTTCTTTGTAACTGAAAGAAAGTTTTAAAAATAATTATATATATGATCGTCTTAATTTTATATTAAAATAGCTGTGCCCGTGACTCCGTCCGCGTGGAACATAATGTAAAAAAACAGTGACTAAAAATCATCTGAATGTGTTAAGTCCATATCTACTTTTCTCTCGTACTTAAGTCGCGTCGTCATTAATTAAAATTACAATAACTTTTGATAGAGTGAACCGATTTTAATGAAACAAGGACTAACTTATTCTCGAGGATATCTAAGAATGATTGAATTGTATTTAATAACTTATTCAAAGACACCTGCAACAATTTTTTTCACGAAAATCTAAAAAGTACAGACACATTAGATTTACATTCTTATTATATAGGCTAGCTTGTACGGGTCTAATAACTAAGAAAATTACGCCAAATCTTCAGTTTATAGTACGACTTGGTAATAAACTATATTGCAACTGAACATCAGCTTTATCAATGTTTTGAAGATATATAAGGATATCTTCCCTGTCTTCTGTCCCATTCGCTCACTATTTTTTTTTATATGGAGAGTTTGTAATTCAAATGTTTCACATTTCCGTACAATTTTTCTAAATTTTTTTGACGTCATAACGTCTTATATATCTATGATCACCGGCTACACGCACAGTGAAGCATGACTCATTGTCACGATTATTGTCACCGAGTTGAGCGTGCAATCGAAAGCGTGGAACAAGCGATAGAGAGGCGCGATCGTCCTAAGCATTCGGCTTGTGACGCACCTACCTCTCTTCCACTACATCGGCCGACGTGTCCGATTCTTTCGTTATCACGTAAAATTATCGTCCGTAAACCGACTTTAAAGACAACCAATTCTTTTTTACTAATTTTGTCCTGACAATTACAAACAACCAAAAATAAACAAACAATTCATCCAATAGGTCCAACCGTTATAAAGTTATTCGCTTACATACATTCGGCAATTGATATTTATTTTTATAGATTTGGTTGATGTGGCAGCACTAGGATATTCAACTGAAGTGGAGAAACTCCAGATACAACAAAAATACCTTTCGTTTCCGGCTCGTCGGCCTGTTTTTGATAGTAAGGTAGCTGGTCGTAGTAAAATTTCAGAGTGTCTGCCGCTTCCAGTAATCTGAAGAATTTTTGTCTGAAAATGAACATAAGAGCTTCTGTTATTTAGTGGAAATTTAAAAACAATACGGTTGTGGAATGAAATACGTGATAACGTAGAAAACATTGATAAAGAATTGCATAATTTTATGAATTGAATTGAATTATTATCACAAAATTTATCAAAAACTGACAAAACAGTTCACGTGTAAGTTACGTGCTACTACTGTCTCTCTTTTACTCGGACGCATCGACCGATGGAGTGGAAGAAAGATAGGTACATCACAAGCCGAATGCCTATGCGTCTCTCTATCGCTTGTTCCGCGCTTTCGCTCGCACGCTCGGCTCAGGCGGAACGTGACAATCACTCATACTTTTTCGTGCATGCAGCCGGACGGAATCGATTTATAAGACGTTATCACGTCAAAATATTTTATACTCTATAAGAGACAATTATGTGAAAATTGAAGCGATAATAACTGAGTGATAGAGTTTTGGGATATCATGACAATGTCAACGTGAGTTTGAACGGTACAGTGTCATTTTCCAATATCCACCTATCCTACCTACCAGTTGAATTGATAATCTGTCGCTATACGCATAGGTTTTTTTTTTGCTTTATGGCAGAGGATCCCAGATTTTGTTTCTCATAGACCACTTTCAAAATTTAGCTGGTTCCGGTGGACCCCTGCAGATACATTTCCACTTAATTCCCAAAACTAAACAAAACATATGAAGGTCTAACTATGAAAATTTCCTTGCAGCTGAGTCTCAGCTACGAATTAATAGTTTTCGTTATTTAAATATTGCGCCTATTAAAGAGGTTCGAATGTTCGTAGATTGGAGATCTGCACTGAGCCCGAGTTTCTTTTGAAACCAAAGATGGTTAGCTTAGTTTACTGGCTCTCAAATGCTGCTATCGGTACACACTTCGAGTGAACTGATGAAGGAATACACAATGATGCAACAATAACATCGTGGTAGGGCTTTCTCTAAGTCCACCAGGCTAGCAAAAAAATTGTTGTGGTGTCAAGGAATAAGCAATAAAATACATTTATTAGAAATGTCTGTCTGTTTGTATGGACACGCATCACTGCTAAAGTACAAAAACTATAAAATGATAAAGCATATCCTCGAGAATAATTTAGTCTTTGTTTCATTAAAATCGGTCCACTATATCAAAAGTTATTGTAGTTTTAATGACGGCTCGAGTTAAGTACGAGAGAAAAGTGGATAAGTAAATGGACTCAATACATTCAGATGATTTTATAAATCATTGTAATTTTACATAAGGTTCCACTCGCACGATATCGCAGGCACAGTTAATTGAAATTATGTCGCCAAGTACCTGTAAGGAGAGCTAATCTCTAACTTGAGAGCTAATCCCTTTTTTGTTTGGCGTGTTTACCATATCACACATCACTTACTATTATATGAGATCGTGGTGAAATGCTAATATCTAAAGAGTTAAAAAAAGTGGATTTTGGGGTGTAAGGGGTGTCGAATAACATTATGAGACTTGAGACACCCAAGCCAACCTCACCTGCACGTGGTGCACCCTGCTGAATAACGAACGAGGGAATTACGAAAACGGGGTGGTAGGGTTTTACAGCCTGACTGGGTCGCAACCACCATATATATGGCGAAAAAGCCCGTCATAGTGATTCGCTTCTGCGGGTCGCGTTTCGGGATCAGCCTGTGCATGTCCAGCTTTTCGCAGGCCGGCATGACAGCGGCGACCGGCGATGGATAGTGTGTAACTCGGTGGTCGTCATTGTTATTGGATTGTGCTTGGCTTACCATCAGGCATAGTGCAGACATTTTGCCGTGCTACAATAAAATAAAAAAAAAAAGATTATTTTACCTGTCATCTTCACTGCTTAAAGAAAGTGACCTTTTCCCCAATCTTGGGCCGAACCATAGCGAGCCTCGATCGCTGTGGGCACCTTTATCACCTTCATCCTGCGAAAATAAATATTTCAAGTAATGTCATATGCCCCTTCGACCTTCGGGCTTGGTGGAGACGGAGGCTGCTATCAAATCGTCTTATAACTTTGCAAAGAATTTGATCATTAATCTGAAGGCATTTAACGGACTTCGAAATTACAAAGACTCGACTTGCACCTAAATCATGACTGACGAATCTTTATCACTTTTTTATATACTAGCTGTGCCCGCGACTTCGTCTGCGTGGAAGCTTATGTAAAAAATATAAAGTCATCTGAATGTATTAAGTCCATTTACTTATCTACTTTTCTCTCGTAGTTAAGTCGCGTCGTCATTAAAACTACAATAACGTTTGATAGAGTGGACCGATTTTAATGAAACAAAGACTAAGTTACTCCCGAGGATATGTTTTACGATTTTCTTGCTTGTAAACCCAGTACTTTAGCAGTGATGCGTGTTCATACAAACAGACAGACAGATATTTCTAAAATGATTGAAATGTATTTTATTACTTATATTCGTAGACACCTGCAATTTTTTTTTACAGAAATCTAAAAGTACTGACTCGTTACATTTACATTCTTATTATAAATATTATTCATATGTATACCTAAGTTTGTGTTCTGCCTGTATGTACTATATGAAATAAAGAGTCCAATATGATTATGGTATGGAAAACGCGTGAAAAGCCGCGGGATATTGCCAATTCATTTATAGATAAGACATATTTCTTAAGTTTTTAAATACACACCTTGATGTCATTGCTCGCAAGGACTAAACCAAATACACTAATAATGAATAGTTTGAACATATTTTGATTTTTGAAAGACATTTTAAGATAAACTAATAGGAAGGCTGGAACTAAACTGATGTACGGACAGTATCACGGGCTCCTTATATAGTCGGCGAGTTTTAACGTACCTATTGGAAATGAGGGGAGACAGAGCTAATATTATCACATAAATAAAAATCGATTGCTGAATGTATGTAAACGCTTCACTAGTACGGCTGCGCCTTTTTTTGAAGTGCATAACTTCTTTAGGCGCGATGAGCGGTATTTTTGGCAGGAGATAAAGTTATGATTTCGCGTCTTGACATGCTAGTAAAGATTGACCGAGCGTATTGCGCTTCCGTGGCTTGCGTTAGATGCATACTATAGCAGCCTTATGACTGCGTCGACTTTTTTTTATACAACGATGATGGCTAACAAGCTTGCGTGACGCCTGACAGTAAGCGGTCAACACAGCGTATGGACGCTTTCAACACCGAAGGTATCACATACGCGTTGCCGGCCCTTTGTAACGCACCCTCAGGAGCTCTAGTAACTTTACTCACCAGAAAAATATAACGCTACATATAATAGCGTTATATGGCTATGATTGCCTATGATTTTCCTTAAGTTAGAGTTACAAGCTCCAAGTTTCGAGTGTAATGAATACCGCTGTACCCTACCTCACGCAATTTGGCTATAATATAATATTTGGCTAGTTTTTTCCTTGTGTTTGTCCTGACACAAGATTTATATGGAAGGAAATATTTGAAAAGTCATACGGATTTGTGATTAATTTGGGTTAAAGAAACTCCATATAAAAAAGTGAGTTAGTGAATGATACAGAAGAGTGTATAATTTTTTTCGCTAGTACGCGCGTGCGAACTCAAGGTGAGATGTTAGCGAATATAAAAATAAATAAAATTTATATGACATTAGTAAATAGTAGTTAATTCGTACAAAAAAGATTTTTATAGCATCCTTGCATTGCAATATCATTATCATTACATATTATAAAACCAAGTCCTCTGCCACGTCTCTTTACCAGTAGATAAAGTCACTACATATTATAAAACCAAGTCCTCTGCCACGTCTCTTTACCAGTAGATAAAGTGATTGACGAGGAAGGTTTTGGTATGTCATTTGTCAAAGTTTTTTTATTGTCAAGGTGGGATAACGAACGGATTTTCATGCGGTTTTCACCAGTGGATAGGGTGATTCATGGGGAACGTTATAGTATATAATTTGTCAAGGGTTTTTGCATAATCAGGGCGGGACAACGTCTGCCGACCCCGCTAGTAGTCAATAAAATTATAAAATATAATAACCGTCTAAACCATCCTTAAATAATCGAAAAATATTATTAGAACTTATATTTTTATTTAATACTAGCTTCTGCCCGCAACTTCGTCCGCGTGGAATAGTTATTTTTGTGCTAATACTAACACGCAGCGGAAGTTTTGCAAAGGAGAAAAAAACGATTTTAAAACATTCTTCATTAGTGCTCCGATCCTATTGGTCTTGGCGTGATGATTTATCGATTAATGAGCTATCTAACACTGAATGAATTTTTCAAATCGGACTAGCATTTTCTGAGATTAGCGTGTTCAACCAAACAAACCAACCTTTGTAATAATATAGTATAGACACGTCGGCACAAATGCCCGTTCTACGACTTCTTTACGTACGCACCTGAGTGTTTTAATTTTTGATTGGAAAATTTATTAATAACTATCTGACTTGGCCACGCGTTACTGCGGCTCAGTTATTACGTGTTATAATATGTGTTATAATAAAACACGCACATAGTAAAATGGCGCCATCTTTGAGATATCTATAACAGTCAGTCCTACAGTTTTACTATCAACAAACTCATTTAAAGCGCCATCTGTTCGAGACTGATGAAACTTACAATCAATAACAATAATCAACATTGACAATAATTTAATTTATAATTAAAAAATATTGAAGTCATTAATCGATATATAAATTAACCTATCTCTCAAGTTGGATCAGATTATACGTAAACTAGCGAGCCTGGCGGACGTTATCCCACCTTGACAATAAAAAAACTTTGACAAATGACATACCAAAACCTTCCTCATGAATCACTTTATCTACTGGTAAAGAGACGTGGCTGAGGACTTGGTTTTATAATATGAAGTGACTTTATCTACCGGTAAAGAGACGTGGCAGAGAACTTGGTTTTATAATATGTAGTAACTTTATCTACCGGTAAAGAGACGTGGCAGAGGACTTGGTTTTATAATATGTAGTAACTTTATCTACCGGTAAAGAGACGTGGCAGAGGACTTGGTTTTATAATATGTAGTGACTTTATCTACTGGTAAAGAGACGTGGCAGAGAACTTGGTTTTATAATATGTAGTAACTTTATCTACCTGTAAAGAGACGTGGCAGAGGACTTGGTTTTATAATATGTAGTAACTTTATCTACCGGTAAAGAGACGTGGCAGAGGACTTGGTTTTATAATATGTAGTGAATTACTACATTTTTACTACTTTACCAGTAGCTAAAGTGATTCTAACTTTTATGAAAATCGGTTATGTTATCACCCACCTCCGGTGCCGCTACGTCACATCCAAGAAGCGAGACTACAACGCGACTACTAGCGCCACCGTATTAGAGATACACATTGACACTAGCGCCACCATATTAAAGATATTAGGATTAATATTCTAATATAGATTTAAATAAGACATAAATAAGAATTAATATTATTATATAGAATTTATTTATTACTTAAATAACATCAGTTTGATCGCTATTATTTTGGTTATTTTGCGGAATTATGTGTAAATTGTTGTATAGCTTAAATAACATTAATTTGTTCATTATTTATTATGTTTGTGTTACTTAAATTATTTTGCGGAATTATGTGTAAATAGTAATTGCTTTGACTTATATAGTTCGGCCTATAAAAGGCAAAATGTCGGTGATGTCTACACACTTTTATTTGCAAAGTACTGTAAGGCAAAGATCTGCCCGAATAAATCGCGACAGTACCTACGAAGTGTTGATTGGCTTCCCTGACCCACTTTATTATAATAATTGAGTAGTTTCTGAGTTCATTGTGAACAATCATCATGAGACTGGATTTTTATGTACAAAGATGATGTATCATTTCTATTCTTATATAAACAAAAAAAAAAAAAATGAAAAAAAGTATGTTAAAATTACCCGATGTCCATACAAGCAAAGCCTACCCAAAGGTATTAGAAGTAAATTGAAACAAATCTATTTGCCAGGCGAAAACGATTAACGTGACATTTGTGTCTATCAGAGCGACGCGATCCGCCCTCGCGGCGACATCTGACTTGAAAAATTACTACTACGTGTAGGTATCTAAGAATGTAAAGATTGGTAAAGCGTAAAACTTGTTATTCGAAACGACAATCAAAACCTATTCAATTTAGGCACTAATAAGGTGCTTATCAATGTTATAAGTACCACCGGCATGGAAAACAACCCAGTCATCAAGAAGAATACTGGAATACTGCTCGCATCTCTGGGACGGTTCCGCGAAGTACCTCTTGGATACCCTGGACAGGTTGCAGAGATGGGATGGGCAGACGTAAAAGTGTATATAGAGCCGCTTCAGTTGCGCAGGGACAAAGCCTCACTAAGCGTGTTCTACCGTCTGTATCATGGTGTTCCGAAGAGTTATTCCTAATAAATAATTAAAAATAAATAATCCTTTCCTCCCATTTCTACAACCGAACCACGCACACTGGGCTTCGGAGCCACAGTTTTACGGTAAATTATATCTGGGCACGAACTAAAAAGTTCGCAATGTCATATCTTTGTTGTAACATGAAGCTGTGGAACAATCTCCCGGACATTGTGTTCCTTCCTTCCTATGACATGGGGTCCTTCAAGCGTAACGTGAAGAGACACTTACGCAGGCCGGCATGAGCGGCAACCGGCGATGGATAGTTTGTCTCTCAGTGGTTACCATTGTTTTTTGGATTGTACTATGCTTACCATCAAACATAGTGCAGTTACTTTGTCGTGATACAATAAAAAAAGAATAGGCTAGAAACCCAATCGGGTTTATCAATTATATATATGTATATGTACCTACAATACATTACACTCGTTTTTTGGTGAACAAACTAAATAAAAATCTAAGGTAATATATATATATCACTATCACTACATATTATAACACAAAGTCCTCTGCCACGTCTGTATGTCTGTTCGCGATAAACTCAGAAACTACTGAACGGATTTTCATGCGGTTTTCACCTGTAGATAAAGTGATTCACGAAGAAGGGTCAGGTATATAATTTTTCATGGTTTTTTATTATCAGATCGGGATAACGTCCGCCTGGCACGCTAGTAAAAGATAAAGAAGGTAGAGCTGAAACTTTTAATTAAAAAAAATAGTAGACTCGGTGGAATACCCAAAGAATAAGTAGACTATACCTACATACGCAAATTCTGCATCGAATAGTCATAATCTCATGACACATTCAGCTGTTTTAGAGTTATTGAAAATTGATTGAATGTAAAATTAACAAAGTAGTCATCTGAATAGAAACGTTACTAAAAATAAACGACAATTTTGTGATAATAAAAGGTGACTATCTATATATATAAGCGCCCATCATTACATAGTATAAAACAAAGTCCCCTACCGCGTCTGTCTGTCTGTTCGCGATAAACACAAAAACTACCGAACGGATTTTCATGCGGTTTTCACCTGTGGATAGAGTGATTGAGGAGGAACGTTTTAGTATATAATTTGTCAAGGATTTTTTCATAATCAGGGCGGGACAACGTCTGCCGGGCCCGCTAGTAATATATATGTAAGTATTTAATAATTAATATTTAAGGCATTTTAAAACGATATCTGACAACTAAACATATTTAGGCAAGACCCAGAATTCAACGCAGTGCGACACGTGTGAACATTAATCGATCTATCTGCTTAACCAATGCCGTTTTCATTTTAAAAGTTCTAGTATATTTTACGTGTATTTTAAGTTGCGTTTTGACATAAAAGAAAATTAAAAAATGATCGGTCAAGTTACTAAAATTTTGTTTTGAAAATTTTACTTACGGATTTGTACATTAGAAAAATGCTTTTTGAAGCTATACTTCGTTTGGCGTGTTACTGAAAAATGATGAGAGCAAATTTTTACGATGCGCGCACACACCGTCACGAGAAACCGACACCCTGAAGTTATTACGATGCGCGCGCACACCGTCACGAACAACCGACACCCTGAAGTTATTACGATGCGCGCGCGCACACCGTCACGAACAACCGACACCCTGAAGTTATTACGATGCACGCGCACACCGTCACGAATAACCGACACCCTGAAGTTATTACGATGCGCGCGCGCACACCGTCACGAACAACCGACACCCTGAAGTTATTACGATGCGCGCGCACACCGTCACGAACAACAGACACCCTGAAGTTATTACGATGCGCGCGTACACCGTCACAAAAAACCGACACCCTGAAGTTATTACGATGCGCGGGCACACCGTCACGAAAAATCGACACCCTGAAGTTAGCTATAGTCAACGTTTTGTTTCTTTGTATTTGTTGTTTGTATTTCTTTGTATTAAAACTTTCAATGTATTAAATGCCTTTTTTCTATTGTTGGTGTCGTTTTTTCTACAAACGTAGAATAAGGTGAAAGATAAAATTTTTGAAAAGATTTTTATCTTGTTACGCCAAAAACTAACTGTCGCGTAACTAGTTAAACTGTTAACTTCTATCGCGTGTACATAAGTACACTGACACTTTATTTTAATTTTATTTAAAAAAGAAAGCAATTAATTTTCTATATAAACCGCTGCGTTTCATATTTTATTGTTAACTAGCGGGCCCGGCAGACGTTGTCCCGCGCTGATTATGAAAAAATCCTTGATAAATTATATACTAAAACGTTCCTCATTAATCACTCTATCCACCGGTGAAAACCGCATGAAAATCCGTTCGGTAGTTTTTGAGTTTATCGCGAACAGACAGACAGACAGACGCGGTAGGGGACTTTGTTTTATACTATGTAATGATTTGTTCATTTAGAAAAACTAATTCCAAAAAATTCTGAATTTCAAATATGGCTGTTCTTTAGAAAAAAAATTATGTATTTACATTCATACCTACCAGAAGTCCGATTATGTTGAATATGAACGAATTTCAAAACCTCACATTTTTGCTTCACGTGAAATGCAAGAGTATGTAATGTGCATTGCAAGAGTGATGTTTAGGAAATTTACTCGCATATTTACTAAAGGCACTAGCTTAACCTGTCTTCAAGCCGGATCCCCTAAAAGTAATGGCTGGCGAAGCCGATGAAATCAAAATCAAAAAATTCTTTATTCAATTTAGGCCCTGAGAAGGCACGTATGAACGTCAAAGCTACCAGATAATCTTTGTTTCATTAAAATCACGTTAGTCTATCAAAAGTTATTGTAATTTTAATGGCCACTTACGTACGAGAGAAAGGTAAATGAACTTAATACATTCAGATGACTTTAATGCCTGTTTTTTACATAAAGTTCCACGCGGACGAAGTCGCGGGTACAGCTAGTTAATAATGTTTGCTAAGTTATAAAACACCTTCCTACCACCCCGATAATCAAACTTTATCAGTCAGTGTTTGCTTTTTTTAAAAGTTAATATTCCTTCCTTTTCCAATAGATAATTCATGTTTACCAGTCATTATGTATTTTTTTTTTAATTTTGAAAAAGTTAATACTGTTTTGTTATCTGACACGGAATCTAATGAGGAGTCGTCCAATTATTAAGTAAGCAGAATTTTTGTAATTTCTGACCGCCACCTCCTCCTCATCAGCAAAAGTAAGCAACGCTCTTACCCCGGCTCCCCCTCCAGCGCTTATATAAACATTTATATAGTAAGTATTTCGTAATTGGTTCTGGTTTCCTTATTGATTCATCGGTAACAGTTAGCAAGTGTGTAAATAAGGAATTTATTGTCTAGTAGCTGTGCCCGTAAGTCCGTCCGTGTGGAATTTAATGTAAAAAATAGTGACTAATAAAATCATCTGAATGTATTAAGTCCATTTACTTATCTACTTTTCTCTCGTACTTAGGTCGCGTCAACAATAAAATTACAATAACTTTTGATAGAGTGGACTGAATTTAATGAAACGAAGACTAAATGTTACTCGAAGATATTTTTTATGATTTTCTTGCTGATGTTTTATCATGAACGCAGTATTTCAGCAGTGATGCGTGTTCATAAAAACAAACAGACCGACAGACATTTCTAGAAATTATTGAAATGTATTTTACTTTATTTTTTTTTTTTTTAAAAAATTTTTAAAAATTTTTTTTTTTTTTTTTTTTTTTTTTTTTTTTTTTTTTTATTTGTCTTAAAACCTTTTTGAAAATTTTAATAAAAATTTATCTATAATATTTTAAATTTATTTATTTTATTTAATTTTTATATAAAATATATTTAATTTTTTTTTATTCTTTTATTTTTTTATTTTTTTTTTTTTCTTTTTTGTTAAATAATAATAATATTAAAAATATATTAAATTATTAATATTTATTTTTTTTTTTTATTTGGATTATTATACGCTATTAAAAAATTTTAAAGATTTTTTATTTATTTATTATATATAACTACTAACTAAATAATAATTATTTTTAAATTTTTTTTAAATTTTTTATATTTTTTTTATATTTTGGAAAAATTTTTAATATTTTTTTTTAAATTAATTTTTTTTTAAATTTTTGAGAACCCTTTATTTTTTATCCCCTACTTCCCCCCCCTATTCCCCAATTTCCCCACCACTATTTTTTTTTTTTTAATATTTTTCCATTTAATCACTCTTTCTTTTTCTACACCTTTCAATTTTTTTTTATCCTTTTTTTTATATTTTTTTTAAAGTAGGCAAAAAATTTTTTTAAAACATTTTTTATTTCCTCTTTTTTATTTTTTTTTTTAGTTTTTTTTATTTTTTTAAAAAATTTTTTTTTATTAGTAAAATTTTTTTTTTAGAGGGGATATGAAGGAAAATTTACACCCAAATTTTTTTCTTTTATATTACCTTTTTTTTATTTTTTATTTTCTTTTTTTTTTAGTAGCGAGAGGAGAAATTTATTCAATTTATTTTTGATTTCACATCTTCCTCCTTTTTTTTTTTTTTTTTCTTTATACACTTTTTTTATTTTTCTCTCCCCTTTTTTTATGATTTTTTTATTTTTCCCCCCCTACCCCAAAACATTACCATTCCTTTTTTTTAATTTTTTTTTTTTGAATTTTTTTTTTTTTAACCAAATCCAACCAACTTTCTACCTTTTTTTAAAAAATCCATTTTTTTTCCAGTAACAATCTTCAAAATTCCTTCATTTTTTTTTATTTTTAGCATGCAAGGCACCTCTCCACCTACTTCCCCCTGCGATCATTATTTCTTGGGCACCCATTTTTCAACTTTTTTTCCTTCCAATTTACCAAATTGACCAATATTTTTTTACCCTTACTCAAAGCTCTTCTAATTCACCTAGATTTTATCATCATTTCCACAATCCCTTTAATTCTCATTTTCACCAAAGTCTTCGACGACCGCGAGGTTCATTTATCAGATCGAAATTCCCAGAACGGAAGCGAGCATACCACTTAACAGGTGAGGAGGGGGATTACCCGAAACTCTTGATGTTGCGTGCCGCTTGTGCCGCGTTGCTGCCACGACGGTACTCATATTTTGATTTGAAATGGCCAGTACTGCAGAACGGCAATTTCATAGGTAAAGACCTATTATTACTTATTCCGAAACACCTGCATTAATTTTTTTCATGAAAATCTACAAAGTACAGATACGTTGGATTTACATTCTTATTATATGTATAGAAGATAAATCGTCTTGCTTTATTCTAGTGGTCGAAATTCAACCATAATTAATTTTGACATTCAATAAGACCAAAGAGAATAATTATTTAAGTGGTTATAAATATATATAATTTATCACTTAATTATTTCAGTATTTATTAATGTGGATTATGAATTTACATATTATATTATTATAAAATTAGCCTACAGTTTGACCAGTTAATTTCAAAAGACATGTTAGGTATGGAACGTAAGTCATGTTAAAAGTATTGAATGTAGGATGAAAAAAGTAATTGGAACGTAAGAGTGAATGGGAAGACGATGAGAGTGAAAGATTAAATAGATAAGGAGTGAAATAGCGTGAAAGATATAGTTGTAGTATTATTGTGATTAGAGTAGAGGAGAAGAAAAAAATAAAGAAAAAGGAAGGATGGTGAAACGTTTTGCAGGTGGTAGAGCCACGCTGAAGCTATTACTGGTTTCAGCATGAATGGGTCGGCTCGCTCGGATTAGTACCACCCTCTCGCAGAAACACCGACGTAGA
The DNA here is from genome assembly GCA_036509395.1 of Antheraea yamamai. NCBI lineage: Eukaryota > Metazoa > Arthropoda > Insecta > Lepidoptera > Saturniidae > Antheraea > Antheraea yamamai. The sequence goes on from AP028452.1 coordinate 3,532,315, forward strand.
GTAATAGTGCTTGCATTGCTGCGTTTCGTTCGGTCAGTGAGAATACCGGAGGCCAACTCCCCTCCCCTCTTTCTCATCACCTCATAAAGCATATCTTCGGGAGTAACTTAGTCTTTGTATCATTAAAATCGGTCCATTCTATCATAAGTTATTGTCATTTGAATGACGGCTCGAGTTAAGGACGAGAGAAGAGTAGTAATCTTTAACTAATTTGGTTGACCCCGCTAATCTCAGGAACTACTGGTCCAATTTGAAAAATTTCTTCAGTGTTAGAGAGCTATTTTATCGACGAAGGCTATAGACTATATATCATCACGATAAGACTAGTGGAAGCGGAGCATCAATTAAGAATGTTTCAAAATCGTTTTTTCATTTCTTTTGAGAGCTTCCGCTACGTATTAGCGTTGGTCTAAAGTATCTAAAACTGTCGTATTGTTTTGTTTGTCAACTTACAAAAACAATTGACATTGGATCCATTAGTTGTAATTAAGCGAACCATTAAATGTAAGAGACTGAAGAATTCATTAAGACAAAAATAGTTTCAATCAAGTTTGTATTCACGCTTCAACGAAATTAAGATTGGAACTCGAGATTAAAGTTCTGCTATGAAGCTCTTACCCGCGACTCCGTTCGTGCGTAAATGGTTTTATAATTTCACCGGAACTATGTATTTTATAAGGACTGACTGTAACAGTATAGTTAGACTTTACAAAACAGTATGCCAAATTGTTTGTTAATTTTAATGCTTTCTTGTTGAAAATTGTTCCACGGCTTGTTAAAATTACAATCTCTACAATTACTATATGATTTTTGTACAATTACAGCTCATTTTTAGTAGGTTTCTTCACATGTTTTTACTGAAATTTAATCTAACTAATCTTAAATCTAACTGACCCACGCAAGTTCCTCTGCGCTAAATCGGTTATTACCGGTTCCAATTGTAATTGTAAAAACCTCATTACAGCGACACCTGCTGGGTCCAATTGTGAATCCAAGCTATTTAGGAAAGATAGTAAAACTTATCTTAAATAATATCACCTATCGGGTCCAATTGAGTTATAAACAATCATGCATATGTGAAAAATGTTTCATAAATACACCCTGGGTTGCTCCTGGGCTACTCACCTCCACGCCCCGCCTACTAATCTCGCACGGCCAGCGGCAGCGATAACGCAATAGGTTTACCGGCTTATTGTTTTTATATCGCATTATCTTTTGATCAACTGATCAATTAACATGCTGTAAAAAGTAAACTTTATTTTCATGAAATTTCTATTTTGATTTAGCTATTTGTTGTTATAAGAATCTGTAAAGTAACGTGAAACCTGTATCCAAAAGTAATGTTGTAAAATTTGTTTTATTTTTAACATATAGACCATCTTTTATCTAGGATATTAAACGTATATGGTTACGTGGACGATATGGTTACGTGGACTTTTTGTAAAACTAAAAGTGATAAAAATTAGTACTATTGATAATATTATGAGTATTTCAGTAGTCCGGTGAAATTGTTGAGGCCTTGCTAGGCCAATAGCGTAGTCAGTTCGAGAAAAACGAGATACCAAATCAAATCAAATCAAAAATACTTTATTCAGTTTAGGCCCTAGTAAGGCACTTATGAACGTCAAATACTACCACCGGTTCGGAAAACAACCCAGTCATCGAGAAGAACCGGCAAGAAACTCGATCGGGTACATTTTTTTAACATATATTTCCAATACATCATACAGTGCTTTTAGTGGATGCACAGAGAGGAGTCAATTCCAGACATCACTATCATTCACATACTGATCCACTCTATAATATTCTTTTGAAACTAAAACCCGTTTCACGTGGCGCTTAAATTTACAGTCCGGCAAATCGGTAACATGCTTTGGGACTTTATTATAGAACCTAACACTATTACCTAAAAAACTATTACTGGTTTTGCTAAGTCTGAAACATGGGATCACCAGTTTATCACAGTTTCTAGTATTTAGATTATGACGGTCTTTTACTAAATTCAGATTTTCAAAGTTTTTACGGACATACATTAAATTATCAAGAATGTATTGGGAGGGCAGAGTTAAGATACCGAATTCCTGGAATTTCGTTTTTAATGATTCGCGAGGTCCCATATTATATATTGCCCGAACTGCCCGTTTTTGTAATAAAAATATCGTGTCTACCTGAGCAGCCGTACCCCATAGCAGAATGCCATAAGACATTAAGCTATGAAAGTAAGCGAAGTAGACTAACCTAGCAGTGGCAATATCTGTAAGCTGGCGAATCTTACGTATTGCGAAATTGGCCCCATTGTAATTTGGAATCTAGTGTAATTCCCAAGAATACAGCATTGTCAACTAACCCTACTAAATTCCCTTCGATCTTGATTCTACTATCAACCTGTCTAACATTGGGTAAAGTAAATCTTATACATTTCGTTTTATCTGCATTTAGCAACAGGTTATTTAACGCAAACCAATGACAAATTTCATTTAAAGTATTATTCAGATGCCCAACCTCTGAATCTATCCTTTTCACTTTAAATATTAGAGAAGTCTGCAAAAAGCACCATGTCAGCAGAGTTATTAACCACTAGCGGTAGATCGTTTATATATATTAAGAACAAAAACGGCCCTAAAATAGAGCCCCACGGGACACCAATTCGGGCAAACGATCCCGCAGAGGTTACCCCATGTATGTTAACTTTCTGACAGCGATCTTTTAAATAAGAGACTAGAAGGTCGAGAGAAGATCCACAAATACCATAGTGTTTTAATTTAAGAATAAGCGTACTATGGTCAACGCAATCGAAGGCCTTAGACAAATCGCAGAACACACCAATTGCATCCTGCGAATCCTCCCAGGCTCCTAATATATGATTTATGAGCATTGCACCAGCGTCAGGAGTAGATTTCGATTTTGTGAAACCAAAGTGTCGACCATCCAGAAACTTATGCACAGTAAAATATTCTATCAATTGTTTAAGCATAATCTTTTCAAAAATTTTACTTATCGACGGAAGTACAGAAATAGGTCTATAATTTCCAAGACTACTTCTGCAGCCTGATTTAAACAAAGGAACCACTTTGCTTACTTTCATTAGATTAGGGAAAGTTCCTTTTGATATACACTGATTAAATATATTAGCCAAATGTGGTGAAATAGTGACAATTAAGGACTGTATTACTATTACCGACATTCCCCATATGTCTTCGGTATGTTTTAAATTTAATTTTTGAATGTCCTTATTATTTCACCTCACTAATAAATGAGAATTTAAATTTTAATTTTAGGTGCACTCATATTCTTTAAAAGAGCTGCGGCACCCTGGCTATGATGTTATACTTATTTTATTTTGAAGGTATATTAGTGAAATAGTCTTGGAAAACAGTTGCTACCTCTAACTGTTCGAAATACGTACTCCGTCGACACTTAGATTAAATGAGTTATCATTTATTTTATTTTTTCCTAATTCTTTATTTATTATATGCCAGACAGTCTTGGTCTTATTTCTAGACTCGAGAATTTTATTTTCTAAAAATTTTGCTTTGGCAGCTACACAAACACGTTTAAAAACTTTAGAATAATTCCTAACGTAGTCATGAAATGATTCACTATTTTTAGTGATCTCTTATAATATAGATCATACAAACGATCTCTACTTATTTTAATACCTTAGTTGCCCATCACTAAATTTTTTTACTTTCTTTACACTAATAACTTTTCTTGGGCAATGTTTACTAAATTCAGTGCTTATGATATTAAATAAGCTGTCATAATCACTATCTGGATCTTTATTAATAAAAGTCTTGAAAGATAACTTTTGTGCAATATTATGATTTAAAAGACCTAATCTATTTTTGGATTATAAGCCTAGTTGTTTTCTTACAGTCACTGCTAGGTTTATCAGAATTTATTTTAACAAGGAGTCCTTTGTGGTCAGACCGTGTCCCAGTAACAATACTACCGCCAATGGTATTGAAGTTAGTAAAAACATTATCAATACAAGATGCAGTTTGAGACGTACATCTGGTTGGCTCATTAAAGAGAGGATGCAGGTTAAACGAGCTAAATAATGATGTGAACATAGTGACCTCTGGCGACGTACTTAAAATATCTACATTGAAGTCACCACAGATTAACACTTGCTTATTACTATTAAATATTTTTATAAGAATTTCCTCCATTTTTTGTAAGAATTGTTGAACACTTGATGATGGAGGTCTATAAACACAAAGAATAATTAATTTATCCATCTCTGCACAAGCCACTTCACAAATACGATCTATTAAGCTGCATATATCTTTCCTCTCTTTATATATTAAATTATTTTTAATAATATAATACAACCACCACCGACATGATTGTTCTATTAAATACACTGGCAACCGAAAATGAGGTACATTAAATATCATTTTATTAGGTTTAAGCCATTTTCTTAAAACATAAGATATCCAGTCTCTTCTTTTAATAATAATTCTATATCTAATATTTTCCGAGAACGATAATATTTTGGTGGTACAAAGTGATATTACACTGCTCCTTTTCTTATCTACTAGTTTAAAAATTTAATCACAGTATCATTAGGTAAACTAGATGATACCGCTAGTCACTTAACCTATTTATATTATAAGCTATCAATGTAGCTATGTCACGTTTATACTTCTTGGAAGATACATACTATCCTTTTATTTATAGTTATTAATAAATTTATTAATGTCGAAAAATATAAATTTGTCACTATGACGTCATGTCAAATTATACAATAATGTATTTAATATATGAATGTTATTGTTTTTTTTTCTGATAGGGAAATTGAATATGGAAAAGCACATAACATTATGCTTCTCGCATTCAAATGTAACAGCTTTTCTGATATCTTATACAAATCATTTTTTTTTATATCAGAGCTGTCCCCTACTAAAATTACTATGTTACATTGGTTGTTAAAGTCTGTGTTCAAAACTTTTTTACCTTTTGTACCTTTCTAACAGTGAAATATTTTTCGAAATTGGATCAGTAGAACCAGAGATTACCCCGAAAGTCCAAACTCACAAAATTTTACCTCTTTATAATATTATTATTTATTGGCAACACCTTGATTTATAATTCTACTCTTATATTATTTTGTAAAATATTGCTAGTTTTTACAAACAATGAACAGTGTAGCCAGCGTTAATAATCTTGGAATTCAAAAATAGATAAATGGCGGGTCCCATATTGTAATAACAAGAAGTAATCGTCATTTCTGTTGTGGCATATTTAGAAAATGAAAAAAAAAATCTTCTATAATTTAATTTATTAGTAATTTACATATATAATTTTTTTTCATCCTGATTTTTAACATACAGGGATTTTTTAATTTGCTCGTTATACTCTTAAATACATATGTTTGTATAATATTACATTTACTGCATTCGCTAAGGTCATTTCGGCATTATGTTTCGTTTATGATTTTATAGTCCTACAGTTGATCTATATATGTCAGGAATATCGGATATATTCTTAAAGCAGAAGCAAATTTTTCCATGTCCATGATAACTATGGCCTGAACTATGATGTCCTGGCCTATATGGATGTCGTCTGGGAGACGATCTAGTAGTAGTAGGCGATGTTGTGGGTGTTGTTCCAGAAGGTGAAGTCGTTGTTCTACCAGGTGTTGATCCCGGGTTGGGGAACGATCCAGACGATGTTGAATCTGTTCCGCTCGTGCTGTCCGTAGTGGAGGTTGTTCCTGAAGGCGACGTGGTCGTTCTTCCAGTTGTGGATGATCTTCCTGTGGTGGTAGATGAATCTGAATGTGGTCCCGAGCCGGGGTGTGATCCTGGATAGTCTTCTGACGATGTTGAATCAGTTCCGCTCGTGCTGCTCGTAGTGGAGGTTGTTCCTGAAGGCGATGTGGTCGTTCCTCCAGTTGTGGATGATCTTCCTGTTGTGGTAGATGAATCTAAATGTGGTCCTGAGCCGGGGTATGATCCTGGATAGTCTTCTGACGATGTTGAATCTGTTCCGCTCGTGCTGCCCGTAGTGGAGGTTGTTCCTGAAGGCGATGTGGTCGTTCTTCCAGTCGTGGATGATCTTCCTGTGGTGGTAGATGAATCTGAATGTGGTTCTGAGCCGGGGTATGATCCTGGATAGTTTTCTGACGATGTTGAATCAGTTCCGCTCGTGCTGCCCGTAGTGGAGGTTGTTCCTGAAGGCGATGTGGTCGTTCCTCCAGTTGTGGATGATCTTCCTGTGGTGGTAGATGAATCTAAATGTGGTCCTGAGCCGGGGTATGATCCTGGATAGTCTTCTGACGATGTTGAATCTGTTCCGCTCGTGCTGCCCGTAGTGGAGGTTGTTCCTGAAGGCGATGTGGTCGTTCTTCCAGTCGTGGATGATCTTCCTGTGGTGGTAGATGAATCTGAATGTGGTCCTGAGCCGGGGTATGATCCTGGATAGTCTTCTGACGATGTTGAATCAGTTCCGCTCGTGCTGCTCGTAGTGGAGGTTGTTCCTGAAGGCGATGTGGTCGTTCCTCCAGTTGTGGATGATCTTCCTGTTGTGGTAGATGAATCTAAATGTGGTCCTGAGCCGGGGTATGATCCTGGATAGTCTTCTGACGATGTTGAATCTGTTCCGCTCGTGCTGCCCGTAGTGGAGGTTGTTCCTGAAGGCGATGTGGTCGTTTTTCCAGTTGTGGATGATCTTCCTGTGGTGGTAGATGAATCTGAATGTGGTCCTGAGCCGGGGTATGATCCTGGATAGTCTTCTGACGATGTTGAATCAGTTCCGCTCGTGCTGCCCGTAGTGGAGGTTGTTCCTGAAGGCGATGTGGTCGTTCCTCCAGTTGTGGATGATCTTCCTGTGGTGGTAGATGAATCTAAATGTGGTCCTGAGCCGGGGTATGATCCTGGATAGTCTTCTGACGATGTTGAATCAGTTCCGCTCGTGCTGCCCGTAGTGGAGGTTGTTCCTGAAGGCGATGTGGTCGTTCTTCCAGTCGTGGATGATCTTCCTGTAGTGGTAGATGAATCTGAATGTGGTCCTGAGCCGGGGTATGATCCTGGATAGTCTTCTGAGGATGTTGAATCTGTTCCGCTCGTGCTGCCCGTAGTGGAGGTTGTTCCTGAAGGCGATGTGGTCGTTCTTCCAGTTGTGGATGATCTTCCTGTGGTGGTAGATGAATCTGAATGTGGTCCTGAGCCGGGGTGTGATCCTGGATAGTCTTCAGATGATGTTGAACCTGTTCTGCTCGTGCTGCCCGTATTGGAGGTTGTTCCTGAAGGCGATGTGGTCGTACTTCCAGTTGTGGATGATCTTCCTGTGGTAGTAGATGAATCTGAATGTGGTCCTGAGCCAGGATATGATTCTGGATAATCTCCAGATGAAATTGATTCGGTTGTGCTCGTACTATCCATAGTGGACGTGTCTGATGACGTTGTGGTTGTGCTTCCAGTTGTGGGTGTAGCTGTATCAGTTGTACTAGAACTGTTAATGGTAGAACTGCTTCTTGTAGACGAGGATGTCGTGCTCCCAGTGGTTGACAAATCTTCTGTCGTTGATTGTTGTGGTCGAGGTCTTAGCCCTGTTCGATGACCTGGATGATGGCGTGGGATATGATGATGTGGGTAATGACCAGATCTATGGCCATGACCGTGTGTTGGATGATGTATAACTGTTGAGTCAGTTGACGTGGAACTATCAGTAGTAGAAGTATCTTCGGAGTGTGAAGTGGTGGTGGATGTTCTCCCGGTGGTGGAAGTTGAATCTAGGTATTGCTCTGATTCAGAGTATTCAGATTGAGAATTAGTTGAATCAGTTGTGCTTGTTCTACGAGAGGTTGAACTAGTGTCAGTACCAGAAGTGGTCGTGCTTTCAGTAGCGGGACTGTGATGTAGTCCTGGGTATGGATTTGATCCATGGTAAGGTTCGGGGTATGATCTGGGGCCATGGTGTGGCCCTGAGTATGGTCCTGAGTAAGGGTAGGATTCGGGGTAAGGTCCAACAGTAGGTAAATTTCTTGGATATGAGGGTGAATCTGGATATGGACCGAGTCCATGGTGTGGCCTTGGGTATGGTCCTAAGTGTGGCCCTGAGCGGGGTCCTAAATGTGGACCTGACCGTGGTCCCGAATGTGGTCCAGAGTGCGGTCCTGTGTGTGGTCCTGAGTGTGGACCTAAATGTGGACCTAAGTGTGGACTTGAGCGTGGACCTGAGTGTGGTCCTGAACCTGGTCCTGAGTGTGGTCCAGAATGTGGTCTCGAGTGCTGTCCTGAGTGTGGACCGGAGTGTGGTCCTAAGTATGGTCCTGAGCGCGGTCCTGAGTCAGTGTGTGGTCCGGGATAAGGTCCTGGCCCGTGGTATGCCCCTGGATATAGTCCTGAACCGGTTTGTGGTCCTGGGCCTCCTGGATATGGTCCTGAACCGGTTTGTGGTCCTGGGCCTCCTGGATATGGTCCAGTAGGAGATGTTCTACCTATGGTGGTGGGAGAATCATCATGTGATCCATGTGGGCTATGGTGTGGTCCTGGATATGATATAGAGTCGTGCCGTGGTCCGTGGTATGGCCCTCTATATGGTTCAGAGTCTGAATGTGATCCGGGGTATGATCCTGGCAAGATATGCGATCCTGGGTATATTTCACTTGTGGCAGAATCAGTTGTTGAACTGGTTTCAGTAGAAGAAGTGGAAGATGACGTTTCTGTGGTAGATGTTGAATCTGAATGTGATCCATGGCTGTGGTGGGGTCCTGGGTATGGTCCAGAACGTGGTCCTGTACCATGGTAAGGTCCAGTGCCGTGGTGGTGAGGTCCGGGTCCGTGGTGAGGTCCGTTACCGTGGTGTGGTCCTGGGTATGGTGCAATAATCGTTGAACCAGTTCTGCCAGAGTTATCAGGTGTAGGACTAGTTCCTGAAGGCGAGGTGGTAGTGGGGGTCGAACCTAAAAATTATTTTTTATTGTTACTATTTTTAGTTAATTCTTATATATTCTAAGACCCTCCTTTAACACAGACATGTAATATACATATGGAATGCTTTTTACTATTTTGGACCCAAACCTTGAGCGTTCTCTCCATTAATGAAAGCTCTAATTTACTACTCTTAATATTACATTACCACAACATACTTAACATTGTAATCAATTTAAAACTGTAACTGACGCCTTAATTTTATCGCGATTGAGAAAATAAAAGTGGGTAGGTGAAGTAGCCAAGTTAACCAATATAGATGGATCTATAAAAACAGTAATATTCGCTGAATCATGAGGCAATAGTGTGATAAGCCGGGCTTTTGTCAGATGAGTATATGACTGTCGGGACTTCTATATGGTTGTCTACAGCTAGGTACTATCAAAACTAGAAGTTAAAAGAAATTATTTTAGAAGTATTTTTAGGCCTTTTTACTAATAAAAAACTATTGTGAGTTCACACGCAGTAGAAATGAAACTTAGTAACAGAGTAACATTGATAACAGAGTAATTTTTAAAAGTGTGACATAGTCGCTGTGATCCAACAGAAAATAATGTGATATAGATTTTAACATTTATCTCTCTTTCTCTTTGTATATATTTCTAGCACATTAATAATAAACTATCTCCTTTTCTCGCAACCTGTTATAATTTCACACTATCGGAGACGTCGGACGTTGTTCCGCCCTGATAAAAAAAAATCTTGAAGTTAGACATATGCTGTCATTGACTTTTTTGTAGGTATTATCAAGTTCTATAACTTTTCTCTAGAACTCAATCATATATCTCGCATCATTAAGGCAGCGTTCGTAAGAAACGTTTTCGTTCGACCGTTTTTTCTCCGACTTACTTTACAAATCCGACTACCACAAAAAAGTCTCTTCATTTTTCGGGTTAATATATAGCCTATAACACTCACAACTAACGTGGCTTTCTAGTGATAAAAAAATTTTCAAAATCGGTTCAGTAGATCCAGATATTACCCCCTACAACGTCACAAAGTCAAAAACTCAACTTTACCTCTTTATTATATTAAGTATATAAAAAAATAGTAAATATAAAATATAAATAAATAATAAATAGTATAAAACAAATAATATAAAAAATAGTAAATGTAAAAAAAATCCGTGACAAATATACCAAAACGTTCCTCATGAATCACTTTATCGACTGGCGAAAACCGCTTGAAAATCCGTTCAGTAGTTTTTGAGTTTATCGCGAACAGACAGACAGACAGACGCGGTAGGGGTCTTTGTTTTATACTATGTAATGATATGTAGTGTAGATTACACAATTCGTTATTGTTCAAGTTTTTTCAAATTTTGTAATAAATACTGAATTCTTTTAAACTTATGCTGCGAACAGTCTGTTGACCAGTGCATCATATGGTCTACAAGCGTTAGTATGCAGTTTAAACACTTGCGGTGTTATTACAAAAAAGTTAAATATGTATTGAACCCTGGCTTTAAAAAGGTCTCATATTAAATGCACCGCGGTCGCTGATTGTTTGCCATCTTGTTGTTTTGTCTCGCTTTGGTTACGTTAGGTTAGACTTGTGAAAAAGGATAACACGAACTTGCCTCGGGCGAGCGCGGTGCATTTATTATGGAACTTTTTTAAACCAAGTATTTAATACGTTTTTAACTTTTTCGTAATAACACGGTTGTGGTTCTAAACAGGCCCGGGGGGCAACAAAAAGAAGCTAAATTCGGTATTTAAGGGTATCTCTAGCTTCTTTTATACCACAGGATTATACACAGGAATGTTCGTGTGGTAAATACTGAGTTCTTTATTATCATCATCAGCCTATAAGAGACACACTGGAGGGCCATAGGCCTCTTCCCGAAGGAAGGTATGGGCATAATCACCTCACGCCAGCACACGACGTATTGGCGATTTCAAACTCTGAGAAATCCACAGTTCTATATTTTTCTCACATACTACAAGAACATTTCTCAGTTTCAGGTTTCCTCACGTTGTTTTCCTTCACCATCAGCCGGTACTGTTACCAATTTAAAGCAATTCAGAGCTCTTTATGGTGGCCGAATATTATTATTGTCTTGGCATTTAGAAGATAAAAGCCAGTTAATATATTTGTGGAAGTTACAGCTGCTTTTAATGATAATAAGACCATATTTGAAAGGTGATCGTTCGAGCAATTGGTTTTGTAGTGAAATTTCTTTTAGGACCGATTTTATGAATCGAAGATGTGTTACGAAAGAGAGCTAGCTATAAACGTATACAGTATGATTGGTTAAAAAGTTGCAATATTCTCACAGATTCCTCATTACTTACTTCTCGTTATAAATCAATAAAAAAAATAGGTGCTTAATATTTGACCGAATTATCTTGAGAAACGCAAAACTGATTGACATACACTCATCATCAGGTGATTTACGCAAAAACGAACTGGTGTAATAAATACGGAAGCAGTGAATCACACCAAGCCGTGCATTCCCACTCACGCCCCGCTTCCCTTTGTTCGACCGTGCGGCATTACAACAATAAGCAGTTACCTAATAATTAACTTTGAAAAGCGCCCCTTCAATTTTGTTCTTTGAACCTAGGTGTGATTTTTTTAAGTTTTAACAAACTTTAACTAAGGCTCTCTTTGTTGTTTATGAGTATTTGTTTTGTTATTATTATTTTATATGTTAAATGTGACCATGAACTACCACACAATTGAAGTGAGTTACCCTTTAAACATTCACCTGGTATATGGGTTTTAGGCTATAAGAGAATGAGATAGAATGTGTTTCTATATAGTTTCCGTATCGTTCGTTTCGTATTTATGCTATGTTTCGTAACAGTCTGCGTTCACACCACTCTACCGTCGAATACGGGCCCCTATACGGAATTTGCATACCATGGTGAGTAGACTCCATGGTGTATACTATATTCTTCAAGTACTCGAAATATACACAAAGAGAGGGAGATAGAGAACGTTGAGATGTACAATTCTCTTAAAAAAAAAATCATAATACTAAGTTTCACTTCTACCGCGTGTTAACTTACACTTGATTTTTTTTCCCAAAAAATCATTTTAAGTGTAGTTATTATTGTATCTTTATCTATGTTAGATTGTAATACCTGGTTGGGGTTGCCCTGGTGATGTGTGTGTCGGGTGGCTTGTATGTCCAGGGTAAATTATTCCGTGACCTGGGTATGGCAGGTAAGGCAGATATGACGAATCGTCTTCTGAAATAAAATTACATGTCGTGACAAGACTTTTTTATGTAATAGGAGGCAAATGAACAGGCGGGTCACCTGATGTTAAGTGATCACCACCTTCCATAGACATTTGCAACGCCAAGGTAGTCGCAAGTGTGTTGCCAGCCTGTGTTTGAGGAGGGAGGATTGGAGAGGAGAAAGGGAAGACGGAAGGAGAGGGGAGGTGGGACCACCGGCGCTCTCACTGACCGAACGAAACGCAACGATGCAAGCATTGTTACTTCACGTCGGTTTTCTGTGGGTCGGGTGGTACTACCGAGAGCAAACCGACCCATTCATGCTGAAACCAGTAATAGCTTCAGCGTGGCTCTACCACCTACAAAAATAATAGCTAGTAAATATTATGCGTCCTTTTTGCGTCTACCATGGGATTATATCCATAGTTCTTGATTTACGCAACGGATTTTGTTACAGTTTCGCTATCATTTGGAGGATATTTTGGATCGATTTATATATATAATACATATATGTTCCTTATAATGGATATAGCAGTTTCATAGCTTGTAAAGATACTGAATACCTTTTACTGTCATATGTATTTTGTATTTTGTCTGCTTACATATAAATTCGAAGTTTGGAAGTTTATCCGACCTTGCATCATTGTTAGGTGAAATATTCTGTACCAAACTTCCAAAACAATAACAATAGTATTGCAAAAGTTAACTTAAACAGTTATATGCTATTTCCCTTTCAATTCTTCTTATCTTAATATATATATTTCTTGTGTGCGTGTGTATGTGACTGAACTCCTCCTAAACGACTGGACCGATTTTGATGAAATTTTTTGTGTGTGTTCGTGGAGATTCGAGAATGGTTTAGATTCACAATTGGACCCGGCAGGTGGCGCTGCGATCGACTTTTAGGATTTTTTTTTGTTTTCAAGGCAGGACAACGTCCGCCCGGTCCGCTAGTCTTAATATATATATTTCTTGTGTGCGTGTGTATGTGACTGAACTCCTCCTAAACGACTGGACCGATTTTGATGAAATTTTTTGTGTGTGTTCGTGGAGATTCGAGAATGGTTTAGATTCACAATTGGACCCGGCAGGTGGCGCTGCGATCGACTTTTAGGATTTTTTTTGTTTTCAAGGCAGGACAACGTCCGCCCGGTCCGCTAGTATGTATATAAAATGGTAGAGGTCTGCCGGTGTAAGCACATCACGCGAAAATTAATCGATAGAATTCCTAATTTTTTTTATCTTAGTCGTTATATCTATACATATAATAAGAATGTAACTCTAACGAACCTGTACTTTTTAAATTTTTGTAAAAAAAATGTTGTAGGTGTCTAGAAATAAGTTATAAAATACATTTCAATCATTCTTAGAAATGTCTGTTTGCCGGCCTGTCTGCCTGTTTGTTTGCACACGCATCACTGCTAAAATACTGTGTTCCTGATAAAACCTCTTTAATCTTTGTTTCATTAAAATCGGCTCACTCTATCAAAAGTTATTGTAATTTTAATGACGACGCGACTTAAGTACGAGAGAAAAGTAGATGAGTTAACGGTCTTAATACATTTAGAAGATTTTATTAGTCACTATTTCTTTTACATTAGGTACCACGCGGACGGAGTCGCGGTCAAAGCTAGTCTCGTATAAAGTTATAAGAACCTACGAGTTTTATAAGCACTAACTATGCGTTCAGTGCTGTGTGAAGTGGGGACAGCGGTGTGGTCCGCATGCGTAGGAGAGAAAATCAAACGGATAATATTATTTACAAGGAACTTTTGCAAGCAAAGTAGGTATTTGCTATAAATTCCTACATACGTAAAACGTACAAAAACTTATTTATACATTTGACGTTACCACTTCATATACCCAACTCCATATCGTACGCGAAATGATTGAAATATATTGTTTACTTACCAGTGCTGGTCGTACTGGTAGTAGAGCTGCTTCTAGTATCTGATGACGTCGATGTGGTATGAGCATCTGATCCGCCTGTTAATTAAATAAATATTTGTCAAACTTTTGCAAACATTGGTCGACGGTATTTACTAGAAGCTTCGAATTGGCCAAACATGATGCATGACAAAAGAAATGCGTTGACGTGAGCATATGGTGTTATGAAAGTAATTTCAGCTTGTCTTAATTGGTCCCGATGAAGCGTGATCGAAAATCATTTGGGTGAGTGAAATGGTGATCAGCTTTGGAATATGGTAATGATTTTCAGCCTCGGTGACGTTGCATTTTTTTGTGAATCTTGATGACGTGCCATATGTTTTTCTTTTTACCTTTTGGTACGAATTTCACAGTAAAAACTGGCAGTCCGTCTTCAATCGTTTCAAAAGTCACCATGTCGTATTTTGTTTCATCGGGATTAATTGGGGCTGCGAAAATTATAATATCAATAACGGCCCAATATGTTTTTTTATTTAACCCTTTGCACTCGAGGGCTCCGAAGCGGAGTCATTTAGAATTTGACTTCAAGCTCGAGGGCTCCGCTATGGAGACAATGCAAATAATTTTCAGTTTTAAACATAAGAACGAAAATGAATCGCAAAAACTAGTTGTAGGGTGTTTCGCTGTTGGTGATAAATGACGGTCGCGGCTCGCGGATTATTATGCTTTCGATAACAGCAGACAATCGTGGCTTAAGCAACACTCCGCCTTCCGAGTTGATGGTAATACGAATGAAAAAAAACTTCAAGTGCAAAGGGTCGTACGATTGATTACTCTATTTGTTGCAGCAAGTTTCAATTTATGTGAAACAGTGCAGCAAACCAAAATTTGTTACTCTTTAGCAGCATTCAGGGAGCATTTGCAGGGAAATAAGAGGTACACTTCCTGCTTACGCCATATAATAGCGGCTCAATATGTGAAATAAAAAACGAGGATTTCCTAAGCCTTTTTATATGTTTTTTTCATCTTTTGTGGATAAGTTTATCGTGCGCTTAGACCTTTGTAAATGTTGCGTTGATTAAATAAATGTTGCGTTATTATTTATGGTAGATTATTCTATTTGTCGCTGCGATGTTCAATTTATGTGGAACAGTGCAGCGGACCAAAATTTGTTAATCTTTAGCACCACTCGCGGAGCACGTGCAGAGGAATGAGAGGTATATTTCCTTATTAAAGATTATTTTATTTTCTAAGGTTCTACATTGGGGCAAGAAGTGGAATACTATATCTTCATTTGTTGGATTCTTATCCAAACTAACGAATTTTAAGGTATTGTGAGAATAAGATCCTAATTTGACCATATTTTAAAACACTATTTATATCATAGCTCAGTATATATAAATTTACTCACCTGGCAATGGGTAGTTGGCGTTGCTATCATCATCTGAAAGAAAACATAATACTTATGTATATTATCATAATATATCTTAAAATGATTAATAAAGCCATTACAAAGTGTAAAAGCTCTTAGTACAAGTAATGGCTGCCAATGATTTAAACTTTATTGCTTGCTCAGTCTAACTTCTTAGAAAAAACCTTTTAAATGCCATGATAACTTGAACTAGTTACACAAAACCTTTGAACTTCCCCGATATTTTATGTTTAGCTAACTTGCTTTTATTTGACTTGGTATCTCTTTGAATTTTGAGTACTTTAGATCAAGAACTAAAAAGGAGAACTTACCATCGACTGTGGTTGAAGTACTGGAAGACCTGCTATTCTGGCTATTGCTGGATCTGTAAGTTCTAGTACCATCGCTATCTACAATCACATCGCTCTCATTGTCAGATGCTGATTGATCTGCACTTTGAGTAGACACAGTCTCGTGACCGTCCGAGGTGAAACTGTTATCGTTATGGGCAGAACTGTTAACATCGCTTGATGATACCACATATTTATCTTTGTCAGAGTAAAACGTATTCGATTCTTTACTACTGCTGGCGTCGCTGCCACTTCTAGTAGAAACTCTGCCATCTCTGTCGTAGTAGTAAGAATTATAGTCGCCCTCAGTGCTATTGCTGCTTCCAGATTCTATAGAGGTAACATCAGGACTTGTGTAATAATGATCATATGTTTTTTTATCGGTGTCTCTGTTTGCAGAATTACCCAAGGTAGCATAGTCATCGGAATAGTGATTGTCAGTGTGTTGCGACCTTCTTGAATCAGTATCACTGTTACTAATAATAGTTCCGTCTGTTCCATGATATTGGTCGCTGGTCGCTGAATCTACTCTCGAGGAGTTATTCCTATTACTGCCAACCACAGTGCCTCTAGGTCCAGATGAAGTGTAAGAGTTCTCTTGGTTTGACGTTGTTGCAGATGAATGATCGTCGCTTGAACTGGTACCATCCTTGTCTGACACATAACTGGTACTTCCACGATTTGTATTTGCGTATTGATTTCTACCAGCACCCGAATTTACTGTACCGTCTGGACTTGCAATCAGATAGCTATGTTGTTGGTCTAAATTTGTAGCTCCTGAGGTATCTCTACTTGCGCTTGTACCGTCATTATTTGATGTATATCTGCTCGAGTCTGTGTTCTGAGAGGAATAGTCATTTTTATTTGATAAATCTACTAGAGAACCATCGTTTTGCACGTTACGGTAATTATTTTCATTGCTAATGTTAGTCGAGTTGTATTTATCAGCTGTTTGTGACTCTTCATCTTCAGTTACCCTGTACGTATTCGAATCTTGATTTACGGTATTATAAGCATTTCTATTTGAAGCTTCCGTTACTCCATTCTCATTAGCGTGGTAATACGTGTTGCTTCCTCTGGAATCAACAACCTCTAAATTGTCTGAACCGCCTTCCAAACTATCTTCATCAGATCTGTAATACTCATCACTCTGTCGTAATCTTGAATCGCTGTTTTCTCCAGCACTATAAATTTCATCGTTATCATCATTCTGATAGTATTCGTATGAATTTTGATTGGAGTCATAGTCTTCTTGACTATTGTAGTAGGAGTCACCATCATCGTAGTAGTCCCAATCATCTTCATTGCCGTCATATATTGCGTCATCTTGTCTGCTGTCCCCGACGTGGTCTATTTCAACTTCTCCAACGTTGTAGTCGGAATCATCTGTTAGAGAATAAAATTTTACATCTTTTAAATTGTTAAAATCTATACATATAATAAGGATGTATATCTAACATGTTTGTACATTTTAGATTTTTGTGAAAAAAATTGTTGTAGGTGTTTTAGAATATGTAATACATTTCATTCATTTTAAGAAATATCTGTCTGTCTGTTTGTATGAATACATCACTGCTAAAGTACTGCGTTCACCATAAAATCTCGCCAAGAAAATAATAAAGCATATCCTCAAGTAATATTAAGTCTTAATTTTATTAAAATCGGTTCACTCTATCAAGCATTATTGTATTGTAATTTTAAACTTAAGTACGAGAGAAAAGCAGAGAAGTAAATGGACTCAGTTCATTCAGACGCTTTTTTAGTGACTGTTTGTTTTTCAGTAGACTCCGCTTGGACACACAGAGCACAGCTATTGGTAAATAAATCAAAGAATCTAATAGTAAAAAGTCGAACCAGTCATAAGGTCTGCGTACAGAGGTGGAAACTCAAAACAATGGAATAATTGTATTCTTTTTTTAATTCTTTTGAACGATGGTGATGTCTGGAATTGACTCATCTTTGTGCATCCATTAAAAACGTTTGTGAAATTTACTATTATATAGAATATATTATTATTCTAAATATTACATATATTTGTTAAAAAGATAAACCAGATCGAGTTTCTTGCCGGTTCTTCTCGATGACTGGGTTGTTTTCCGAACCGGTGGTAGTTTTGACGTTCATAAGTGCCTTCTTAGGGCCTAAATTGAATAAAGTGTTTTTGAATTTGAATTTGAATAGTTTACTAATTGATCAAACATATGATGCGCTGCACAAACTCAATACAAAATATGTACATTACATGTAGGCAAGCGCAATACGTCACGAGCATGTCGATGTCATCGGAGACGCGGGCCTAAAAGTGCTTCCCCTACCAAAAATCGCTCAAAGCAATTAAAGCAAATAATAATTCCCATTTAATCCTTTTAATATGATAAGAAAATTATACATGTTTATTAAATTGTCTCGGTCCCTACAAATTTTTCCATTACTTTTATCCGCTGAATCTATCCAGCCTTTGTCCGGTACTTTTTGTATGCCAAAGACCCAACGGTCCTTGAGTTTGCCTCTTGGTTGGTTGGAGTTGTCTTTACCTTGTGCGAGTTTCCACCTTCTACTCTGACCAAATTTTAGTGGTCATGTAAGATATGGCATGACCAGTTGCATTTAAAATGTTGTGCATATTTTTTGCAGATGTCATTATTTTTTTTTCAATTGTCATTTTAGTTTTAGAATAAAGAGTAATTAATTCTCAATTACCATGCGATGATGCTACACCCGAGCTCAGTACCTGTAAAACAATACATTTATTTATTAATACAGCTAATGTTATGAGATCTAGTTTCAATATTAATGATCGGCGGTCAAGTGCAGCTGTCGAAACACACCTAGAGGTGTTTAGCGACGGATTTACAACCCGAGGATGATAACTAACGAGGCGAGACAAGAAAATCCACCAAGATGTGGTTCCACCGCGATGTTTTCCTTTACCAAAAGCTGCGACTCGTTTGCAAAGATCCGACGCGGTGTCGAAACATGATAATCATCGAGGATTCATCGCTTCCTAGCCTATGGGCTATATATCATCACACTAAGACCAATAGGAGCGGAGCACTAATGAAGAATGTTTCACAATCGCTTTTTTTTCCTTTTCCGCTTCCGCTTCGTGTTAGTGTGATCTCAAAGTAACTATTCCACGTAGACAAAGTCGCGGACAGAAGTTAGTATTCTAGTGTGCTTTATTGGTGTAAGCGTTTGACCACAATTTCATTTCATGTTGAATAATAAAGTAAAGTAGGGGCTGGCTCTCAAGAGCAACTGCCAGAACATAGCTATAGGTGCTTGGCCACAGATTTTGAACTGAAGGGTGGTAGCTAGTCAGGCGGGCTTAGAAAAAACCTTAGCTTCATACGAATGATTGACAATATGAGTTCGCTTGTAACACTTTCACGCCTCAACTTCTCAGCCGATGGTCATGAAATTTTGCTAACATGTTGTCAGATGTACAGATAAGGACATACGGTACCTGTCGGTCAGAACGATACTGATCCCGAGGGATAGATCATATCTATAGTAACGCGAGCGAAAAGTTAGCAACCCGTGGTCGTATGGTTTGATTGATGGAATGTTAATTCGATGTTCGCAGTATAATCGTATGATAGCATATTACAGTTTTCTTTGCTGTTCCAGAGATATCCTGCTTTTTCATATTAGTTCAATATACACTCGTATACAACAGAGATATATGGAAAGAAAACCGTATAGAGGAGGTATAACGCGTTTTCCTTACGTGACGATTATTATCAGTTACCTCCTACCGCTAGCTGGGTTATGTAACTTCACTCCAAAAACAAAGCAAAAACACCAGGAGTAGGTGGTCTGGAGGTTTGACCGGTGGAATGTCAATCCGATGTCCACGGGTTCAAACCCCGGCATGTACTAATGAATTTTACGGAAGTTGTTAGAAGAATTTATTAATTTAAATTGGTAACACTATCGGCTGACGGTGAAGGAAAACATGGTGAGGAAAACTGAACCGTGAGAAATGTTCTTGTGGGATCACCGTACGTGGGAACCATATAGAATTGTGGATTTCTCGCAATTTGAAATCGCCAATACGTCTTGGGTTGTCGTGGTGATTGATTATACCCATATATTCGATCAGGAAGTAGCCTATGGCCTTGCAGTGGGTCTCTTATAGGTTGATGTGATACGTGCACACATAGGTTCCACATACGATAGCCACATTTTTTCCCCTATTTTCGAACTGGGTTAGATTTGATTAGACGAGTTGTCAGATACAAAGAGTATGCTTGAATTTGTGAGGCACACATGTGTGTCTCAAGAATTCTCATATGTAGGAATAGCTAGCTTAGTGAAGCTTAAACATATTCGCGGTGTTGCATCTAAGGCAATAGCCTAAACTAGGGTTTGGACACTTTGTCACCCTTGAGCTGGTTATCAAGCGGTTGAGTGCCTTAAGCCCTCGCTTTAGTAGTTTGCTGAAGCTGTAAAGGCACGTTAGGCCAACAACGTTAGCTGGTTTGAAAAGAACAAAGGCCGGTGTGGTGAAGAAAGCAAAAGCTAGTATAGTAAATGAGCATTTAAACAAGAAAAGAAATAGTAAAGAAAAAGAATAGTAAAGAAGATAACTTACTCCGAGCACAAGCAACAATAGCCATTGCGTCGACAGATGCATCTTTGACTCCCTATAGACCAAGAAGTCAGTTTGACTGTGATAGTACGTCTCCGGTAACCCCTTTTATATAATTTTACAAGCTGTGAAAACAATTCAAAGGAGGGCAATAAATTATTTCTTCGACATCTGTGCAAATATAATTAATTTTGTTTCTAGTTGACAAATATAATACATATGTGTTTTTGTGTTAATTTATTGGTCTCTATTATTCTTTTATGTCATGAATTAAGCAAATATTAATTGTATTAAAAATGGCAGTACGTAGTTATTTATCGTGTTTTCTTTTATCATTTGTTCTGATTTCTATTGTTTTAACCGTTTCGGTTGCTGTTTTGTTGGATCGTATCGAATTTAAAGACCTATTTCTTTTTAATATTCAGTATAATTTATGTTTTGTTTATCGACGTCTCTTTTCAAAGTCTATTGTTTGGATATTTGATTCGGTTGGTTTGGAAAAGAAATTTAGAGGATTCTTTGCTTTAAGTCCCACTTTTTGGGTCATAGACATGCAATTAAAGTCCTCATCAATCTTTTTGTTTACTCTGAATATAACTTTATGTTCGAATTTGAGCATAATACAGTCAAGAGTTTAATGAATACTAATATATAAAGCTGAAGAGTTTGTTTGTTTGTTTGTATGGTTGAACGCGCTAATCTCAAGAACTACCGGTGCGATTTGAAAAATTCTTTCAGTATTAGATAACTCAATTATCGAGGAAGACTATAAGCTATCATCACGCTAAGACCAATAGGAGCGGAGCACCAATGAAGATTTTTCCTTTTGAGAGCTTCCGCTGCGTGTTACCGTTAGCCCAAAGTAACTATACCACGCGGACGAAGTCGCGAGAAAAGCTAGTATTATATAATTCGTATTTTTATGTAAATTTGTGTTCAGCACAACTATATTCAGTAATATATATATAATGTATAATGTAAGTAAACTCACAATCGGAATAAGAACTTACGTTTCATATAAATAATTTTATATGTGGGATTGTGATCCACAAGCGGTAGTTCACAGTAAAGTTAGTGGTTCAAAACAATACCCTATGCAGTCAGCATACTGTAGTTTGTTTTGTTGTTTCGTACAACATACTGGAGATAGTGTTACTGCATCTAAATCGCTTCATCTTTTGTCCTCAGAAGTATTATCAGCCTATAAGAGAAGACACACTGCAGAGTCATAAGCCTCTTCATGAAGAAAGGTATGGGCGTAAATCACCTCGCCAGCCAATGACGTATTTGCACAGTTCAATCTTCTAATCTAAAAACAATCTTCCCACATACGACGGTACTACAACAACATTTCTCAGGTTTAGGTTCCCTCACGATGTTTTCCTTCACCGTCAGTGTTACCAATTTAAATTAATAAATGTACGCGATATTTGAAAAATTAATTGGTACATGCCGGGGTTCGAATCTGCGGATATGAGATTTTTTTTTTTTTTTATCGTAGCTCAGCAAAGTGACTGTACTGTGCCTGATGGTGAGCACAGTATAATCCAAAAACAACGGCGACTACCGAGAGACACGCTATCCCTCATCCCTCGCCGGTCGCCGCTGTCATGCCGGCTTGCATAAATGTCTCTTCACGTTACGCTTGAAGGACCCCATATTATAGGAAGGAGGGAACACACTGGCCGGGAGATTGTTCCATGGGTCAAACCGCTTATACAATTAATGAAGGAATATCACAATCATATAGCTTTGGAACTAGTGGTTATATCACTGCAGGGTGGGTCATAGTCTACTTCCCAAAAGAAAGATAATGGCAAAAAAGCACGTGGGTCGCCGGATGTTAAGCAGTCACCGCAGCCTATGGACGTTATCAACATCAGAGGTGTCACCTACGCGTTACCGACCCTCCAATGTCCTATTAAATTTCCCCTTGGAGTTTTTGACGGGATCTTGGTCTGTCATGTGGTGGATTTTATTTTTTATTCATAATCTTGTGTTACTTGACTCTATATTGTGTAAAATTGGTGGTGTTTTATGTAATATAGTTTGTTTATTGTGCATAAGTGAATGGAAAATAATACCACGGACCATGAATTCTGAGATGCCACAAAAAATCCATGGAAAGTTCTAACAAAATGGCCACCATCTTGTTAGTTCATTGAAATTATATCAAGAAACTTGTAATATCGATACTCACTTGACAATGTCAGTGATGGTCTGCTAGAAGACTGGTTACATAAAATGGAATGGAAGAAGAACTTGTAATACTATTAACTACTCGACAATGGCAGTAATAATCTAAAAGATTGGTTGCCAAAAATAAAGTTAAAAAAAATCCCATTGAATATCGATAGGACGTAGACAATGTGACAGCTTGACAAAAGGTTTCGAGGGGGTCTAAAAGAGAAACATTTAGTGTGAGCTTTTTTAACGAACGTCCCCTAAACCTCCTCGTTTTCATTCTGCAATTGGCCTTATAACCATACTTGCCAACTCCCCTCGCACGATGACACACGATGACAGCGAAGTCAAGTAAATAGTACGCAAGCCTTTCTTTGTCCTATTGTAACTATTCTTGTAAATATGACTTAAATTAATGGCTTTAAACAAGAGTATCGGAGTTACTGGGAATATGTTATTTGGGTTTATAGAATGATTTATTACTATTTATGGACAAACACCGTGATTTTATTAGATAACTAGCTGTGCCCGCGTCTCCGTCCGCGTGGAACCTAATGTAAAAAAAACAGTGATTAACGAAATCATCTCAATATATTAAGTTCATTCACTTATCTACTTTTCTCTCGTACTTGCGTCGTCATTGCAATTACTTTTGATAGAGTGAATGGATTTTAATGAAACGAAGCCTATATGTTACTCGGGGATATGCTTTATGATTTTCTTGGTGAGGTTTTATCGTGAACGCAGCACTTTAGCAGTGATGCGTATTCAAACAATCAGACAGACAGACATTTCTAACGATGATTGAAATGTATTCTATTACTTATTCCCAGACACCTGCAACAATTTTTTTCACGAAAATCTAAAAAGTACAGACACGTTACACTTACACTCTTATTATATGTATAGATTAGTGGGCCCCTCGGACGTTATACCGCCTTGATAATAAGAAAACATTGACAAATTGTATACCTAAACCTTCCTCATTAATTACTTTATCTACTGGTGAAGACCGTATGAAAATCCGCTCAGTAGTTTTTGAGTTTATCGCGAACAGACAGACAGATGTACCAGAAGACTTTGTTTTACAATATGTAATGATGTATACAAGATGTGGGAGGTTTATGTAAATAACGCACGTATTAGAGTATCTTATTTGAAACGACTTTTTTTTTCGCTGACTCCCTGTAATATATATTCGTTCTTCGCGCCGAGAAAGAAGTCCCCTCCAAATTTAAGACCGTAATTTTAATCCTAAATACTTTCTTTTTGATTTTGAATTTTTCCCATTTAAAAGGCATTGATTTCAAATCACTATTTTTTTTTATTTGCCGGATTTTTAACATTGCAGGATTATAAGCTACCATAGTAACAAGCACGGTTATTTCGCCGTGGTCTGGGGGTAAATTTCACTCCCGCACTGGTCTGTCTGTACTGGACTGGTAGTCTGCTACAAGGCCCCCCTCGGCAACGGCTTAAGGCTAGGTTCGTTCCCTCGGCGTGGAGGAGTGGAACATTACAGATATCATCTCCACATACGTGCACGCATAAACAGTATTGGTCCATTTGCGTCAGATTGGCAAGGTAAAAAAGCTTGACAAATGGGTGCCCCATGAACTCAATGATCGCCAGCGCGAAGTACTGCAGATGTGTACTGTGAAGAACTGAACACAATGATGGAGAAGCTGGCACATCTCCAACCAGCATTAGTCAATCGCTCGTCTCCGCTGCTCCTGCACGACAACGCGCGACCTCATACTGCACAGCAGACGGTCTCCAAGTTGCAAGAACTGGGATTGGAAGTTCTCCGTCATCCGCCCTACTCACCAGACCTTGCGCCTACAGACTACTACTTTTTCCAGAATTTGGATCACTCCTTGGCGGGAAAAAAATGTAATACCCGAGAGGCAGTACAAAATGCCTTTGAAGAATTTGTTGCCTCCCGTCCAGCTGATTTATTTAAGAAGGGCATCAATAAACTGCCACTGCATTGGCAAAGATGCATTGATTGCATGGGTGATTACTTCGATTAATACAAATAAAAATTCGTTTAATTTCTTTCATATAAAACGGCAATTTCATAGGTAAAGACCTAATATTATGTACCTACTCAACAATAAACAAAAATGACATAAAAGAAGAATGTTATTCTAATTTCTCTTCAAATTATGAAGACTATATATTAAAGACTTGTATTATTCTATTTTCACATTTATTGAAATTCCTAATACAATTAACAATTATTATTAGTATGTTGGTACGAATAAATATACGAAAACCCAAGATGCACACTTAACGTCTCACAGACGGCACATAAAAATGACTGCATAATTTTGGATTATGCAGTCATTTCAAATAATCTCGCGTCGCTTGCGTCCTTGTAAAAACAACTATAAATCATTCAGGTAAGGTTGTATTTGGAAAATCATAAGTTTATCGCATAACTATAACCACGTATGTGTATTGGGAAGTTTTTGCGGGATGGTTTTTTTGAGCGCTACTTTTATTCGAGACTGTGCGTCTTGGGTTTTTATATGTCAATGTTTGGAGCATACTGTTTAATAATAACAGATAATCTGGAAGATTGATTCTCAAAAAAACTACTGAACTAGAAAGGAATAAATAAAATCAGTTAAGAAATAGAAGACGAATATATTTTTAACTCTCTTCCCTCTGCCAATGTATATTAATATTATAAAGAGGTAAAGTTTGTGAGTTTGTGATGTTGTACGGGGTAATCTCAGGAACTACTGGTCCGATTTCAGAAACTCTTTCAGTGTCATGTAGCTCATTTATCGAGGAAGGTTATAGGAGATATATATCATCACGCTAAGACTAAAAGGAGCGGAACACTAATGAAGAATGTTTCAAAATCGGGGTTTTTCCCTCTTGAGAATTTCCGCTGCGTATTAGCGTTAGCCCAAAGTAACTATTCCACGAAGTCGCGTACAGAGGCTAGTAGATTATAAAATGGGTTAGTCTTTTTGTACAAAATAGAAAAATATATGTGTGTAGAGGCATCATCCGAATTCAAATGTTTTATAGTTGCTGGATATCAAAATATTTCACCTTATGTATCTTGACATTCGTCATCATAATCTGGACATTTTTTTACTTTCGCGGACTTCGTATAACGGAATGCTTTTGAGGTCTTCGTTGAACCTGTAAAATTGTTAAGTTCATATTGTTAGAGCTACATAGAATCCATGTGACTTCTATAAAAAAGTCTCGACACTTCGATCCAATTGTCACACAAGTATCGCGAGTTATCATGCACTAGCTTCTCCCCGCGACTTTGTCCGCGTGGAATAGTTAGTTTGAGCTACTGCTAACACGCAGCGGAAGCTCTCAAAAGGAAAAAACACCCCGATTTTGAAACATTCCTCATTGGTGCTCAGCTTCTATTGGTCTTAGCGTGATGATATATAGTCTTTAGCCTCCCTCGATAAATGAGCTATCTAATACTGAAAGACTTTGTCAAATCGGACCAGTAGTTCCTGAGATTAGCGTGTTTAACCAAACAAACAAACCCTCCAGCTTTATAATATTAGTATAGACTAGTGGGCCCGGCAGACGTTGTCTCGCCCTGATTATAAAAAAATCCTTGACAAATTATATACCAAAACGTTCCTCATGAATCACTTTATCCATTGGTGAAAACCGCTCGAAAATCCGTTCAGTAGTTTTTGAGTTTATCGCGAACAGACAGACAGACAGACGTGGTAGGGAACTTTGTTTTATACTATGTAATGATACTATATTATCAGGTACAACTCGCGCAAATAAAACGGTTTTTTGTTGCAGTGAGACGTGCTGGCAGCCAAGCAATTGCAGGCGGAAGTGCAAAGTAACGTCCACTATAATTTTTAATGATGGATTTTTTATATATCATAGGAGGAAAACGAACAGGCGTGTCACCTGATGTTAGGTGATCACCGCCGTTCAAAAACACTAACAACATCAGGGGAGTCGCTAATGCGTTGCCAGCCTGTGTTTTGGGGAAGGGGACGAGGAGAAGGGATGGGAGGGGAAAGGAAGTGGGCTTCCGGCGCTCTCACTGACCGAACGAAACGCAACAATGCAAGCACTGTTACTTCACGTCGGTGTTTCTGTAGTTCGGTGGTAGTACCCCGGACGAGCGATCCATTCATGCTGAAACCAGTAATAGCTTCAGCGTGGCTCTACCACCTCTCATGGTTTCCGCAAAGTAATGCCTTCTTCAATCAAATGTCAAATTAAGGTCATATTACCGTCATATTCAGATATTTTGACACAGGGCGGTCTGAAAATCCTAGCCTGTTTCAGAAGATTGGTCGTGTTTGACATATCCATATACCAGGTCGCAAATAATTCTTTCAAGCCGTGTTTTAATTTACGAAAGCTGTGACCGTCTCCTGTAATATAAAGTTAACTTGCAGGTGGAGTTGACTGATAAAAATCGTCACGTAAGGAAAAAGCGTTATGACTTCTCCATGGAAAGTTCTCTTTCTCTGTCTCTTTATATTGTATACGAGTGCACAATAAATGATCATCCACTACTATATAGCATGACTGGTTAAAGAGTTGCAATATGCTCACAGATTACTCATTAATTACTTCTCATTCTAAATTAATTTAAAAAATAGGTGCTTAACATTTGAATTATCCCGAGAAATGTAAAACTGATATACACTCAACAACAGGTGATTTATACAAAAACGAACTGGTGAAATAAATACGGAAGCGGTGAATGACGCTCTGCCGCGCACTCCAGGCTGCACCCCGCACCTCAACTCGTGCTCCGTTTCCCATTGTTCGACCATGTGGCATTCTCACAATAAGCAGTCACGTAATGAGTCACATTGAAAAGCGCCCCTTCAATTTTGTTCATTGAACCTAGGTGTGACTTGTTTACATTTAAAAGTATCGTTCCCATACTTTTAAAAGTTTTAGAACAAACTTTAACTAAGGTTCTCTTTGTTGTTTATTAGTATTTGTTTTGTTATTATTATTTTATATGTTAAATGTGGCCATGAACTACCAAAGGATTGAAGGGTGTTAAACTTTAAACGGTAACCTGGTATATAATTTAAATCAGACACAAATACACATGTATATTGTATATGTATTTATGTATGAGTACATAGATTTTTATCTCTATTTATATAAAACACGTGATCTATATTCACATATATTTGAATAACTATCTTGAATATATTTATCAGTTCTCACGTAAACTTGACAGACAATTACTAACCAACTTCACGGTGTCGCTTTTAGGTGTCGTGCGCGCGCTTGGTACAAATTCACTCTCATCGTTTTTTCGAAACGCGCCAAAGGAAGTATAATTTACATACTTACATATCATAGTAAACAGTTATTAAATACAAATTCAAGTACTAACCTTTAACTAAAACATTCATTAGGATATGAATAGCCGTTATATCCCATTGGAAGAGTCTGATCTGGAGGTTGCTTATTTGATACATGATTGAATAGATTTCCTCTTTGGACAAATCCGTCGTATTCATGCTAAGTAAATAAATCAACCTGCAAAAGAATAGAGTTATAAATCTGCTCAATTTTTGCTCAGTTTTATCTATACTAATATTATAAAGAGGTAAAGTTTGTGAAGTTGTAGGGGGTAATCTCAGGAACTACTTAACCGATTTTGAAAATTCTTTTACCAATGGAAAGCCACGTTATTTGTGAATGTCATAGGCTATATATTAACCCGAAAAATGAAAAGACTTTTTTGTGGTAGTGGCATTTGCAAAGTAAGTCGGAGAAAAAACGGTCGATCGAAAACGTTTCTTACGAACGCTGCGTGAACGATGAGAGATTGAGTTCTAGAGAAAAGTTGTAGAGCTTGATAATGCTTACAAAAAAGTTACCGACAGCATATGTCTAACTTTTATATTTAAATCACAAAAAGTAGTTTTTTATAAATGTTTACCGCCCAACGAAGTGGGTACGGGTCAGCTAGTTATAAATATGTTGATGAAGGAAATACGACCATATCTTCCCTTTACTTAAAATTTAAAATGGCGTGGTTTTGGTGGGGTCTTGGAATGCCATGTAGTGGAGTTTATTCATACCTAGCTGTGCCCGCGACTACGTCCGCGTGGAATTACATGTGATATTACAAAATAACATGGTTTTTTGATGAGTTTGAAGTCCATTTACATATCTACTTTTCTCTCGTACTTAAGTCGAGCCGTCATTAAAATTACAATAACTTTTGATAGAGTGGGCCGATTTTAATGAATCCAAGACTAAATGTTACTCGAGGGTATGCTATATGAGTTTGGTGAGGTTTTATCGTGAACGCGGTACTTTAACAGTGATGCGTGTCCAAACAAACAGACAGACATTTCTAAAAATGGTTGAAATGTATTTTTTCTTACTCATTCCTAGACACCTGCAACAATTTTTTTCACAGAAATCTAAAAAAGTACAGACACGTTAGATTTACATTCTTATTATATGTATAGATCTTGTGTTATTTCACTCTATATTTTCTAATATTATTGGTATCTTACGTAATACAGTTTGGTTATTGTGCCCAAGTGAAGTGGATCGGAAATAATAGCACGGAGCATGGGTTTTGAGAGCCACCATTTTGTTAGAACATTGAAATGATCGCAATAAGCTTGTAATGTCCATTACCTACTCGACGATGGCAGTACAAAACAAAAATACCTTGTCACTTCAGAGTCTTTACTTGTCAATCTTTTGAGATTTTTTATATCGGATTTCATGCCTTTCAAATGCGGTGTTATCAGGTCCTGACAATGAGCCCATTCAGAAGGTTCGTTCATATCTATTATCTGTCGACGGTAGAAGACGTCTATTGGCTTCGAACGGGGAAGTCTGAGTTTCTTCTTATCCTCTTTGATTCTCTGTTCTCCTTTTCGTGCGTGATGTTTGTGGGCTGCAAAATTGTGTTTTAATTATTTATTTCGGATGTAACAATTGTATTTAATCTTTGTTATTGATTTTTTTTTTATATCATAGGAGGCAAACGAACAGGCGGGTCACTTGATGTTAAGTGATCACCGCCGTACATAGACACTAGGAACAGCAGGGGAGTCGAAAGTGCGAAAGCCTGTGTTGGAGGAGAGGGGGGGGGGGAGGAATTGGGAGCGGTGGCTGACAGATGAAAAGCTGCATGACGCAACATAATGACTGTCCGAACGAAACGCAACAATGGAAGCACTATTACTTCACGTGGGTATTTCTGTGGGTCGGGTGGTAGTACCGCGGGCGAGCCGACCTATTCATGCCGAAACCAGTAATAGCTTCGGCGTGGCTCTACCACTTACAATTATATATTATGTATTTTATCCGTGTTGTGTTTTGGTAAAGATCTAGCCATTGTTTCTACTACATATCTTGTTGTAATGTACTGGTTATGTATACATGTTTATATTTTATAAACTCGATAGTTATGCGAGGGATAGAAAAAAAAATGAAGATGGGGTGTGCTGGCATCCATTTAAATAAATGATAATAAAATATATAAAAATCCATATCCATACAAAAATCGGCTGAGTGCCTTAAGCGCTCGCCTTAGTAGTCCGGTGAAGCTGTTAAGACCTTGCTAGGTCAATAGCGTAGTCAGTTCGAAAAAAAATATATATCTTAATATATATATTTCTTGTGTGCGTGTGTATGTGACTGAACTCCTCCTAAACGACTGGACCGATTTTGATGAAATTTTTTGTGTGTGTTCGTGGAGATCCGAGAATGGTTTAGATTCACAATTGGACCCGGTAGGTGGCGCTGCAGTTGACTTTTAGGATTTTTTTTATTATCAAGGCAGGACAACGTCCGCCCGGTCCGCTAGTATATATATAAAAATCCAGTGTTATGATGTTTGTCCACGATGAACTCTGAAATAACTTAACTGATTTTCATTAAAGTTGCCATTTATGTATAATTTGGTCCAACTTGAGAGATAGAATAATTTATATTTCGATTAATGGCCTCAATACGGTTTAATTACATATTAAATGATTGTCAATGTTTATTATTGTTGTTAATAAGTTTTATCAGTCTCGAACAGATGGCGTTTTAATTAGTTTGTTGACAGAAAACTGTAGGACCGGCTGTTATATAATAGGTATTTACCTATGAAATTGCCGTTCTGCAGTACTGGCCATTTCAAATCAAAATAATTTTTGTTTGGCTAAGAATTCTAATTTCAAATTAATTTTATTTTAAAAACATGGAATTCTTTTTCCAAAAGTAGTCATTTGTTTATTGATTAGTGTTAAATTTTCATCGCATTTCAATCTTTTTTGTCATCATGGATACGTTAAAAATTCGAGTATGTAGTATGTAGAGAGAGTATGTAGTAGTCATATTTAGAGACAACCACGCCATGCTTTTGAAGGTGGTAGAGCCACGCTGAAGCTATTACTGGTTTCAGTATGAATGGGTCGGCTCGTCCGGGGTAGTACCACCCTCTCACAGAAAACCGACGTGAAGTAACAGTGCTCACATTGTTGCGTTTCGTTCGGTCAGTGAGATCGCCGGAGGTCCCCCCCCCCCCCCCCCCCAAACATGAAAGCGGCTTTAAAGGTAAATATACCCCAGGGGGGTACCAGCACGTCCCGTGATGGAGAATCGCCCCCTGAGCGTTCTCGCTCAGGCTGCCCCTCGTACTCTGGGGAGGGCAAAAAACCGCTTGTCATGGCGAAGGGCAAAAGCAAACGTAAGTCTACGGTCAAATGGCGACTGACATAGCTCTTCAACAAGTCTCATCCGCTGAAATCGTGGTTCTTGGCGACTTTAACGCCTACCATGCTGAATGGCTAGGCTCACGTACCACAGATCACGCGGGGAGATCTGTTTTCGACTTTGCTCTGGCGTCCTCCCTAACGCAACTGGTTACCTCGCCTACGCGGATCCCAGATGTGGAGGAACATACACCTTCCCTGTTAGACCTTCTGCTGACCTCTCATCCGGACAGTTATCGGGCTACCGTTGATGCCCCTTTAGGCTCTTCGGACCATTGTTTGATCCGGAGTAACGTGTCTCTCTCACGCTCATTGCGTCCGCAATCAGCGGGCAGCCGCCGAGTTTGGCATTATAGGTTGGCTGATTGGGATAGCACGCGAGCTTTCTTCGCATCTTTCCCCTGGGGGCAAGTTTGCTTCTCATTGGATGATCCTGACTCTGTCGTCAAAGCCGTAACCGACGCCATACTACAAGGGATGGACTTATTTATCCCTAATTCCGTAGTGCCCGTCGGTGGCAAAACTCAACCTTGGTTTGGTCATTCCTGCAGACTGGCTAAACGCCGGAAGCAAAAATGCTACCAGGCTTGGGTTGACGCGTTGGTTTCAAAGGATGTAAATACCAGTTCTCTCAAAAAGGAGTATAACGTTGCCTGCAGGTCTTTCAAAAGAGCGATTGCCTTAGCAAAGTCCACCTTCATTGGCAGAATTGGTGAGAGACTGGTTCGTCTTCCCTCTGGAACTCGTGCATTCTGGTCTCTCGCCAAAGCCGCCCTAGGGAACTTTAGTCTGCCATCTTTCCCACCATTGCGGAAGGAAGGCATCTCGTTGGCCTACGACGCAAAAGACAAAGCCGAACTTCTTGGCTGCCTTTTTGCGTCGAACTCGACTCTAGATGACAAGGGGAAGTCTCCACCGAATATAGCGCGTTGCAAAAGCTGCATGCCCAATGTGCAGTTTTTGCAGAAACATATACGCAAAAAGCTCTTCTCCTTAAACATCAGGAAGTCGAGTGGACCCGACGGAATTCCCGCAATTGTGCTAAGGACATGTGCTCCGGAACTGGCTCCAGTTCTTGCGCGTCTTTTTCGGTACTCCTATTGTACAGGCGTAGTGTCAGTATCTTGGAAGTCTGCTACTGTGCACCCGATCCCAAAAAAAGGTTCAGAGCCGTCGAACTATCGGCCAATCGCCATTACTTCCTTGCTTTCCAAAATAATGGAGTCCATTATTAACTGCCAGCTCTTGAAGTACCTAGAGGAGAACCAGCTTATTAGCGACCGTCAATATGGCTTTCGCCAACGTCGCTCAGCTGGTGACCTTCTAGCCTTCCTGACACATCGATGGGCGGAGGCAGTCGAAAGCAAGGGTGAGGCTATAGCCATAAGTTTAGACGTAGCGAAGGCTTTTGATCGGGTTTGGCACAAAGCGCTTCTCTCGAAGCTTACTTCCTTTGGACTTCCCGGGAATTTATGCAATTGGGTATCTAGTTTCCTCACGGGCCGAAGCATAAAAGTCGTAGTCGACGGTGCATGCTCCGATTTGAAGCCTGTGAATGCTGGTGTCCCACAAGGCAGTGTACTGTCCCGTACTCCCTTTCTTCTGTATATCAACGATATGTTGCAAGTAAGCAACATTCATTGCTATGCAGACGATAGCACTGGGGATGCTCTATACACTGGCCATGCTAATATTTCCCGGGAACGCGTTGTTGAGTGCCGGAATCAACTTATGTCTCAAATGGAGACGTCACTTGAACACGTCTCGCATTGGGGTAGACAAAACTTGGTCCATTTTAACCCCACAAAGACACAAGTTTGCGCCTTTACCGCGAAAAAGGCAAAGTTTGACGTAGTGCCTAGCTTTCAAGGAGTCCCCTTAGTCGCCAAGCCCAGTATTGGTATCCTCGGCGTTGACATATCGAGCGACGTTCAGTTTGGCGGTTATTTGGAAAGCAAAGTATTGTTGGCCTCCAAAAAACTGGGTGTCCTTAATAGGGCAAGACAGTATTTCACACCAGAACATCGTTTACTACTTTATAAAGCGCAAGTCCGCCCACACATGGAATACTGTTCTCACCTTTGGGCTGGAGCGCCTCAATATCAGCTGCTTCCGTTTGACCACATCCAGTGTAGAGCGGCTCGAATCGTCGGCGACGAGGTAATATCCGATCGGCTCGACTCATTGGCACTGCGTCGGGACATCGCGTCTCTTTGCGTTCTTTATCGCATTTACCACGGTGAGTGTTCAGAGGAGTTATTTGGACTTATACCTGCCGCTAATTTCCACCATCGTACTACCCGCCAAAAACTAAAATTTCATCCACACCACCTGGATAAGTGGAGGTCTTCCACGGTGAGGTTTTCAAGGTCGTTTCTGCCTCGTACTTCAACCTTGTGGAATCGACTCCCAGCGGCGATATTTCCAAACAATTATGAAATGCAAACCTTCAAGAAACGAGCGTATACTTCTATAAAAGGCCGGCAACGCACTTGTGACTCCCCTGGTGTTGCTAGTGTCTATGGACGGCGGTGATCACTTACTATCGGGTGACCCGTCTGTTCGTTTGCCTCCTATAATATAAAAAAAAACAAGCAAAGACTATGTAAAAACCGGTAAGTGTGAAAGGGAGAGTACCACATATCTCTCAAATCACAGACGCATAAGCAACAAATATCATTTCGTTACCGTGTCATCGTTTACAAATCGCAATACTCTATAAAATAGCGATTACGTAACAGCAAAATAACTGATAACAGTTTGTAACGACGATAAAATAACACAACTACGCTATTCATCTTCTTCTGTTTTCTTCTATACATATAATAAGGATGTAAATGTAACGTGTCTGTACTTTTTCGATTTTCGTGAAAAAAATTGTTGCAGGTGTCTAGGAATATGTTATAAAATACATTTCAATCATTTTTAGAAATGTCTGTCTGTTTGAATGAACACGCATCACTGCTTAACTACTGGGTTCACGGTAAACATCACCAAATTCATAAAGCATATTCTCGAGAATAACTTAGTCTGTTTCATTAAAATCGGTCCACTCTATCAAAAGTTATTGTAATTTGAATGACGGCTCGAGTTAAGTACGAGAGAAGAGTAGTAATCTATACTCATATTATAAAGGTGGAAGGTTTGCTTGCGTAAAATATGAAGCTCATTAAAAAAAATCATATGAACGGCAAAATTTGAACTTCATTATCGGGGTATAAAAACTGGAAGTCTTAAAAAAATTAAACATGTTAGAGGAACGATTGAAATTGGATTTAGCACATTTTGTAGCAATGTAACAAATCATATATTCGAATAACTACCTTGATATAGTTATCAGTTTTCACGAAAAACTGACAGATAATTAATTGCCAACCAACTTCATGGTGTTGCGTTTAGGTGTCCGTGTGCGCGCGCATCGTACAAAATCACCGGCATTATTCTCAAAAGTGCCTAAAGAAGTATAACCTCAAAAAAGTTGTTAACAACAATTATGTAAATTACCCTTTTTGGTCGCATCTCCTGATGGTGAGGTCTTCAACTGAGGTAGTTTATACCTTTCTTTAATCTTCCTCTCATCGTGATCCATGATGGGAGTTATTGGCTGCGATTCTACATCGATATATTCATAATTGTCAGAGATATCTGCCGCTTCCGAAATATGGGAATTTAGATTAACCTTCTTTTGTTTCTGTCTCACTTCGTCCGCAATCTCTCTTTTCAGAGCGAGCACTCTATCATGAAGGCTTAATATATCTTTGTTCGGTGTACATTCTTCGATGAGAGCTGTGTGAATGATTTAGGGAAATATATGACAATCAACAAGTAGACGAGTTCGTGCGCGGAATTTTTGGCGGGATCTTAGCATGTCATATAATGGATTTAATAAGTAATTCATAATTATGTGTTATTTGACTCTATATTTTGTAATACTGGTATTATTTTACGTAATATAGTTCGGTTATTGTGCACAAGTGAAGTGGATGGGGAAATAATACCACGGGGCATGAATTCTGAGATGCCACAAAAACTCCCTGGAAAGTTCTAACAAGAGGGCCGCCATCTTGTAAGAATATTAAAATTGACATAAGACACTTTTAACGTTATTACCTACTCGATAATGGCAGTAATAGCCTAGAAGATTGGATGCAAAAAATAAAATTTGTAAAAAAGTTCTGACATAAAATTATAAAAATATAGTTACCAACATATATAATGAAAGAAAACCAATACATTTTCACATTTCAAATGTATACGAAATAAAAAATTACACTTCTTATTTCAGTACAGAAAGTACATTAAAACTATTGAAGCGTTTATCAACAATACTATATTGAAAATGTATATATATATAATAAGAATGTAAATCTAACGTGTCTGTATTTTTGATTGAAGGAGGCGTTACTTTGCGGAAATCCATTATTAAAATATAGACACTAAATATTATAGTGGACGCTACTTAGCACATCAGCTTGGAATTGATTGAGCGGAGCCCTCTCGCGTCGGAAGAGTCAACATCGATCTGAAAATGCTCCGTGATGGAACGAGACACGTTTAGACGTAGTAGTGCTCAATCAATTCCAAGCGGAAGTGCAAAGTAGCGTCCACTGTAATATTTAGTGTGTGTATTTTCAAGATTATTGTAAACAAAATTGTTACAGGTAGTAGGAATAAGTAATAAAATACAATTCAATCATTTTCGAAACGTCTGTCTGTTTGTTTCAACACACATTACTGCTGATAAAAACTTTTCTTAATAAAATAAATGATAAAATCATAAGGCATGTCTTCGAGTAACACTTTGTCTTTGTTTCATTAAAATCGGTATAATCAATCAAAAGTTACTGTAAATTTAATGACGACGCGAATTAAGTACGAGGGAAAAGAAGACAGTAATTAGCTCTAATACATTCAGATGACTATATTAGTCACTCTTTTGTACATCTGATTCCACTCGGATAAAGTCGCGGGCACAGCTAGTACTTACTAATACTACAGATCGAATGTAAGTTTGCTTATTTATTACGTTTTCCCGCCTTGACTTGTCGACCGATTACCGTGAAATTTTGTATACACATCGACAAGGGTACAGTAAAAGAGAGGGAGTACCCCTTACACCCAGGAAAAATATACTGTTCTCTACAGTGATACTGGTTATTTTCACTAAGAACACACAATTAGATACACATATGGCGGAAGGGTTTTATTTTATTCCCTTGTTCTGCGAACTTGGTTAGTTTAGCTTAGCGAGTTGACATATACAAAATACATATTTGAGTAAAGTGCGGCCATGCATGCTTGTACACATATGTGCTTCACTAATTTGTATATGTGTTGTTACATTTCAAAATGAGGTAAATTAAATTTTAGCCGTTCTTATTCGTTCGTTATTTTTAAAGATAAATAAATAAACTAAAGAACTAACGGATGGCAAAATTTGAACTTCGTTCTCGGTGACTACAAAACTGCAAAATCTTTAAAAAACTAAACATGTTATTTATATGAACGAGCAAAATTGGATTTAGGTCATTTTGAAATGTAACTACACATACATATACTAGGTGAAAGGCTATACAGTCGCTGTATACTAGGATATAATACATCATGGTCACATTTAACATATAAAATAATAATTATCAAAACAAATATTAATAAATAACAAAGAGAACCTAAGTTAAAGCTTGTTCTAAGACTTTCAAAAGTATAAACACAATCGCAATAAACCTAGGTGCAATGCCTGGTGTAAGCCGTAAGGGACGACCCGGAGTTTATAACCTTTGATAATAAAACGGACAATAAACCCTTTTGTTTTATTCATACCGTTCCCACATTCACATTCAAATGAAAGTGATATCACCCCACGGTCACTGACACTGTGATTTAACATAGAAGCGTGGAGGATTGCGTATAATTTTTGTATTTTTCTAGATAATTAGGTCGATTATTACGTACCTATTTTTTTAATGATTTAGAACGAGAATCGAGTACAGGATATCCTTCATAAATATTGCTACTGTCTAAACTTTCAGCCTATATATGATTAGCTAGTCTAACACAGTAAGAATTACGTTATTGCGTCCAAGGCAACAGCCCAAGCCGAGATTCAAGCACTTAGGCACCCTTGAACTTGTTGTCAAGTGCTTACCCTATCAGTCTTTTAAAGCTGTGAAGGCCCGTTAGGCCAACAGTGTATAGTTAGTTCGAAAAAAAAAAGTCGAGGCAGTCATAAGGACTTCTCTTTTGAATTTGAAATGACATTTAAATTTTAGAATTTGTTTATTGTAAATTGTTCACATTAGTGTGGTTTTCATATCTATTCGCACTCGGAGCAATAATTATATACATTTTTAAAAAGTCTATTAATCAATTCTAAATCAAAATATCCTTTATTCAATTTAAGCCCTGAGAAGGCGCTTATGAACGTCAAAATTACCACCGGTTCAGACAAACAACCCAGTCATCGAGAAGAACCGGCAAGAAACTCGATCTGGTTTATCGGTTCCCTACTGTCAAATTTATATTAAAGCGAGTGACGTCGCGAGCAAAACAAAATAAGAAAATACATATCACGAATATTCTATATATCATATTTTGTTAGTTTCTTTCAATAACGGAGTTAAATTCAAAAACTTTTTTTAAAAATGAAGTGAAATCATTATTATTTTGTAAATAGAGAAAAAAAAGGAACATTTTGCAATTTATAACTCGTAAATTCATTTCGATGTACAGTCCTCACCAAACTTTTTTATAGCATTCTGAGTAGGCAAATGACCAAAACACAAATTTAGGTATACGAGTACATACGTGTTCACGTGAATTTTATCGGCCCGATACTTTGTTTTTGACCAATACGACCAAGACGATGAAACAACAAAAAGACAAAGAATAAATAATAATAATAAAACAATATAAGGGCTTCTACAGCTTCACCGAACTACACAATTTGATTTATGTCGTATAGCGTAATTTTTATCTATCTATCTATAAGAGAGAACGCTTTACAAAACCGAATAAAACCGATGTTAGCCGGATGTCTCACTCTTTTCCCCGACGTGCCAACTTAAATACCGAGTACTGTAGATACTTTATAGGGTTATCTATTTGCAGTAAAAGTTAGAAATTTATATATTTAGCATACATTACACCATCGAAACTTTCAGGCCCATAGCATACCGGAGGCTCTTGGGGTTCAGACCACGTGTTTTAATGGAACAGACGGATATGTCTTTAGAGCTAGAATATAATAAATGAAAACTAAAATAAGTATCCCATTTCATTAGAAATAATTGAAACAGTTATAAAAATCCAATCACTTATCACCATACAATAGTCATAATTTGAGATTGAATTATGAAAGATAAAAAATTTATATTCGCACATAATGAATATCCATTACTCATTCTCGTAAAACGCATTTATATAATTTCAAAAATTAATAATGAGTTATTCTTTGTTTTTAATATGTGAGTATATTTTCTTAATTAGCAATTGTTTGATTACAGGGACGATGTTTGCTAGGGTTGATATAATTTTGTTTAGTTTGCTAAATATTTTAGTAGATAAAAGTCTCTTCTAGAAAGGAAGTCCTGCAAACCCTGAATGGTGTTTTGTAGATCGAAACGTTTACAAATTTACAGTTAAACGATTTTTACTTTCGCTACCGAGGATGGGCGGTTAACTTCGCTCCCGCAGACATGTCGCGGTCCCCCTTCGCATCGACTCGAGCCTAGGTCTGCTCCTCCATTTTAGAGCCCTCGTTCACACTGCTTACGCGTTACACTCACACCCCATTCAAAAGCTAATAACACGTATCACACTGCACCTCACGCACGTGCACAAACAGACTGTTGTTTCGTAGGTTCTGGAAAAGACTCTTATTTTCTCTTTTGGCCGCTAGTAGCCCGGTGAAACTGTAAAGCCCTGTCAAGCCAACAGCGTAGTCAGTTAAAAAAAAAAAAAAATTTAATTGAGTCCTTAGAAGTACCTACTTATTTTTACTGATTCTTTTATAATTGGTAATATATTTATTTACTACAATCGGACGCTATCCCGCCTTGATAATAAAAAAAACCTTGACAATATATATACCTAAACCTTCCTCATTAATCACTTTATCTACTGGTGAAAACCACATGTAAATCCGTTCAGTAGTTTTTGAGTTTATCGCGAACAGGCTGACAGACAAACGAACAAATAGACGTGGCAGAGGAGTTTCTTTTATAAGATGAAGTGATAGGACAGCTAGTGACCAATACAAAAACTAACATATGAACAATGTATAGGTACATTGACCTTTTAAAGCTGTCACATACGCTATATAGTAGACAAACTTAATCAAAATATTACAATGATAGATATAATTTAATATAAAATAATAATATATATATATATATATATAAGAGATTCCCACCTATATATTGACTCATCACGATATCTCTGGAACCATAAGGCGTAGCGACTTGAAATATGGTAGGAATATTCCTTTCGCCGAGTAGAGGTCAGCTAAGAACGGATTTTACGAAATTCCACCCACAAGGGGGGTTGCGTGGGGTAATCAGGGCGAGACAACGTCAGCCGGGCCCGCTAGTTTAATAAAAAATAATAATAAATTATAAATAACTAATACAAAAAAAAAAACATAGCACAATAAAAATACTCAGTATAAAGACTAGTAATTAAATAAGTATTATAGCTTCAAGAGTTGCAGTGGTTACTTACAATAAAGTGAACTTCATGCCTGTTCACTTACCATTAAAATATTTGTTTCTTCAGATATCATCACCTTAGTTATAGAAGGAAACTCGTATGTATTACTCCAGGTGAGAAAAAAGGACGGCAACCACTCCAACATAGACGCTATCATCCACAAAGTCGTACCGTCCGGCAAATTCGATGAGATTGCTAAAAAAGTAACTGTCCAAAAGGAACATAACGATTCCGATAACTACGAAATGCGAGCCAAAGACGATGACAATGTAAGAAGAAATGATGCAAGACAGATGAATGACGTTGTATCATTCGAAACTGATACTAAGGAGGAAGTCACTGATAGACCTGCTTCCAATATTATTAACACGAAAACAATAGAGAAAGTATTGTTTGATTTGGCGAAACATTTTGGCAAGGCAATATCTAGAGCAAATGTTAAAAAGATTGATAAAAGTGAGTTTAAAATGAATTTTTCTAACACATTCTTTACTAAGCTTTTGAGCTATTTTGGAAGTGATATTTTAGGGTTAACTTTAAGAGGATCTGTGCATAGTCTGGTCCACAAAACTACAACAACAATCGTGTTTCAGCCTGAGGTATTATAGGTGCTGGGATTAGCCTGTTTATATCCAGTAATCAAG
Organism: Antheraea yamamai; assembly: GCA_036509395.1. Classification (NCBI taxonomy): domain Eukaryota; kingdom Metazoa; phylum Arthropoda; class Insecta; order Lepidoptera; family Saturniidae; genus Antheraea; species Antheraea yamamai. Next base: position 3,572,940 of record AP028452.1, read on the forward strand.
CGATGTAGTCAAGTATCCGGACCCAACTGGAGCGTTTTTAATATACATATTCACAGTGATTGCTTTTGGTTTGTCACGCTTTAGAATCTATCATCGCTTGAGTTATTATATTACGTGGAGGGTTTCCAGGCTTATAGCTTATTCACGATAGTCACTATGTCGGTGTAAGTATGTCGGTTGTTGTCTTCGTTTTTGAAGTTATACTTCTTTTGGCGCGTTAGGGAAAAATGATGAGAGTAAATTTTTAGTATACGCGCGTACACCGTCACGAAAAACCGACACCCTGACGTTATTACGATGCGCGCGCACACCTTCACGAAAAACCGACACCCTAAAGTTATTACGATGCGCGCGTGCACCGTCACGAGAAACCGACACCCTGAAGTTAGCTATAGTCAATATTTTGTTTCTTTGTATTTGTTGTTTGTATTTCTTTGTATTAAAACTTTCAATGTATTAAATACCTTTTTCCTATTGTTAGTGTCGTTTTTTCTACAAACGTTAGAATAAGGCGAAAGATAAAATTTTTGAATAGATTTTTATCTTGTTACGCCAAACAAGTATAACTTCTAACGCGTGTACATAAGTACACACACACTTTTTTTTATTCCACTATCTCAGGCACTATGTGGTCACATTTAAAATCAAAAATTCTTTATTTAGGTTCTGAGAAGACGCTGACGAACGTCAAAGTTATCACCGATTTGGAAAATAACCCAGTTATCGAGAAGAATTAGCAAGAAACATGATCTGGTTCATCTTTTCATAGTACAAAATGTTTATAAAAATACATGACATTCATGCACGGATATGCGGAGAGAGGAGTTAATTCCAGACATCACCATCGTTCATATATTGATCCATCCTATGGCTGATGAACGGTAGACGTCCTGATGCGTTAGACCTCTTTTAAGTTGGTTTTATTTTTTCCTATTTTTTTATAATATTCCTAAAGGATATAGCAATTTGACGTCATACGATGTTTTAATGAGATTAATCCAATTAATAAAAAATCACCCAGTCTTAGATTGTCATAAGCCTGCCAATATCGCAACAATTATACATATCCTAATTCAGTGTGACGAGTTCCCTGGTATTTCTTTAAAATGAAAAACTGTTTGCGCTTCGATAGCTCTGGTAGTTATATATATGCTTGCTGGTTACTATGGTATAAGTAAAAATCTTTTCATCTATAATAATTGACAACGAGTCGACAGTTTGCTAGCTAAAGTCCGAGAGTCCAGCGGAGCGCGTGTTTGGGCGCGCGAAGGTGATGTATCCGTGTGGGTGGCCGGGATCAGTCGACGCGTTCGTAGCCTGCGGGGTGTCCTCACGTGTCAAGGCGTGTACAAGCGTGGGGGGGGAGTGAGGGCTGCTTGCAGTCCGTTATGGCATGGGCCGTAACAAAAACCAATGCTAAAGAAGGAATTTAAATACTAGAACCAATAACAAATTGGTCATTCCATGTTTCAGGCTCACTAAGGTCAATAACAGTTTATCAGGAAATAGTGTTAGGTTTTATAAGAAAGTCCCAAATCACATTACCGATTTGCCGTATAGTGAGGTCAAGCATCTTGTCAAGCGGGTTTTAATGTCTAAAGGCTATTATTATAGGGTGGATCAATATGTTTATATGAAATAAGTTTCGAAATGACGCCAATCTCTGTGAATCCGCCAAAAACGTATTAGAACGTAGAAAAGATAAACCAGATTGAGTTTCTTGCCGATTCTTCTCGATGACTGGGTTGTTTTTCCGAATCGGTGGTAGCTTTGACGTTCATAAGCGCCTTCTCAGGGCCTAAATCGAATAAAGTGTTTTTGATTGGTTGATAGTAATGAAAATGCAACCCCGTGAAAATATGTTCTTTGCAGAAATAAAATATTATTGAGGTTAATATAAATAGTTGTTCCGTACAATACTGTTAAAGAATTGTTGCACGTCACTGTACATTTGCAAACTTTATTCTGTGATATATTGGCGATTTTATACAAAATTACAGTTAAGTAACGATCTAATCTCTTTTACAGAACCTGAAATAATACATTTCCGAAACGAGAAACCATCTTTAGTCTTCGAGATTAACTCTAAAACAATAATGAAGGGGATTAACGACTTCTTATCGTCTAAAATGTTCGCGGATTACGTGGACACCTTGACTCGAAGAGCAGCTGTTGTATACAGATCCTTAAAGAATTAAAAAAAAGTGTGTGTGTGTGTGTAAAAGTACACGCGTTAGAAGTTATATTTCTTTGGCGTAACAAGATAAAAATCTTTTCAAAAATTTTATCTTCCGCCTTATTCTACGTTCGTAGAAAAAACGACACTAACAATAGAAAAAAAGGTATTTAATACATTGAAAGTTATAATAAAAAGAAATACAAACAATAGATACAAAGAAACAAAATGTTGTCTATAGCTAACTTCAGGGTGTCGGTTTTACTCTCTCGTAAAAATTTACTCTCATCATTTTTTCCTAACGCGCCAAAAGAAGTATAACTTCAAAAAAAAACCTTGTGTAGTTTAACGAAACCACGATGCAATTGAAACATTTTTTCGGATCGTAGGCATTTTTTTCGGAAAATTATTCGATTTAGGGTATTAAAATCGCGTTTTTAATCTCAACTTAATAATTGGAAAATGGGAATGGCAAGGAGTAATCGATAGTAGATAAAATATTCAACTATAAATTTTAATTTTAATATGCGTATAAGAGTACGGAATATATAATAAATACAATCATGTAGATAATAGAATGTTAAAAACTGGGCACAATATTTTTTTTAAATCATTTTAAATTGAGCCATGGGCGCCGCCATATTGGCCTTGACTGCTCTGCCCAGCGCCTTTCACTGTACTCTTACTCCCCGGTCGGCTGTAACGCGACATGCGATAGATGGATGAAAAAAAATGAGGCGATGGAAAAAATCTTTAAAAGATACTTTTTTTTTTACTTAATTTTAGACACCCAATATTCCTGATTATTACTGCCATTGTCGAGTAGTTAAAGAAAATAGTGCGTGGAGTCCCTCCGCGCGAAAGAAGTGAAACTTCGTAATGTGGAAATGAAAATAGGAAGGGGTAGAAATGGATTTTTAGTGATATCATATTGTTTCTTTAAGACAAACTTTATTAACATTGCTTACAATTCACAATTGATCGCATCTTTTAATTATCATTTTCGAGTGGAGAAATATCCAAATCTATAACATTTATAATGGGATTATGATAACTAAAGTAAGATACGAAATGTTTGATTATTTTTCTCGCTCCGTCTCTTTCCATTCCCCCTCCCCAGGAGCGTTGAACGTTTAACGCGACAGTGCTTTCATACCCCCTCCATGGTAGCGTTAAACGTTTAAAGCAACCTTGTCGGAAGTCGTATTAGAAGTTTCACTTCAAAATATTACGTATCGTGTGATTATTTCAATGTTCCAACAAGATGGCGGCTCCCTTGTTAGAACTTTCCAGGGAATTTTTGTGACATCTCAGAATCCATGCACCGTGGTATTATTTTACATTCACTTCACACACAATAACCGAAATATATTACGTAAAACACCACCAATTTTACAAAATATAGACTTAAACAACACATAATTATGAATAAAATATAAAATCCAACTACATGACACGCTCGAATCCCGCCAAAAACTCTAAAAGATACTTATAAATCTGTAGCAGATTATTTCAGTCAACGCCAATCTTTTTGACCGCTCTGAATATAAATGAGCAGAACACATTTTAGATATACATACGTATTGTATTATATCTATAACATCGAGATAGCTTAAGGATAAATAAATGCCAAATTTTATTTCCTATAATAAAACTTTGTACTTTGTTTTGTACAAAACTCTTGGTGATATTATACGCAAGCCCGCCATAAAGAGTAGTATAATATTCGTCCAATAGGACAGGCGAAGGAATTAATCCATACTGCCAATTCTGAAGTTGTCAATATAGGTAGTTCTTATGTATCCTTTAACCAATTTTCTTCCGTGTCCAAGTTAATATAAAGGCAAAAGCGTACATATTCTTTTATACATCTTTTTTATCTTAATCTCCTTGTTAATAGTAGCGTACCATCTTTTTTGTCTAAATTATTTCGTTTCTCTCACCCAGAGTGTTTGTTAATTTCCATTGTCAAGTAGTTAATTCAAAGTTCAACAAGATGGTGGCTCTCTTGTTAGAACTTTCCATGGAGTTTTTGTAGCATCTCAGAATTCATGGTGCGTGGTATTATTTTCCATTCAATTCACTTATGCACAATAAACAAACTATATTACATAAAACACCACCAATTTTACACAATACAGAGTCAAGTAACACAAGATTATGAATAAACTATAAAATCCACTACATGACAGACCAAAATCCCTCCAAAAACTCCCGCCATAAAAATTGGCAAGGACTAGCTGTGCGCGGCCATCTTGTTTTGTTTTTAGTTACAGTTTATGTATCAACATTAATAAATAAATTGTAAAATTATCTGTCTGTGTTTATGTTCCATTCTTTTAGACTACGCAATTATTTACGGTACGGTATTCATTAACATTTAGAAAATCTGGTGGTTTACAGTACACGTATATTGTATTAGTGCAAAGAATAGAAAAATGTATGTGTCCTAATGAAATCGTAAATTTATCTTCGAGCATTTACAGTAAATAGGTTATAGTACCTAAGTGTTAGCAAATATTTTACATAACATTTAGAAAATCTGGTGGTTTGCAGTACACGTATATTGTATTAGTGCAAAGAATAGAAAAATGTATGTGTCCTAATGAAATCATTAATTTATCTTCGAGCATTTACAGTAAATAGGTTATAGTACCTAAGTGTTAGCAAATATTTTACAAAATATCTCAAAGATTTATTTAATTTATTCAAATTATTTAAATTCAACAGAAAAGTAATCAATTGTGACTTCACACGTGGTAGAAATGAAACCAGTTTACTGATTAATTTTAGTTTTTAACAGTTGCAATGGTGAGATGTGGTAGCGGCCAATCAATTCCAAGCGAAAGTGCAAAGTAACATCCACTATAATTTTTATTACTACTACTCCCATTCATAAGTAGGTTAAAATTACGAAGTGCCTTAGGATGACTTCAGTGCTCCAACAAGTTTCTGTGACAAACTGAATTTACGTTTCGTAGTATTTTTCCATTTATTCCTATCACAATTACCATAAATATAAACCACAATAAATAACCTATATTCCAATGACGTCACGATCGCGTCAAACCTATCCTATCGCTCTGACAGCGTCACGGCCACCATTAGTCAATAGAACTACTTCCGTTATCCGTTATAAATTATACCGTAAAATAGATTGTGTTGTTAATTATTAAAAAAAATCCTTTACTAATTTCCTAAGTTTGATTAATTTACATAATCGTATAATTAAAACATCATTTTTAAATCAAAAATCATTATAATTCTTGTTCTTGAAATGCACAATTTTCATTACTTGTGTAGATATGATAGTGTACGTTACGTTGTTGATTTTTTCGCTTTTGCTCCTAACGCCTGTTTTTGAAACCAGCGATTACGTAACGAATTTAAAATGGTTTCGGAAATATTACGAGTTCACTGACGAGAGATATTGCGATTTCGATTATGGTATGAATGGATTTTTAACTCTTTTTACACCCCACATGAAATATTTGATAAAATCAAAAATCAAAATCAAAATACTCTTTATTCAATTTAGGCCCTGAGAAGGCACTTATGAACGTCAAAACTACCACCGGTTCGGAAAACAACCCAGTCATCGAGAAGAACCGGCAAGAAACTCGATCTGGTTTATCTTTTCATAATAACTAACATATTTTTTTTTATTATTATAACAATAGACACATTCGTTTTTAGTGGTTGCACAGAGAGAGGCGTCGCTATCGTTCACATACTGATCCACCCTGTAATAACCTTTATCTATTAAGACCCGCTTGACATAACACTTGAACCTACTATCCGGCAAATCGGTAATGTGTTTTGGCACTTTGTTATAAAATCTAACACTATTACCTAAAAAACTGTTACTGGTCTTAGTAAGCCTGAAACATGGAGTGACCAGTTTGTTTCTGGTATTTACATTATGTCGGTCTTTTACTAAATCCAGATTATCTAAGTTTTTCCGGACGTACATCAAATTCTCAAGAATATATTGAGAGGGCAGATAGCCCCTTTAACATCTCGGCTAATTTTTGGAACAATGTTCCTTATTCCGCGTTACACGCTCTGAACGGATGGGAGCGAGGCCGAAAAAAGTGTAATAAGACTTTTTTCCTACACTTGTTGTTATAGTTACAGTCAGGCATGAGCTATAAACATCGTCGCACACAGGTTTTCGACGCGCCGAAAGGCTCGACGGCTCTGTTTTTTGGCTTATTTTGGTTATATTTACTGTTAGCAATTTTGAAAAACATTGTTAGCAATTTTTAACACATTTATTGATTACTAGCTGACCCGTGCAACTTCGTCTGCACCAAATCGGTTATCACCGGTGTCAATTGTATTTTTAAACGCGAAAAATTTTAATATACCTAAAACCTTATTGCAGCCACATCTACGGTTTCCAATTGTGAATCCAAACTATCAAGGGACTCACTCAAACATATACCCAGATGGCATGTGAGAAATCTTTTAAAATAAGCCTAGCATCATCTACTGAGTTCAATAAAAAATAAAAACTAACCTACATATATTGGCGATAATGTGAAAAAAGCTTTAGAGGTCTATAGACCCCCAGTTTCTAAAGAAGTTCCTTTCCCTTTTTTGTAGACGTTTACTATACAGTCAGTAGAGTTTACATTATAAAATATCAAGTTGATGAGTTAAATTGTAAATTAAGCGACAAAATATATTCATAAAATAAATAATGATAAATGAACCACTGAATGATATCATAACTATTTTTAACTTGTATTAAAACTTGTTCACACTCCATTGTATTGAAAAAAATATATAAATATTAAAAAGATATGAGCACGACGCGTCAAATGTCACTTGCCTGTAACTATTTGTCTAAGAGCTAATAACGGTTTCGACAAATTTTCTATAAGACAGTTTTTTATATATCTTTATGTTCTTCCGAACAGCGTGCGGGCTACCTGGCTGCCGGTAATCGTTGCGTTTATTACTGCATATCGCACCTTTACTGGCAAACATATTGATTTTTATATAATTTTTGAATGTTTTGTTTTTTACTAACTTTGAAACCCTACTAAAACATGAAATTATTATTGCCAGACATTTTTGTTATAGACAATAACTTGCCCGATGCTATTTTTTTGTAAATAAAATAAGTATGTTCTAACCATGTTAAGATAGCTGTAATTTTAATATGATTATTATTATTTTTTGAATGAAGGCTTAGTCACCTGCGCTACTATATCGCCTAAATGACATACAACTATATAACAATAAGAATGACAATAAACTTAACAATAGCTTATATTAAATTTGTACAATTCTTTAGCATCTTTCGAAATGGGGTCAGACAATAACGAATTGTACAAACCAGTGTGGAACGAACCAGAAGCATTAAGCCAAGACTTAATATCTTCGCTTCGAACACATTCTTCCAGGATGTGGTGCACATCATCGATGAGCTCACAACTCTGGCAGAGTGGTGATAGTACTTTACGCATCAGGTAGGCGAACTTTTTACATGGGATGTGTCCTGAGCGTAATCTCGTTCCTGTGATTGCTTCCCGACGGCAAATCGTACTGTCATCAATCCATGGTGACCGTAAGGGATGTGGCTGAATCGTTCTGTACCATATTCCTTTTGTTTTGTATTCCTTCCAATGCGAGTAACAGCTATTTTTAAATACTGAGCATACATCCAAGTAAGTTGGTAAAATATTAATAAGAGCACCTTCGGAGGATCCTCCTCTTGCTAAAAGATCAGCTCTTTTATTCCCAGTTATACCTATATGAGAAGGAATCCATTGTAAAACAATTACTTTGTTCTTTGCTTTGAAATCTAGTAATTGCTTCAAAATAGTGTAGGCCATCGGAATTTTTCGAAAAGTCGAGGTACATCGAGCTACGTGTTGAAGAGCACTTTTTGAATAGGATAAAATAACAATCTTAATGGACTCAGTTGATTGCGCAGATGAGAAGGCCTCTGCAATTGCTATCAATTCAGTGTGCATAATTGAAATATTTTCATCAATTTGAAGTTTCATAAAAGTTTTGGAATTTGACTCAAAAAATGCGGCTCCTAAATAATTCCCAGCTTTAGATCCGTCAGTGTATATTTTAACAAAATTTTGATAATATTTATTTATATATTGAAGACAAATATCTTTTATTTTAAGAACATCATATTGACGCTTTGGCTTCCAAATACCATCTACATTTATTTTAATTATATTGTGCAAATCAATGTTATCGACCCAGGTGTGTAAAGTGAACATTTCATGTTTTATACTTATTTGAATTGGAGTATTTTTATATTGAGAAAAAATAGAAACTAATAATGGTATTTTTCTTTTACGCCAATAGAGTGATTGGAAAGGGGTGGACAGTTCTTCTGATACATTGGTTAGTTCGTTTTTTTCGAATGACTTAAATTTAAATATAATTTTGCCAGCTTAATATTGTCTCCTAAGATGTAACGGACATATGCTCAATTCGCTTTCCATAACATGGATTGGAGTACTTTTAATGATACCCCCGATAATTCTCATGGCCTGGTTTTGAACTTTTTCAAGTTTATAGAGGTTAACCTGAGCACTACTATCATAAAGAAAGCTGGCATAGTCAATTCGACTGCGTGTAATATTGAAGTATAAACGAAATAAATGTTATGAGTGAACACCCCAATTAAAACCGGCTAATGCTTTGAAAACGTTTAGAAACTTAGAGCTAAATTCTGCAACTGCATTGATATGTTTAGCCCATTTTATGTATGATAAAGATAGCGATAATTGTGGAAGCGCCTGTTATAGACGCATGTATTTAAGATAACGTCAATCTCAAGTCGTATGTCTACGTTTATCGTTGTTTTTCAGTTTTCACGGTGAAATCTCAATATCATAATGATTAATAAAATGAAATATGTTGTTTGCAATGGAGAAAATGAAATGGTTTGAAATGAATTATTTTATTTATAAAGAATATCATCGGGCACATTATTTTCAATAACAAAATTGTCTGGCAGTGATAAACTCATGTTTTTAATAGCGTTAAAATGTAACCGAATTTTTTTTCCTAAAATTAATTATGAATCAAAATTTTGACCTGTAAAGGTGTGATGCGCATTAAAAAACACAACGTTAACCGGCTACCAGGTATTCTGAATCCTGTTTGGAAGGGCATAATATATCTTCATATTAAAGAACCAGCTTTTCTAAAATTCTCGTTCTTCCAACGTTGCTGGCTTTTGTACTAAGGTGTCGCAAAAAAGTCTAGTTACGTTAACTACAATTTTTTGTTTTTCGTTTTCCTGGAGAGCCTTTTGCGTTTTATGGGACAAAAAGTATCCTAAATGTAACCTTGGAATATTAGTTATTACTGTGTCAAGTTTCGTTAAAATCGGTTCAGTACTTTCAGCGTGATGCGTGTTCACAGGGACAGAAAGACAGACAGACAGACAGAAAGACAGAAAGACAGAAAGACAGAAAGACAGACAGACAGACAGACAAAAATTGTAAAAAGATTATTTTTGGCTTCTATATCGATAACAAAGTCTACCCCGATCAAAATTTTCAAAAAATATTTAATGTACAGATTTGACCTTGCTACAGTTTTATTATAGTATATAGATATAGAATATAGATATAGATATAGATTAACAAAGAAATGGCAAATTTAGATATAAACTGTCAAGAATAAATTCTAACAATTAATCACATGTTAAATAACCGACACGAGTCAACACGGCAAGCGCCGCTCCTTATATGGGCCGACGCAGTATAACTACCCGACATTTTCATTTGTTTCCAACATTACATATAGTAAACTAGCTTCTGCCCGCGACTTCGTGCTCGTGGAATAGTTACTTTGGGTTAACGCTAACACGCAGCGAAAGCTCTCAAAAGGAAAGAAAAAACGATTTACAAACATTCTTCATTGGTGCTCAGCTCATATTGGTCTTAGCGTGATGATAGCCTTCCTCGATAAATGAGATATCTAACACTGAAAGAATTTTTCAAATCGCAGCAGTAGTGCCTTTTTTAATAGCAGTGGAGAAATCCTACATTGGATACTCCCCCCCAGCCCCCCCCCCCCCCCGTCGGGGGACAGTACTACTAGAACTACTGGCTAAAACTCCCCTGGCCGCTCAGCGCGTATGTGAGCCGAGGTTGTGGAACTATGATTAGCAAGCTTAAGTAGTTCCCAAGATAAGCGCGTTCAACCAAACAAACAAACCCTCCATCTTTATGATATTAGTATAGATAATAGATATACATACTATTTTTGATAAAAATAGCCTCTTTATTATCAATTATATTTTTCCAGGGACGACGTACCCCAGAATGTATTTGGATTTTGCGTATTACTTCAAGTTAAATCAGAGTGAAAAGATATTTTTGCCGGTAACTATCCGCAGTTTCATTAATTACTAGCTTAAATTCACTTTATTTTTTTTTTAAATAAATCAACCTTGATCCATAGTGACGTCATGGTTATGATTTAAATATGTTAACCGATATAGAAACACAACACTGACTATAGTTACGACGAATTATCCACAAGTGTTATCCACGGTATCGAAGGTCAATAATGCCCCCCCCCCCGATATATATATCATTACATAGTATAAAACAAAGTCCCCTACCGCGTCTGTCTGTTCGCGATAAACTCAAACACTACTGAACGGATTTTCATGCGGGTTTCACCAGTGGATAGAGAGATTCATGAGGAAGGTTTTGGTATATAATTTGTTAAGGATTTTTTTATACTCAGGGCGTGACAGCGTCTGCCGGGCCCGCTAGTATATATATATATATATATATATATATAGGACAATATGACTGTAAAATTATATAAATATTAACTCAAAGATCAACTGGTTGGTAACCATCTTTGATGACGTCATTATCGATACCTGTTGGAAGGATTCCAACTAATAGATGTCTGTCTGTCTGCTTGTTTGAACACGCCTCACTGCTAAAGTACTGCGTTCACGATAAAATCTGACCTTAAAAAACATAACGCATACCATCGAATAACATTGAATCTTTGTTTCATTAAAATCGGTCCACTCTATCAAAACTTATTCTAATTTGAATGACGGTTGGACTTCAGTATGAGAGAAAAGTAGATAAGTAAGTGGAAGTAATACTTGGTGATTACTGGGTGAAAGTTTAAAGAGAAGCAATATTCTAGGAAATGATAGTTCATGGTCACATTTAACATATAAAATAATAAAAAAAAAACAAATACTAATAAACAACAAAGAGAAACTTAGTGAAAATTTGTTCTGAGACTTTTAAAAGTGTGGGTATAAAAGTGAAACGCTCAATGAACAAAAGTGAAGGTGAAGGAATAACCTTAACATTACGTAACGTGGATGCCATCCTTTGCAATGCACAATTAACTGAGGCACGGTTTGGCGGCGGCGTGCGGTGCGGGTAACGGAAGGGGCGTGGTAGCACGCACACTGGCACGTGACGTAAACTAAGCGTTAGAAGCGTATATCGGTTTTGTTTTTCCCTAGATAATTAAGTCAAATATTAAGCACCTATTTTTCAAATTGATTTAGAACGAGATGCGAGTACTGAATAACCTGTGTAAACATTGCGACTGACTAACCTTTTACTCAGTATATTAATCACTGTTTTTTACATAAAGGTTCACGCAGACGAAGTCGCGGGCACAGCTAGTTATATAAAAATATATTCATTGCGTTCACAGAAGCCGAGTAGTCACCGTATGATTTGTTACGTGTGTATAAACTTATACAATATTGACAAAGAGAACGCATACGTTGGTTATAGCAACGACAGCTTCATAGTTCAAATTAAGCCTTCGGAACTGGATGTTCCTGAATACTTCGTACGCATCATAGCATTTGAAGTGGACCGTTAGGAATAACGGATACGATCGGTAATTTTTTAAGCAGTTTTTTTTATATCATAGGAGGTAAACGAACAGGTGGGTCACCTGATGTTAAGTGATCACCACCGTCCGTAGACACTTGCAACATCAGGGGAGTCGCAAGTGCGTTGCCACCCTGTGTTTGGGGAAGGGGCGAAGGGAGGGGAGGTGGGTTTATCCGACGCTTCACTGACCGAACGAAACGCAACAATGCCACTATTACTTCACGTCGGTTTTCTGCGAGAGGGTGGTATTACCTGTTATATTTTCTATTAGATTCTATTTATGTTTTCCATTAATATACAAAAATCCAAGATGCACATTTAACGTCTTACAGCCGGCACACAAAAATGAGTACATAATTTTGGATTATGCACTCATTTCAAATAGTCTCGCGTCGCTTGCGTCCTTGTAAAAACAACTTTGAATCATTCATGTAAGGTTGGATTTTCAAAATCATAAGTTTCTCGCATATAACCACGTATGTATATTGGGGAGTTTTTGCGAGACGGTTTTGTGCGCTACTGTTATTTGAGACTGTGCGTCTTGGGTTTTTATATGTCAATGGCATTTTCCTTATATTTTTGACGTGGAAACTTCTTTAGGCGGTTGAGCCGTTTTTTTTGTCAGGAGACAAATTTATATCGTTGCGCTATGCGTTACGCGCTGCGCTTGCGCGAATTGCGTCAGACTAGCGACGCGTAGTCTAAGGGCCTCTGTATATATAAATATTTTGTATTGATATTGTACAACGCGTCATAGTATATACTTATTATTCGGAGTGCCAATAGATGTGAAATAGGGACTAATGACAAAAATTTCAATTTACAAATTATGAAATTTAAGTAATATCAGGTTTTGTATAAGACGCAGCATACAAGTTTTATTTGAGAACCGACACAAATGGAACAAAAGGGCATCTTTAATTGATGTTTATATTGTTTTAGATTTTAGCAAGATAACAATAACTCAACAACATACATCAGAGCTATTTAATTTAATCCCTTCCTCTCCTTTTCATACCCGAACCACGCGCGCTGGGCTTCGGAGCCATAGTTTTACGGTAAATCCTATCTGGGCACGTACTAAAAAGTTCGCAACTTCTTATCTCTGCCGTACCGTGAAGCTGTGGAACAATCTCCCGGCCAGTGTGTTCCCTCCTTTCTATCATATGGTCCTTCAAGCGTAACGTGAAGAGACATTTATGTAAGCCGGCATGACAGCGGCGACCGTTGAGGGATGAGGGATAGCGTGTCACTCGGTAGTCGCCGTTGTTTTTGGATTATACTGTGCTCACCATCAGGCACAGTACAGTCACTTTGCTGAGCTACGATAAAAAAAAAACGGTAGGTATGCTCCAGTCTCAACGTACGAATAATAATCGTTAATAGTATTACGAGACGATTTTGAATAAATGTTCAAATAAAGTAACGCAAGCCTTTTAATATTAGCAGTATATTGTTTTTACATCAAAAAATGAAAAATTCATTAATTCTTTTTTTTCTCAATCTTCCACAGTACTATTGACATTATCGAGTATGTAATGAATAATACTAGCGGGCCCGGCGGACGTAACTCTGCCCAGATAATAAAACCTTGACAAATTATATACCTAAACCGTCTTTGTCAATCACTTTGTCTACTAGAGAAAACCGCATGGAGATCCGTTCAGTAGTTTTTGAGTTTATCGCGAACAGACAGACAGAGAGACAGACAGACGTGGCAGAGGACTTTGATTTATAATATAATGTAATGTAATGATTACAAGTGCCTTATGATAATTTTTATGTTCTAACAAGTTGGCGGCTCCCGTTAGAACTTTTTAGGGCGTTTTGTGCATCTCAGATTTCATGCCCCGTGGTATTATTTCCCATCCGCTTCACTTATGCACAATAACCTAACTATATTACGTAAAATGCCAGCAATATTACAAAATATAGAGTCAAATAACACAAGAGTATGAACCATTACACAGTAGTTACATAGTATAAAATAAAGTCCCCCACCGCGTCTGTCTGTCTGTCTGTTCGCGATAAACTCAAAAACTACTGAACGGATTTCTATGCGGTTTTCATCAGTGGGTAAAGTGATTCATGAGGAACGTTTTGGTATATAATTTGTCAAGGATTTATTTTTAATCAAGGTGGGCCAACGTCTGCCGGGCCCGCTAGTCTATCTATACATATAATAAAAATGAAATGTCTATATGTAATATCAAAATAACAATATTTTAATGATTGAGTATGAATGTATACATGCCACTGATAACAAAAATGCAATTTTTAAAATTTTTGTCGGTGTGTCTGCCTTTCTGTTTGTTCCGAGTAATCTCCAAAACGGTTGAACCGATTTCCACGGAACTTTCACTGGTAAATAGCTGACCTTATTAAAAGTAATTTATGCAATTTTAATTTATACTAGTTGTTAACCGTGGCTTCGCCCGCAGTGCTATCTCCAAAACAGTTGGACTGATCTTCACGAAACTTTCACTGGCAGATAGCTGACTTTATAAAAGTAATTCAAGTAATTTTAGTTTATACCAGGTGTTAACCGTGCCTTTGCCCGCAGTGCTATCTCCAAAACGGTTTAACCTTTCTTCACTAGACTTTGATTGACAGATAGCTGCCCTTATAAAAATAATTCAAGCAACTTTAGTTTATACTAGCTGTTAATCGTGGCTTTGCCCGCAGTGCTATCTCCAAAACGGTTTGACCGATCTTCACGAGACTTTTATTGTCAGATAGCTGATTTTATAAAAAGTAATTCAAGCAATTTCAGCTTAATACTAGCTGTTAACCGTGGCTTTGCCTACAGTGCTATCTCCAAAACGGTTTTATCGATTCTTACGCGACTTTCACTGTCAGTTAGCTGACCTTATAAAAATAATTTAGCTAACTTTCACCGGCAATAGCGGACATTATAAAAAATAATTTAGTCTATTTTAATTTAGACTAGCTGTTAACCGTGGCTTCACCCACAATGCTATCTTCAAAACGATTGGACCCATTTTCACGGGACTTTCACTGGCAGGACCGTATAAGAAGTAATTCAGGTTATTCTATTTTAGATTAGCTGTTACCCGCGACTTCGTCCGCATGAAATTTAGCAAAAATATGTTGTTCACTGTAAACATGTGCGTAAGACGTGCGTTGTACTGGACTCTATAAATAAGTATAACTTAAATTCATATATCTGTATGTATGTATTCTGAATTATATTGGTCATTTTGGCGGCCATTTTATTTTATTTACAGCGCTTTCGTCTACATAACTCAGTAACCATGGTAACATATAAGACTATTGTATCGAGTGCATTATTTAAGTTGTGAAATATTAAAAACTGCTTAGACAGATGTAAAAATTTTTATATCTTGATTTATAATTATGCAAGATTTCAAGACGTCAGTTCATTCATTGTTTACAGTTCAACAGTATAATTATGAATATTAATCTTGGAGATAGAAGGGGTCTTTCTAATATGATATTAGATCATAAACGTATTACTTATTGACAATGTGGACATATTATGTCATTATCTATCTTTAAAATTTCATTAGTTCCTTATACAGTGTAAGTGAGCACTGAGGTAGTTATATGGTGGGTTAAAGTTCTAAATATGTTGCTGATGATAAACCTAATTTCATACACTGTTAGTATTTGTATATCTAATGTATACATTACATGTTACTGTAAGTGGCGTTCGTGTCGCGTACTTACAATTATTTTTGTGTATTTATGTAATTGTACATGGTCTCACAATTTTATATTTCTTTAATACAATTTAAAAAAAAAACGCGTGCGGAGCTGCGGGTACAGCTAGTAAAATATAAAAGCCACTACATAACAGACTAAGATCACGCTAAAAACTCCCAATAACCTCTTTACTTCTAAAACGTGAATATAACAGATCGGTTGCTACCAACCGTATTCCTACCTAAAAGGATATTTAATTTTTTTAATAGTAGGGTCTCGTGGACACCAATTCTGCCAGTGTCAAGTCAGTATCCTAAAAGGATAATCGGTAACGTATGTAATTGTAAATCGATTGAAAGTCATGCATATATCTAACAAAATGAAATAGAGTTACTTATTTCCAATTAACTTAATAATATTGTGTTGAACTGTAATATTAAAATTACTTATATCTGTTATAATTAATTCATCACATAATTTAAATGTGAGCACCATCTATTTGTAAATAATAAAGTCTTGATGTTTTTGACGGTTCTGTTGTGTTTGTGTTTATTTGTGTTTTTATTTTAATTTGTAAGCTTGTTTTATTTCACCCAATGTCGTGTACGTAGGTTTTTTTTTACTTCGTAAGAGGCATATCATCGTCCGTATATATCCAGGGCGTCGCGAGTGCGTTGCTAGCCTCTGTTTGACGGAAAGATGTGGGAGTGGGAAGGGAAGGAGGGAGAGGAAAGGTAGGCGTCCAGCGTTCTCACTGACCGAACGAAACGTAACAATGCAAGCATTGTTACTTCACGTCGGTGTTTCTATGAGAAGGTGATAGTACCCCGGGCGAGCCAACACATTCATGCTGAAACCAGTAATGGTTCTTTGGTATAGTTAGGATATAGTCATCTACGCTTTGTTTAGTGTCGTGGGTTGGAATTTCACACAGATAGTTATTTGTTTGTATTTAAGTTTCTGTAATGTATATTTGTGAAGTTTGCCGCAGCGTCTGTGTTTATTGTGCGATTTTTTTTAAAGTAATGATTAATTAATTCGTCTGTGTTGTTTATTGTCACTTAAACTACTTAATTTTAGTGCCTAGAATAAGTAAAGCGGGCACTAAACATACGAATCTACTTGGAGGCATAAAACTAATTCAAGCCACAAAAAAATAAAAAGCGTATTAGACAATTTATAAAAAAAATGCAATTATCATAATATCAAGTATGTCAAAAAATCACAAATAATAATTATAGGATACTATAGTTTTCTTTGCGGTACTAAAAATATCTTGATTTTTCATGTCAGCTTAATATGCACTGTTATACAATAGAAATATACAGACACAAAGTCGCATAGAGGGGATGTAACGCTTTTTCCTTACGTGACTATTCCCATCAGTCACCTCTTACAGCTAGCTAAGTTATGTAACTTTACTCCAAAAACAAAAGAAATACACCTGAAGTCGTGGAGGTCTAGAGGTTTGACCGGTGAAATACTAATACGATGTCCGCAGTTTCGAACCCCGGCATGCACCAACGAATTTCGCGGAATTCGCATACATTTACTAATTTAAATTGGAAACAGTATCGGCTGACGGTGAAGGAAAATATCGTGAGGAAAACTGAACCTGAGAAATGTTCTTGTAGTACTGTAAGTAGGATAAAAACATAGAACTATAGATTTCTCAGAGTTTGAAATCGCCAATACGCCGTGGGCTGACGTGGTGTTTATGCCCCTTCCTTCCTTCGGGAAGAGACCTATGGCCCTGCAGTGGACTCTTACAGGGTAATGATGTTGACTTCAAAAACACGAGGACAAAGTCACGGGCACGAGCTATAGTTTTACCAACGTTGTTTTAATAAAATCAATCAGTCAATTTCACGGTGCCTTTGAAGGCACACCGAAGGCACTTTGCCTTCAAAAAAAAATCCTCAACGTCGATGGCGCGAAAATGCCAAAGGCGATGATACCCACACCCTCTAGACCCGTTTCGCCTGAGCTGCGAGTCCCGCAGCTTCGGGAAAAAAGCCCCGCCCACCGCCCCCCGTTACGATCCAAAAAAAGCGTCCTGGATCGAGATCTCTAGCCTACTGGAAACGGCAGGCATTCCTTACACCTCTGCCGTGAGTACCGCTGTAGGTATTCAGGTGAAGGTCGCGAACACTACCGTTCATAAAGACCTAACTCGTTTCCTACGGGACAACCAGTGGGGTTACTTCACTCATTTGCTCGAGGAAGAGCCCTTATTACGAGTTGTCATCCGTAGAGTCTCCGCCGAAATCCCAACCGATGACATCCCCGACGACCTCAAAGAGCAGAAGATTCCTGTTCACGAGGTACATCGCATGCGCTCTCCGCGCACTAGGGCCCCATAAGACATGGTTCTAGTCGTTTTAGATCGCACCCATCAAGGGAAAGCGATATTTAATCTCACGACCCTCTGCGGCCTCTCCGGCGTTATCGTCGAGCCGCCGCGCAAAACGTCTGTATCCTCGCGGTGTCACAATTGCTAGGTGTATGGACACTCCGCACGAAACTGTCACCTGAAACCCAGGTGCGTTAAGTGCCTCGGCGATCACTCCACTAAGGAGTGCTCTCGTACGTCATCCTCCTCCGACCCTCCAAGTTGCGTTCTCTGCCGCGGCGTGGATCACACCGCGAACTATCATGGATGTCCCCGCGCCCCGCGCTCAAAACGCCCTCGCTACCCCAGACAGGACTCGCCGTATAGGACGGCCGCCGCCCCCACCCGCCATCCACCTCCGCCTCTCGTGTCCCTTCCCGAGCCTGCCAAGCATATCTCGTGCACCGGCAGCGTCCGTACCCGCGACTAGCACCCCCCCCCCCCCCACGGGCCCCTTAGGCTCCGTGAGTTCCTAAGCCCGCGTCCCAACCAAATCCCAGACCCCAGGCGGCTAAGCCTTCACAGGCTGATACCGCTTGTTCCTTCTCCCTGTTAAGTATTGATTACGCAGGTCAACTACTTATTTTCCACGAGATCTCGGAAATCTCGGCATACGAAGAAACCTCTAGAAATCCGTCACTAGGTCCCGTAACCACGATCCATAGATTTCCAGCCATCGTGGCTATACTGCAACAACTCGCGCGCGCCGCCGTTCAAAAATAAATAACTCATATAAGATAGAGTAAGTCCGTGTATTTACGGCTATCTTCCCCTAAAACGACCGAACAATAATAATAATTTTTGTTATTCTATTTTTAGATTCCGGCCCCGACGCCGTTCAATTTACTTTAAATTCGATCTTTCAACATGCGTGTTTGCGCCCACGCACGCGTAACCCTCCCTCACGCCGCCGTGAGGGAAGGTCTCCTCTTTCTTTCCCGCAAACTTCGTGGTTCTCAGTGATATCTCGAGCCGAGGTCGTCCACGGATATAGCCCCCGAGATATTACTTTCGCGATACAGTGACTCACCTACATCACTTGTACTCACACATAAGATCATCTCTCACACACGTGCACATACATACACATGGTGGAAGGGTTTTGTTTTTTTCCCTTATCGAACTGAATCGAATAGTTTAGTTCATTTCATTCCGATATACACGTATGCATTTGTGAATCATGCAGTTTCGATTGTATGATTCACAAATCGACAAGCTAGTACAGAATAATTCGATTCATAAAAGTATGCAATTTGTTATCAACGTTTTCTTATGACGTTATCAACGTAAAATTGTCGTCCGTAAACCGACTTTATAGACAACCATTTTTTTTAATTTTAATTAATGAATGGAACAATTACAAAAACGTTTCATATACTATCTCATGTTTATTAGTAACCAATGCCGCTCTCTACAGTCATATTAATCACGTTTAGTGTGTTACAATTACATTGCAATTCCGTAGAATCATAGTGGATTTGTCTTTCATTTTAAAAATTTTAAATAACCACATTGACAGATCATTTTTGTTGGGATAAATATGTATCTCAGTACCATTTACTAACAGTCGTTTGCAGAATCGCAAAATATTCTTACGTACGAACATTAAGTAAGTAATAACAGTACAGATAACACAATTAGAGTATTTGACGTACGATCGGACAAGAAAATAGTGAGGTTGTGGAATTCATTCATATTCAGCCTAATAGAACGTCCAGTATGTATACCTAAAGTAAGAAACAATAGTGTAGATTATAAAGTTGGAGCATTGAACGTGAAGCGGACAAGAAAATAGTGAGGTTGTGGAATTCATTCATATTCAGCCTAATAGAACGTCCAGTATGTATACCTAAAGTAAGAAACAATAGTGTAGATTATAAAGTTGGAGCATTGAACGTGAAGCGGTCAAGAAAATAGTGAGGTTGTGGAATTCATTCATATTCAGTCTAATAGAACGTCCAGTATGTATACCTAAAGTAAGAAACAATAGTGTAGATTATAAAGTTGGAGCATTGAACGTGAAGCGGACAAGAAAATAGTGAGGTTGTGGAATTCATTCATATTCAGCCTAATAGAACGTCCAGTATGTATACCTAAAGTAAGAAACAATAGTGTAGATTATAAAGTTGGAGCATTGAACGTGAAGCGGACAAGAAAATAGTGAGGTTGTGGAATTCATTCATATTCATCCCAATAGAACGTCCAGTATGTATACCTAAAGTAAGAAACAATAGTGTAGATTATAAAGTTGGAGCATTGAACGTGAAGCGGTCAAGAAAATAGTGAGGTTGTGGAATTCATTCATATTCAGTCTAATAGAACGTCCAGTATGTATACCTAAAGTAAGAAACAATAGTGTAGATTATAAAGTTGGAGCATTGAACGTGAAGCGGACAAGAAAATAGTGAGGTTGTGGAATTCATTCATATTCAGCCTAATAGAACGTCCAGTATGTATACCTAAAGTAAGAAACAATAGTGTAGATTATAAAGTTGGAGCATTGAACGTGAAGCGGTCAAGAAAATAGTGAGGTTGTGGAATTCATTCATATTCAGCCTAATAGAACGTCCAGTATGTATACCTAAAGTAAGAAACAATAGTGTAGATTATAAAGTTGGAGCATTGAACGTGAAGCGGTCAAGAAAATAGTGAGGTTGTGGAATTCATTCATATTCAGTCTAATAGAACGTCCAGTATGTATACCTAAAGTAAGAAACAATGGTGTAGATTATACAGTTGGAGCATTGGACGTGAAGCGGTCAAGAAAATAGTGAGGTTGTGGAATTCATTCATATTCATCCCAATAGGACGTCCAGTATGTATACCTAAAGTAAGAAACAATAGTGTAGATTATACAGTTGGAGCATTTGACGTGAAGCGGTCAAGAAAATAGTGAGGTTGTGGAATTCATTCATATTAATAGAACGTCCAGTATGTATACCTAAAGTAAGAAACAATGGTGTAGATTATACAGTTGGAGCATTGGACGTGAAGCGGACAAGAAAATAGTGAGGTTGTGGAATTCATTCATATTCATCCCAATAGAACGTCCAGTATGTATACCTAAAGTAAGAAACAATAGTGTAGATTATAAAGTTGGAGCATTTGACGTGAAGCGGTCAAGAAAATAGTGAGGTTGTGGAATTCATTCATATTAATAGAACGTCCAGTATGTATACCTAAAGTAAGAAACAATAGTGTAGATTATAAAGTTGGAGCATTGAACGTGAAGCGGACAAGAAAATAGTGAGGTTGTGGAATTCATTCATATTCATCCCAATAGAACGTCCAGTATGTATACCTAAAGTAAGAAACAATAGTGTAGATTATAAAGTTGGAGCATTGAACGTGAAGCGGTCAAGAAAATAGTGAGGTTGTGGAATTCATTCATATTCAGTCTAATAGAACGTCCAGTATGTATACCTAAAGTAAGAAACAATAGTGTAGATTATAAAGTTGGAGCATTGAACGTGAAGCGGACAAGAAAATAGTGAGGTTGTGGAATTCATTCATATTCAGCCTAATAGAACGTCCAGTATGTATACCTAAAGTAAGAAACAATAGTGTAGATTATAAAGTTGGAGCATTGAACGTGAAGCGGTCAAGAAAATAGTGAGGTTGTGGAATTCATTCATATTCAGCCTAATAGAACGTCCAGTATGTATACCTAAAGTAAGAAACAATAGTGTAGATTATAAAGTTGGAGCATTGAACGTGAAGCGGTCAAGAAAATAGTGAGGTTGTGGAATTCATTCATATTCAGTCTAATAGAACGTCCAGTATGTATACCTAAAGTAAGAAACAATGGTGTAGATTATACAGTTGGAGCATTGGACGTGAAGCGGTCAAGAAAATAGTGAGGTTGTGGAATTCATTCATATTCATCCTATTATACCTAAATAAAACAATAGTGTAGATTATCATTGAGCATTTGCGTGAAGCGGTCAAGAATAGTGGGTTGTGGTCATCAAGACGCCAGAAACGGAAACTGCAGAATAGTGAGGTTGTGGAATTCATTCATATTCATCCCAATAGAACGTCCAGTATGTATACCTAAAGTAAGAAACAATAGTGTAGATTATACAGTTGGAGCATTTGACGTACGATCGGACAAGAAAATAGTGAGGTTGTGGAATTCATTCATATTCATCCCAATAGAACGTCCAGTATGTATACCTAAAGTAAGAAACAATAGTGTAGATTATACAGTTGGAGCATTGGACGTGAAGCGGTCAAGAAAATAGTGAGGTTGTGGAATTCATTCATATTCATCCCAATAGGACGTCCAGTATGTATACCTAAAGTAAGAAACAATAGTGTAGATTATACAGTTGGAGCATTTGACGTGAAGCGGTCAAGAAAATAGTGAGGTTGTGGAATTCATTCATATTAATAGAACGTCCAGTATGTATACCTAAAGTAAGAAACAATGGTGTAGATTATACAGTTGGAGCATTGGACGTGAAGCGGACAAGAAAATAGTGAGGTTGTGGAATTCATTCATATTCATCCCAATAGAACGTCCAGTATGTATACCTAAAGTAAGAAACAATAGTGTAGATTATACAGTTGGAGCATTTGACGTGAAGCGGTCAAGAAAATAGTGAGGTTGTGGAATTCATTCATATTAATAGAACGTCCAGTATGTATACCTAAAGTAAGAAACAATAGTGTAGATTATACAGTTGGAGCATTGGACGTGAAGCGGACAAGAAAATAGTGAGGTTGTGGAATTCATTCATATTCAGCCTAATAGAACGTCCAGTATGTATACCTAAAGTAAGAAACAATAGTGTAGATTATACAGTTGGAGCATTGGACGTGAAGCGGACAAGAAAATAGTGAGGTTGTGGAATTCATTCATATTCAGCCTAATAGAACGTCCAGTATGTATACCTAAAGTAAGAAACAATGGTGTAGATTATACAGTTGGAGCATTGGACGTGAAGCGGTCAAGAAAATAGTGAGGTTGTGGAATTCATTCATATTCATCCCAATAGGACGTCCAGTATGTATACCTAAAGTAAGAAACAATAGTGTAGATTATACAGTTGGAGCATTTGACGTGAAGCGGTCAAGAAAATAGTGAGGTTGTGGAATTCATTCATATTAATAGAACGTCCAGTATGTATACCTAAAGTAAGAAACAATAGTGTAGATTATACAGTTGGAGCATTGGACGTGAAGCGGACAAGAAAATAGTGAGGTTGTGGAATTCATTCATATTCAGCCTAATAGAACGTCCAGTATGTATACCTAAAGTAAGAAACAATAGTGTAGATTATACAGTTGGAGCATTGGACGTGAAGCGGACAAGAAAATAGTGAGGTTGTGGAATTCATTCATATTCAGCCTAATAGAACGTCCAGTATGTATACCTAAAGTAAGAAACAATGGTGTAGATTATACAGTTGGAGCATTGGACGTGAAGCGGTCAAGAAAATAGTGAGGTTGTGGAATTCATTCATATTCATCCCAATAGGACGTCCAGTATGTATACCTAAAGTAAGAAACAATAGTGTAGATTATACAGTTGGAGCATTGGACGTGAAGCGGTCAAGAAAATAGTGAGGTTGTGGAATTCATTCATATTCATCCCAATAGGACGTCCAGTATGTATACCTAAAGTAAGAAACAATAGTGTAGATTATACAGTTGGAGCATTGGACGTGAAGCGGTCAAGAAAATAGTGAGGTTGTGGAATTCATTCATATTCATCCCAATAGGACGTCCAGTATGTATACCTAAAGTAAGAAACAATAGTGTAGATTATACAGTTGGAGCATTGGACGTGAAGCGGTCAAGAAAATAGTGAGGTTGTGGAATTCATTCATATTCATCCCAATAGGACGTCCAGTATGTATACCTAAAGTAAGAAACAATAGTGTAGATTATACAGTTGGAGCATTTGACGTACGATCGGACAAGAAAATAGTGAGGTTGTGGAATTCATTCATATTCAGCCTAATAGAACGTCCAGTATGTATACCTAAAGTAAGAAACAATGGTGTAGATTATACAGTTGGAGCATTGGACGTGAAGCGGTCAAGAAAATAGTGAGGTTGTGGAATTCATTCATATTCATCCCAATAGGACGTCCAGTATGTATACCTAAAGTAAGAAACAATAGTGTAGATTATACAGTTGGAGCATTGGACGTGAAGCGGTCAAGAAAATAGTGAGGTTGTGGAATTCATTCATATTCATCCCAATAGGACGTCCAGTATGTATACCTAAAGTAAGAAACAATAGTGTAGATTATACAGTTGGAGCATTGGACGTGAAGCGGTCAAGAAAATAGTGAGGTTGTGGAATTCATTCATATTCATCCCAATAGGACGTCCAGTATGTATACCTAAAGTAAGAAACAATAGTGTAGATTATACAGTTGGAGCATTGGACGTGAAGCGGTCAAGAAAATAGTGAGGTTGTGGAATTCATTCATATTCATCCCAATAGGACGTCCAGTATGTATACCTAAAGTAAGAAACAATAGTGTAGATTATACAGTTGGAGCATTGGACGTGAAGCGGACAAGAAAATAGTGAGGTTGTGGAATTCATTCATATTCAGCCTAATAGAACGTCCAGTATGTATACCTAAAGTAAGAAACAATGGTGTAGATTATACAGTTGGAGCATTGGACGTGAAGCGGTCAAGAAAATAGTGAGGTTGTGGAATTCATTCATATTCATCCCAATAGGACGTCCAGTATGTATACCTAAAGTAAGAAACAATAGTGTAGATTATACAGTTGGAGCATTGGACGTGAAGCGGTCAAGAAAATAGTGAGGTTGTGGAATTCATTCATATTCATCCCAATAGGACGTCCAGTATGTATACCTAAAGTAAGAAACAATAGTGTAGATTATACAGTTGGAGCATTGGACGTGAAGCGGTCAAGAAAATAGTGAGGTTGTGGAATTCATTCATATTCATCCCAATAGGACGTCCAGTATGTATACCTAAAGTAAGAAACAATAGTGTAGATTATACAGTTGGAGCATTGGACGTGAAGCGGTCAAGAAAATAGTGAGGTTGTGGAATTCATTCATATTCATCCCAATAGGACGTCCAGTATGTATACCTAAAGTAAGAAACAATAGTGTAGATTATACAGTTGGAGCATTGGACGTGAAGCGGTCAAGAAAATAGTGAGGTTGTGGAATTCATTCATATTCATCCCAATAGGACGTCCAGTATGTATACCTAAAGTAAGAAACAATAGTGTAGATTATACAGTTGGAGCATTGGACGTGAAGCGGTCAAGAAAATAGTGAGGTTGTGGAATTCATTCATATTCATCCCAATAGGACGTCCAGTATGTATACCTAAAGTAAGAAACAATAGTGTAGATTATACAGTTGGAGCATTTGACGTACGATCGGACAAGAAAATAGTGAGGTTGTGGAATTCATTCATATTCAGCCTAATAGAACGTCCAGTATGTATACCTAAAGTAAGAAACAATGGTGTAGATTATACAGTTGGAGCATTGGACGTGAAGCGGTCAAGAAAATAGTGAGGTTGTGGAATTCATTCATATTCATCCCAATAGGACGTCCAGTATGTATACCTAAAGTAAGAAACAATAGTGTAGATTATACAGTTGGAGCATTGGACGTGAAGCGGTCAAGAAAATAGTGAGGTTGTGGAATTCATTCATATTCATCCCAATAGGACGTCCAGTATGTATACCTAAAGTAAGAAACAATAGTGTAGATTATACAGTTGGAGCATTGGACGTGAAGCGGTCAAGAAAATAGTGAGGTTGTGGAATTCATTCATATTCATCCCAATAGGACGTCCAGTATGTATACCTAAAGTAAGAAACAATAGTGTAGATTATACAGTTGGAGCATTGGACGTGAAGCGGTCAAGAAAATAGTGAGGTTGTGGAATTCATTCATATTCATCCCAATAGGACGTCCAGTATGTATACCTAAAGTAAGAAACAATAGTGTAGATTATACAGTTGGAGCATTTGACGTACGATCGGACAAGAAAATAGTGAGGTTGTGGAATTCATTCATATTCATCCCAATAGAACGTCCAGTATGTATACCTAAAGTAAGAAACAATAGTGTAGATTATACAGTTGGAGCATTGGACGTGAAGCGGTCAAGAAAATAGTGAGGTTGTGGAATTCATTCATATTCATCCCAATAGGACGTCCAGTATGTATACCTAAAGTAAGAAACAATAGTGTAGATTATACAGTTGGAGCATTGGACGTGAAGCGGTCAAGAAAATAGTGAGGTTGTGGAATTCATTCATATTCATCCCGATAGGACGTCCAGTATGTATACCTAAAGTAAGAAACAATAGTGTAGATTATACAGTTGGAGCATTTGACGTACGATCGGTCAAGAAAATAGTGAGGTTGTGAAATTCATTCATATTCAGCCTAATAGAACGTCCAGTATGTATACCTAAAGTAAGAAACAATAGTGTAGATTATACAGTTGGAGCATTTGACGTACGATCGGACAAGAAAATAGTGAGGTTGTGGAATTCATTCATATTCATCCCAATAGAACGTCCAGTATGTATACCTAAAGTAAGAAACAATAGTGTAGATTATACAGTTGGAGCATTTGACGTACGATCGGACAAGAAAATAGTGAGGTTGTGAAATTCATTCATATTCAGTCTAATAGAACGTCCAGTATGTATACCTAAAGTAAGAAACAATAGTGTAGATTATACAGTTGGAGCATTGGACGTGAAGCGGACAAGAAAATAGTGAGGTTGTGGAATTCATTCATATTCATCCCAATAGGACGTCCAGTATGTATACCTAAAATAAGAAACAATAGTGTAGATTATACAGTTGGAGCATTGGACGTGAAGCGGACAAGAAAATAGTGAGGTTGTGGAATTCATTCATATTCAGCCTAATAGAACGTCCAGTATGTATACCTAAAGTAAGAAACAATGGTGTAGATTATACAGTTGGAGCATTGGACGTGAAGCGGTCAAGAAAATAGTGAGGTTGTGGAATTCATTCATATTCATCCCAATAGGACGTCCAGTATGTATACCTAAAGTAAGAAACAATAGTGTAGATTATACAGTTGGAGCATTTGACGTGAAGCGGTCAAGAAAATAGTGAGGTTGTGGAATTCATTCATATTAATAGAACGTCCAGTATGTATACCTAAAGTAAGAAACAATAGTGTAGATTATACAGTTGGAGCATTTGACGTACGATCGGACAAGAAAATAGTGAGGTTGTGGAATTCATTCATATTCATCCCAATAGAACGTCCAGTATGTATACCTAAAGTAAGAAACAATAGTGTAGATTATACAGTTGGAGCATTTGACGTGAAGCGGTCAAGAAAATAGTGAGGTTGTGGAATTCATTCATATTAATAGAACGTCCAGTATGTATACCTAAAGTAAGAAACAATGGTGTAGATTATACAGTTGGAGCATTGGACGTGAAGCGGACAAGAAAATAGTGAGGTTGTGGAATTCATTCATATTCAGCCTAATAGAACGTCCAGTATGTATACCTAAAGTAAGAAACAATAGTGTAGATTATACAGTTGGAGCATTGGACGTGAAGCGGTCAAGAAAATAGTGAGGTTGTGGAATTCATTCATATTCATCCCAATAGGACGTCCAGTATGTATACCTAAAGTAAGAAACAATAGTGTAGATTATACAGTTGGAGCATTTGACGTGAAGCGGACAAGAAAATAGTGAGGTTGTGGAATTCATTCATATTCATCCCAATAGAACGTCCAGTATGTATACCTAAAGTAAGAAACAATAGTGTAGATTATACAGTTGGAGCATTGGACGTGAAGCGGTCAAGAAAATAGTGAGGTTGTGGAATTCATTCATATTCATCCCGATAGGACGTCCAGTATGTATACCTAAAGTAAGAAACAATAGTGTAGATTATACAGTTGGAGCATTTGACGTACGATCGGTCAAGAAAATAGTGAGGTTGTGGAATTCATTCATATTCATCCCAATAGGACGTCCAGTATGTATACCTAAAGTAAGAAACAATAGTGTAGATTATACAGTTGGAGCATTTGACGTACGATCGGACAAGAAAATAGTGAGGTTGTGAAATTCATTCATATTCAGTCTAATAGAACGTCCAGTATGTATACCTAAAGTAAGAAACAATAGTGTAGATTATACAGTTGGAGCATTGGACGTGAAGCGGTCAAGAAAATAGTGAGGTTGTGGAATTCATTCATATTCATCCCAATAGGACGTCCAGTATGTATACCTAAAGTAAGAAACAATAGTGTAGATTATACAGTTGGAGCATTTGACGTGAAGCGGACAAGAAAATAGTGAGGTTGTGGAATTCATTCATATTCATCCCAATAGAACGTCCAGTATGTATACCTAAAGTAAGAAACAATAGTGTAGATTATACAGTTGGAGCATTTGACGTACGATCGGACAAGAAAATAGTGAGGTTGTGAAATTCATTCATATTCAGTCTAATAGAACGTCCAGTATGTATACCTAAAGTAAGAAACAATAGTGTAGATTATACAGTTGGAGCATTTGACGTACGATCGGACAAGAAAATAGTGAGGTTGTGGAATTCATTCATATTCATCCCAATAGAACGTCCAGTATGTATACCTAAAGTAAGAAACAATAGTGTAGATTATACAGTTGGAGCACTGGACGTGAAGCGGTCAAGAAAATAGTGAGGTTGTGGAATTCATTCATATTCATCCCAATAGGACGTCCAGTATGTATACCTAAAATAAGAAACAATAGTGTAGATTATACAGTTGGAGCATTGGACGTACGATCGGTCAAGAAAATAGTGAGGTTGTGGAATTCATTCATATTCATCCCAATAGGACGTCCAGTATGTATACCTAAAGTAAGAAACAATAGTGTAGATTATACAGTTGGAGCATTTGACGTACGATCGGACAAGAAAATAGTGAGGTTGTGAAATTCATTCATATTCAGTCTAATAGAACGTCCAGTATGTATACCTAAAGTAAGAAACAATAGTGTAGATTATACAGTTGGAGCATTGGACGTGAAGCGGTCAAGAAAATAGTGAGGTTGTGGAATTCATTCATATTCATCCCAATAGGACGTCCAGTATGTATACCTAAAGTAAGAAACAATAGTGTAGATTATACAGTTGGAGCATTTGACGTGAAGCGGACAAGAAAATAGTGAGGTTGTGGAATTCATTCATATTCATCCCAATAGAACGTCCAGTATGTATACCTAAAGTAAGAAACAATAGTGTAGATTATACAGTTGGAGCATTTGACGTACGATCGGACAAGAAAATAGTGAGGTTGTGAAATTCATTCATATTCAGTCTAATAGAACGTCCAGTATGTATACCTAAAGTAAGAAACAATAGTGTAGATTATACAGTTGGAGCATTGGACGTGAAGCGGACAAGAAAATAGTGAGGTTGTGGAATTCATTCATATTCATCCCAATAGGACGTCCAGTATGTATACCTAAAGTAAGAAACAATAGTGTAGATTATACAGTTGGAGCATTGGACGTGAAACGGTCAAGAAAATAGTGAGGTTGTGGAATTCATTCATATTCATCCCAATAGGACGTCCAGTATGTATACCTAAAGTAAGAAACAATAGTGTAGATTATACAGTTGGAGCATTGGACGTGAAGCGGTCAAGAAAATAGTGAGGTTGTGGAATTCATTCATATTCATCCCGATAGGACGTCCAGTATGTATACCTAAAGTAAGAAACAATAGTGTAGATTATACAGTTGGAGCATTTGACGTACGATCGGTCAAGAAAATAGTGAGGTTGTGAAATTCATTCATATTCAGTCTAATAGAACGTCCAGTATGTATACCTAAAGTAAGAAACAATAGTGTAGATTATACAGTTGGAGCATTGGACGTGAAGCGGACAAGAAAATAGTGAGGTTGTGGAATTCATTCATATTCATCCCAATAGGACGTCCAGTATGTATACCTAAAGTAAGAAACAATAGTGTAGATTATACAGTTGGAGCATTGGACGTGAAACGGTCAAGAAAATAGTGAGGTTGTGGAATTCATTCATATTCATCCCAATAGGACGTCCAGTATGTATACCTAAAGTAAGAAACAATAGTGTAGATTATACAGTTGGAGCATTGGACGTGAAGCGGTCAAGAAAATAGTGAGGTTGTGGAATTCATTCATATTCATCCCGATAGGACGTCCAGTATGTATACCTAAAGTAAGAAACAATAGTGTAGATTATACAGTTGGAGCATTTGACGTACGATCGGACAAGAAAATAGTGAGGTTGTGAAATTCATTCATATTCAGTCTAATAGAACGTCCAGTATGTATACCTAAAGTAAGAAACAATAGTGTAGATTATACAGTTGGAGCATTGGACGTGAAGCGGACAAGAAAATAGTGAGGTTGTGGAATTCATTCATATTCATCCCAATAGGACGTCCAGTATGTATACCTAAAGTAAGAAACAATAGTGTAGATTATACAGTTGGAGCATTGGACGTGAAACGGTCAAGAAAATAGTGAGGTTGTGGAATTCATTCATATTCATCCCAATAGGACGTCCAGTATGTATACCTAAAGTAAGAAACAATAGTGTAGATTATACAGTTGGAGCATTGGACGTGAAGCGGTCAAGAAAATAGTGAGGTTGTGGAATTCATTCATATTCATCCCGATAGGACGTCCAGTATGTATACCTAAAGTAAGAAACAATAGTGTAGATTATACAGTTGGAGCATTTGACGTACGATCGGTCAAGAAAATAGTGAGGTTGTGAAATTCATTCATATTCAGCCTAATAGAACGTCCAGTATGTATACCTAAAGTAAGAAACAATAGTGTAGATTATACAGTTGGAGCATTGGACGTGAAGCGGACAAGAAAATAGTGAGGTTGTGGAATTCATTCATATTCATCCCAATAGGACGTCCAGTATGTATACCTAAAGTAAGAAACAATAGTGTAGATTATACAGTTGGAGCACTGGACGTGAAGCGGACAAGAAAATAGTGAGGTTGTGGAATTCATTCATATTCAGTCTTATAGAACGTCCAGTATGTATACCTAAAGTAAGAAACAATAGTGTAGATTATACAGTTGGAGCACTGGACGTGAAGCGGACAAGAAAATAGTGAGGTTGTGGAATTCATTCATATTCAGCCTAATAGAACATCCAGTATGTATACCTAAAGTAAGAAACAATAGTGTAGATTATACAGTTGGAGCATTTGACGTACGATCGGACAAGAAAATAGTGAGGTTGTGGAATTCATTCATATTCATCCCAATAGAACGTCCAGTATGTATACCTAAAGTAAGAAACAATAGTGTAGATTATACAGTTGGAGCATTGGACGTGAAGCGGACAAGAAAATAGTGAGGTTGTGGAATTCATTCATATTCATCCCAATAGAACGTCCAGTATGTATACCTAAAGTAAGAAACAATAGTGTAGATTATACAGTTGGAGCATTTGACGTACGATCGGACAAGAAAATAGTGAGGTTGTGGAATTCATTCATATTCAGCCTAATAGAACGTCCAGTATGTATACCTAAAGTAAGAAACAATAGTGTAGATTATACAGTTGGAGCATTTGACGTACGATCGGACAAGAAAATAGTGAGGTTGTGGAATTCATTCATATTCAGCCTAATAGAACATCCAGTATGTATACCTAAAGTAAGAAACAATAGTGTAGATTATACAGTTGGAGCATTTGACGTACGATCGGACAAGAAAATAGTGAGGTTGTGGAATTCATTCATATTCAGCCTAATAGAACGTCCAGTATGTATACCTAAAGTAAGAAACAATAGTGTAGATTATACAGTTGGAGCACTGGACGTGAAGCGGACAAGAAAATAGTGAGGTTGTGGAATTCATTCATATTCAGCCTAATAGAACATCCAGTATGTATACCTAAAGTAAGAAACAATAGTGTAGATTATACAGTTGGTGCATTGGACGTGAAGCGGACAAGAAAATAGTGAGGTTGTGGAATTCATTCATATTCAGCCTAATAGAACATCCAGTATGTATACCTAAAGTAAGAAACAATAGTGTAGATTATACAGTTGGAGCATTTGACGTACGATCGGACAAGAAAATAGTGAGGTTGTGGAATTCATTCATATTCAGCCTAATAGAACGTCCAGTATGTATACCTAAAGTAAGAAACAATAGTGTAGATTATACAGTTGGAGCACTGGACGTGAAGCGGACAAGAAAATAGTGAGGTTGTGGAATTCATTCATATTCAGCCTAATAGAACATCCAGTATGTATACCTAAAGTAAGAAACAATAGTGTAGATTATACAGTTGGTGCATTGGACGTGAAGCGGTCAAGGAAATAGTGAGGTTGTGGAATTCATTAATATTCAGCCTAATTGGACGTCTAGTATTCTTCTAGTCTATTCGTCTAGTATTGAAGTATTCGAATAGTATAGCTTATATGGGAGTTTGGAGGTCAATAAATCGCCAAATTATTCCTTACGTAATTAATAAATGAGTAACAGCCTTTGCCATCGCCTGGCCCACGTTTTCGCCCGTGGTGTCGGGTGTCCTTTTTTCTTCTGAAAAGCATTCTGCGTTTTCGGAGTCTCAGTTTCTGAGTTAGACTCCGCAGACAAACATACCTCCATGTTCGCGTCGTCCACTCTACGGCAGAACTTGCTGAGGTATGGCAACTCCCTACCATCAGCCGCCTCCACTGATACTAACGTCACCGCGTTGCAGCCACTCGACACCCACATGTGGTCAAGTGATGGAGCCCTCACCAACACTACAGCCGGCAACATTTTGCCCTCGGTTTCGCCATCATTCGTCCGTTGACAAGCCAGGTTCACCGTTCCAGGAACAACACCATCCATATCACATGCAGAATCAGTATCCGTAGTGTTAGCCAAAGTCGTCGTTAAAACACGATAACAAAGCCACGGGCACAAGCTAGTGCTTTATTAATGTTGTTTTAATAAAGTCAATCAGTTAATTTAACGGTGCCTTTTAAAAATTTAACGCTCGCCATCTTGCCTCATTATAAATTGCAAGTATCATGAGGCGAGGCGCGCTGTTAGTTGTCGTCCTTTTAAAAACCGTATATTTGGTGTCCGCACATGAAACTGAAAATGATTTAACGGTCGTTACAAATTCAAGTGTTCTTGGTTCATTCTCCTGTGATTATTCTCTTGGTAAATATATCGTATTTGCTTTTTTCTTTGCAACCAAACTTCTAGATTATTCCTTTTTTTTTTATTGTAGCTCGGCAAAGTGACTGTACTGTGCCTGATGATAAGCACAGTACAATCCAAAAACAAAGGCGACCACCGAAAGACATACTATCCATCGCCGGTCGCCGCTGTCATGCCGGCCTGAAAGCGACCCAGTCAGGGACAGCAGCCCCCCCCCCCCCCCAGTTGTTGGATATACACCGGCTGATCCCGGAACGCGACACGCCCAAACGTGCCACTATGGCGGGTGTTCCACCTGGTGTACGGTGGTCGCGATCCAGTCGGGTACAGACACCCTACCACCCCGCACAATTATCTGCTATTATATTACTGCCATTATCGAGTAGGTAATAATATTACAAGAGTCTTGTGATAATATCAATGTTCTAACGAGATGGCGGCCCCCTTGTTAGAACTTTCCAAGGAGTTTTTGTGGCATCTCAGAATTCACGTTCCGTGATATTATTTCATATCCACTTCACTTATGCACAAGAACCGAACTAAGTAAAACACCACCAATACTACAAATTATATAGTGAAACTAGCGGGCCGGG